>JALAZF010000467.1:2262500-2275000 GCA_022829125.1 Lathyrus tuberosus | reverse complement strand
GTGAGCATACAACCCCGACTCATGAATGCAATGTATGCGACAATTATCAAAGGCATACAATCAACTACATCATCAACAAGAACAACCAGAACAACAACAACGAAAACAACAACTCAAACATGCATCAATAGCATCAACTTAATCCAACATTGGTCATTCGACCTACAACTTAATCAACAACAACACAACTCAAACAACATTGGTCATTCGACCTACAACTTAATCAACAATAACACAACTCAACAACCTCCACAACATAATCAACTTACACAACATAGCAACTTTTCCGACATAAACAACTTATATCAACGTTGGCTTATCAAGCCTACAACTTACAATTCGCCCGTGTATCGGAACGAAGCAACAAAGTCAGTTGTACCTGAGATTCCACTTTTTCAACATAATTTCAACAAAACAATTCAACAAAAGTCACCTACTAATTTACCCGACTTACCCGACAATTTTCGTTTAATTCCGGGCAACTAAATTTTCCGACTAAACCAGCTAAACCGACTGAAACTACATTGTTTTTAACTTCTGCTACTACTACCAGTTTATTACCAAATTATGTTTTCTGATTAATTCCAAGCTTCTGTCATGAGTTGTTATTAACCTGCTACTAAATTACCTTCACTGTTAATATTGATTTATGTCAAACTACTAGCCGCTGCTATTCAAAAATTCTGCTATCACTACCAACCTTGTCTCTTCACTGCTACTGAAATGCATACTGCTACTAAATTAATTAAACTAGTACTCTGCTACATTACTTGAACAAACTTTGTTTAACCACAAATTATTTTTGGGACACCATTGCTACTAAAATATGCTACTGCTAATTATAAATGTTATACCTCATATAGTCTCATTTTCTACTACATATACACCACCTGCCATTTAATTATTAAGACTAACTCTTAGACTAGTAGAATACTTCTAATTCTAGAACTCCCAAAATTATCTTATTAATAATACCAAACCATTATTATCATTACTAGTATATAGTTCATAGGTGCTACTAAAATATATGTAACTCCCAAGTAATACTGATATAAACATCTCACTTTCAAGTAATGATACTGTATCTAACTTCTAAGTGATGTACGCTACAGTTTTCCACCCACACACCAAGCAAAAATCCAAAGAACCCAAAAGGCATTAGGAGGCGCCCACCCCCACCTCGTGAGGCCCCCGCCTCAAACCTATACCTCAATACTTGGAGGCCCTCGCCTCCTTCCTTTAATTAAATGGGGGTGCTCACCTCCATTACTTTGAGGCCCCCGCCTCCAATTGCTCTGAGGCCCCCGCCTCTATTGCTCTGAGGCCCCCGTCTCCAATTCCTACACTTTGGCTCACGATTTTCCAGATTCCACTCAATGTCAATTTAACCAATTACGACATATAACACATCAACACATCAACATATTTTCTTCGATCAACTATCTCAGACACAATCAACTTATACTTACTGCAACATCAATTTTCAATCACAACAATAATTTTCCCATAAACCCAATTTCACATCGTGTGACAGTATGAGACCAAACAGAGATTACTCAACAAAATTACAGACAGTGTCAATTCAATACAACCTAATACCCACATAACATTCATCATAACCCGATTATAATAGTCGAACCCACCCTTACCTGGGATTGAAGGTCGCTCTCTAATTTCTCGATTGGATTCCGCTTGCCTCTTAACTGCACTTCCACGTTCGTCTTCTCCACCAAACCCTCGTTCCTCTTGGTTCTTGCTGTTACCACTACTTCTCAAATTCCTTCTAATGACTAATAATCAAATAATACCATCACACCATTATTCTTATTGGGCTTAATATTCGCAACCCACCTTTTACTGCTAACAACACTTAATTAAGCCCAACTATTATCCTTATATAATTCTAATATTATTTCCTCGACTTTCCGACTAATATTCTGACTTAACGACTTAGTTCTTCGAAACACAAAATTAACCGAATTAATAATTCGCGACCAACTACTTACTCCCGGCTTAATAGATTAATTTCGATTATCAACCAAATGGTCCAACAATTCAACTTAGTTAATTAAATAAGATAGTCCAATAAATAAATAATATTATTCTTAATATTATTCCTCCGATTTAACCGACTAAAATCCGACTTTAACTTAATAATCCCAATACGCCTCTTAAAATAATACCGACAAATCCAACTACTCCGATTAATTCTCAACTTCGTCTATTTCCAACAATTAAATCCTTTACTAATTTAATTAACTAATTACTTAAATTCGGGGCGTTACAACTCTCCCCCACTTAGGACATTTTCGTCCTCGAAAATCTATCCGACACAACCATCCTTAACACAACATTCGCATTTTAATCTTTCGATTTAACAACAACTCAATCACGGTTTAAACCCAATACGTATACTCCGATACTGCAATTACTCTTGCAACATAACCGTTACTATTCGCCAACCATTCTAGTAATACCTTGGAAACAATCACCTTACAACATAGTAACAACCTTCACTTGCCTATACTCGACTATACAACATCGCATCATTACCGCAGCAACGTAAACAACACCAAAACACATATACGATCCTTATCTCCATACTCTGAAGGAAACCCACGTATAACACAAACAACGGTTCTTAACCTCAACGGCGACAACAACGCGAATACTACCCAAGTGATGCAATTGACAACTAACATCGCAACACAAGAAGCAACCAACTTAAGAATTTTCCGGTTTATGAACCAGAACACAACAACTTAAGAATACCAACTTAAACACAACATCAACGTAACCAAATACCAACATCGGTACAATTCACGTCTGAACAACCGCAATACACTACGCGTTCGCTGCGCACTCTGATTACTTTCAAGGTACTAACTCTACTCAGTTGACCTCCAACTTCCAATCATCAAAATCGACATAATACCAAGGCTTTCGACTTAACTCTTCGGGATCTCCCCGTTAACACCACACATAAATTACAACTTTACTATCTTTTATCAACATAGTTCCCAAAATCACCTTAGGCGCATAACAACATTACAACAACATTTGACACCTGAGTCCACTTAAATTCAACAAGATCAATCATCTTTACCAACCAAAACTCCACTTTTACAAATCAACTTATAATTCAACTTCTTGTTCTACCTGTAACTCAACTCTCACATTATCAGTCTCAACTGAAATTTTCCACACTACTCATCAATCAAACACAGCTTCGTGCTGTCATCCTTAATTTCAACTAATATCCTAACATATGAACTTGTATCAGCAAAACAAACAACCTTCAAGCACTTGGCTTGACTTCGACCAATTCAACGTACATACTATACTAGTTGGCACGACACATCTATCCATCAATTATGACTCCGTCTACTATCAACAATGGATTAAGGGTGATCAGTTCCTCAATTTGTCAATAGACAGCCGACAACCATAACGGTGAAATAAATCATCAGTACCCAACACAATAGCGTACTTCAACTTGTGCCCAAAGTCCGTAAGCATAACGCTCCGCCAACTTTCTAAGGCTTACCGATGCCACTCTTAGTTTCTTTAGTTGCAACTTCGTCAACGATGCAAAAACGTTCAAAATCCATTACGCATCCTCTTATGCACATTCATGGTACAACACGACTTTAAATATTTTTCCAACACCGAAATCGCTACAACATTGAGAACGATCAATTTCAGGTTGCTCCAATTACAACTTTCAACCAAGGTGAAAATTCTTAGCAACACAAATCAACATTCACATTTCTCTCAATATTACCTTTACTTAACATCATCGTCTTAATCATCCTCATTCAACATAAATTGCATCTCCAAGCATTCTCTGATACAGTCACATCTTACAAATACCAACATTTTATTCTTAATACTATTCCACACTTGTTTTCATCCTTCCAAATTTTCAGCAACGGTCGCTCAACTTCAACGATATATATCTCCTTCAATACAGATCTCTCAATCACAAAATCATATTCCAAATTGAAGAGAATTTCGTGTAGATTCCAGAACTTCAAGAATCGCTCAAATCCGACTTACGAGTAAAGAGTTATCATCCTTACAACGGGACTGGTTCAGAATTTCCATATGCAGAATTTTCCAAAAATCAGCATCAGACCCAAATATTAAATCACACTTTTCTCCCTCTTCACAAACTTCCTGAAGAAAAATCTTATATGAAAACTGTAGGGAATTTCGTAAGCTTTCCAAAATGTCCAGAACCGCTTCCACCCGAATCACGAGTCAAAAGTTATACCTCGTTTACTGACAGCTGCTCCAAAATCACAAAAACCAGAATTTGAGGTTGATGAACATAAGTTCCATTTCTCTCCCACTTGCTCCAAAATCTACCAACATCCTTTCTTTTCATCCTACTACGAGAATCACTCGACTTTAATCCGACTATACTCAAGGCATATTAATCAACCGACTTGATCCATCAACTCAACATTTCCTTTGGGAATAATTCCTTAATTTCAATCATCTTTGATTCACCGTCCAGACTCTACGCACATCTCCAACTTGACTGATACGGATTCGCGAGTCCAAACTCTCGCCGGTCCGCAATAACATCGCTCCAACAACATTTGCACCCTCGCTATCAACATCACCTTGAACCAACTTCTACATACCAACAACACGTACGGGAGCAAACATCTCCCCCACTTAATTCAAAACAACCTTGTAGACAACTACTAAAAACTACTAACAAACAAGCACCGACAGTGTTCCACACATATGTCGAGTACTAAGGAAGAAATAACATTAGACAACATTGGCCGGACAGACCGACCTGCTCTGATACCACTATTGTAACACCCCATTTCTACCCGGCGGATAAGTAATAAAATCAGAGTTTTCATTTTAAAAAATTCTTCAACATAAACAGGATGTCACATTTTCAACAGAAAACAACTTCATATTAATCACAAATAATTCAGATACATAACACTGATTCGGATGAACTGATAACAACCTGAATTATCCTTTTGAAAACAAAACAACTTTTATTAATAAGCGGCTTCACATAATTCAACTTATAATGACATAACCTCATGTCCAACTCAAAATAACTCTGAAACAACAATTCTTTAATAACAACAATTTAAGATTCAACTACTAAGACAATAACAACAAATAAACAACAATCGTTCATCCCCCCCCCCCCCCCCGAGTGCTACGTATCAGAGCAAGACCAACTCGAGCTAACAGCATCTAAGACTTCACATTATACCTCAACTTCTGCAGCTATTCTTGAGTACCTGCTCAGTTACCCATAATAGGTAACATCATTACAGAAGGGGTGAGATATCGAATATTATAACCAAAATATGATAATTAATATGCTAGATTAGAATCATATAAATTTCACCACTTCATACAACATTCATGCAACAACTAGAAATAAACAACTTAATAGCAACTCCAACTGGTATTGACAGCAAATAACAACATATACCAACAATTTATATAAAAGATGCAAATTATAGTAAGAACAACATATATAACAACAGCTCACGACATTAGTAATTTATATCAAGCAACAAGACATAGCAATAACAACTCATAACAAGCAACAACTTCTCAACAACGACAACTTCACAACAACAACGAATCAAGAACAACAGCAACTTCACAACGACTCAAAATGTGACACAACTATGCACATGCATGTGGTACCATCGGAGTAAAACTCCCAACTTAAACATATGCCAGGTTATCGAGGCATTTCAACAAGGCATAAGCCTTCAACGTGGTGCCATCAAGGCCAACTTAATCAATGCCATCAAGGCCAACGTGGTGTGAGCATACAGCCCCGACTCATGAATGCAATGTATGCAACATTTATCAAAGGCATACAATCAACTACATCATCAACAAGAACAACCAGAACAACAACAACGAAAACAACAACTCAAACATGCATCAATAGCATCAACTTAATCCAACATTGGTCATTCGACCTACAACTTAATCAACAACAACACAACTCAAACAACATTGGTCATTCGACCTACAACTTAATCAACAACAACACAACTCAACAACTTCCACAACATAATCAACTTACACAACATAGCAACTTTTCCGACGTAAACAACTTATATCAACGTTGGCTTATCAAGCCTACAACTTACAATTCGCCCGTGTATCGGAACGAAACAACAAAGTCAGTTGTACCTGAGATTCCACTTTTTCAACATAATTTCAACAAAACAATTCAACAAAAGTCACCTACTAATTTACCCGACTTACCCCGACAATTTTCGTTAAATTCCGGGCAACTAAATTTTCCGACTAAACCAGCTAAACCGACTGAAACTACACTGTTTTTAACTTCTGCTACTACTACCAGTTTATTACTAAATTATGTTTTCTGATTAATTCCAAGCTTCTGTCATGAGTTGTTATTAACCTGCTACTAAATTACCTTCACTGTTAATATTGATTTATGTCAAACTACTAGCCGCTGCTATTCAAAAATTCTGCTATCACTACCAACCTTGTCTCTTCACTGCTACTGAAATGCATACTGCTACTAAATTAATTAAACTAGTACTCTGCTACATTACTTGAACAAACTTTGTTTAACCACAAATTATTTTTGGGACACCATTGCTACTAAAATATGCTACTGCTAATTATAAATGTTATACCTCATATAGTCTCATTTTCCACTACATATACACCACCTGCCATTTAATTATTAAGACTAACTCTTAGACTAGTAGAATACTTCTAATTCTAGAACTCCCAAAATTATCTTATTAATAATACCAAACCATTATTATCATTACTAGTATATAGTTCATAGGTGCTACTAAAATATATGTAACTCCCAAGTAATACTGATATAAACATCTCACTTTCAAGTAATGATACTGTATCTAACTTCTAAGTGATGTACGCTACAGTTTTCCACCCACACACCAAGCAAAAATCCAAAGAACCCAAAAGGCATTAGGAGGCGCCCACCCCCACCTCGTGAGGCCCCCGCCTCAAACCTATACCTCAATACTTGGAGGCCCTCGCCTCCTTCCTTTAATTAAATGGGGGTGCTCACCTCCATTACTTTGAGGCCCCCGCCTCCAATTGCTCTGAGGCCCCCGCCTCCATTGCTCTGAGGCCCCCGTCTCCAATTCCTACACTTTGGCTCACGATTTTCCAGATTCCACTCAATGTCAATTTAACCAATTACGACATATAACACGTCAACACATCAACATATTTTCTTCGATCAACTATCTCAGACACAATCAACTTATACTTACTGCAACATCAATTTTCAATCACAACAATAATTTTCCCATAAACCCAATTTCACATCGTGTGACAGTATGAGACCAAACAGAGATTACTCAACAAAATTACAGACAGTGTCAATTCAATACAACCTAATACCCACATAACATTCATCATAACCCGATTATAATAGTCGAACCCACCCTTACCTGGGATTGAAGGTCGCTCTCTAATTTCTCGATTGGATTCCGCTTGCCTCTTAACTGCACTTCCACGTTCGTCTTCTCCACCAAACCCTCGTTCCTCTTGGTTCTTGCTGTTACCACTACTTCTCAAATTCCTTCTAATGACTAATAATCAAATAATACCATCACACCATTATTCTTATTGGGCTTAATATTCGCAACCCACCTTTTACTGCTAACAACACTTAATTAAGCCCAACTATTATCCTTATATAATTCTAATATTATTTCCTCGACTTTCCGACTAATATTCTGACTTAACGACTTAGTTCTTCGAAACACAAAATTAACCGAATTAATAATTCGCGACCAACTACTTACTCCCGGCTTAATAGATTAATTTCGATTATCAACCAAATGGTCCAACAATTCAACTTAGTTAATTAAATAAGATAGTCCAATAAATAAATAATATTATTCTTAATATTATTCCTCCGATTTAACCGACTAAAATCCGACTTTAACTTAATAATCCCAATACGCCTCTTAAAATAATACCGACAAATCCAACTACTCCGATTAATTCTCAACTTCGTCTATTTCCAACAATTAAATCCTTTACTAATTTAATTAACTAATTACTTAAATTCGGGGCGTTACAACTCTCCCCCACTTAGGACATTTTCGTCCTCGAAAATCTATCCGACACAACCATCCTTAACACAACATTCGCATTTTAATCTTTCGATTTAACAACAACTCAATCACGGTTTAAACCCAATACGTATACTCCGATACTGCAATTACTCTTGCAACATAACCGTTACTATTCGCCAACCATTCTAGTAATACCTTGGAAACAATCACCTTACAACATAGTAACAACCTTCACTTGCCTATACTCGACTATACAACATCGCATCATTACCGCAGCAACGTAAACAACACCAAAACACATATACGATCCTTATCTCCATACTCTGAAGGAAACCCACGTATAACACAAACAACGGTTCTTAACCTCAACGGCGACAACAACGCGAATACTACCCAAGTGATGCAATTGACAACTAACATCGCAACACAAGAAGCAACCAACTTAAGAATTTTCCGGTTTATGAACCAGAACACAACAACTTAAGAATACCAACTTAAACACAACATCAACGTAACCAAATACCAACATCGGTACAATTCACGTCTGAACAACCGCAATACACTACGCGTTCGCTGCGCACTCTGATTACTTTCAAGGTACTAACTCTACTCAGTTGACCTCCAACTTCCAATCATCAAAATCGACATAATACCAAGGCTTTCTACTTAACTCTTCGGGATCTCCCCGTCAACACCACACATAAATTACAACTTTACTATCTTTTATCAACATAGTTCCCAAAATCACCTTAGGCGCATAACAACATTACAACAACATTTGACACCTGAGTCCACTTAAATTCAACAAGATCAATCATCTTTACCAACCAAAACTCCACTTTTACAAATCAACTTATAATTCAACTTCTTGTTCTACCTGTAACTCAACTCTCACATTATCAGTCTCAACTGAAATTTTCCACACTACTCATCAATCAAACACAGCTTCGTGCTGTCATCCTTAATTTCAACTAATATCCTAACATATGAACTTGTATCAGCAAAACAAACAACCTTCAAGCACTTGGCTTGACTTCGACCAATTCAACGTACATACTATACTAGTTGGCACGACACATCTATCCATCAATTATGACTCCGTCTACTATCAACAATGGATTAAGGGTGATCAGTTCCTCAATTTGTCAATAGACAGCCGACAACCATAACGGTGAAATAAATCATCAGTACCCAACACAATAGCGTACTTCAACTTGTGCCCAAAGTCCGTAAGCATAACGCTCCGCCAACTTTCTAAGGCTTACCGATGCCACTCTTAGTTTCTTTAGTTGCAACTTCGTCAACGATGCAAAAACGTTCAAAATCCATTACGCATCCTCTTATGCACGTTCATGGTACAACACGACTTTAAATATTTTTCCAACACCGAAATCGCTACAACATTGAGAACGATCAATTTCAGGTTGCTCCAATTACAACTTTCAACCAAGGTGAAAATTCTTAGCAACACAAATGAACATTCACATTTCTCTCAACATTACCTTTACTTAACATCATCGTCTTAATCATCCTCATTCAACATAAATTGCATCTCCAAGCATTCTCCGATACAGTCACATCTTACAAATACCAACATTTTATTCTTAATACTATTCCACACTTGTTTTCATCCTTCCAAATTTTCAGCAATGGTCGCTCAACTTTAACCATATATATCTCCTTCAATACAGATCTCTCAATCACAAAATCATATTCCAAATTGAATAGAATTTTGTGTAGATTCCAAAACTTCAAGAATCGCTCAAATCCGACTTACGAGTAAAGAGTTATCATCCTTACAACGGGACTGGTTCAGAATTTCCATATGCAGAATTTTCCAAAAATCAGCATCAGGCCCAAATATTAAAACACACTTTTCTCCCTCTTCACAAACTTCCTGAAGACAAATCTTATATGAAAACTGTAGGGAATTTCGTAAGCTTTCCAAAATGTCCAGAACCGCTTCCACCCGAATCACGAGTCAAAAGTTATACCTCGTTTACTGACAGCTGCTCCAAAATCACAAAAACCAGAATTTGAGGTTGATGAACATAAGTTCCATTTCTCTCCCACTTGCTCCAAAATCTACCAACATCCTTTCTTTTCATCCTACTACGAGAATCACTCGACTTTAATCCGACTATACTCAAGGCATATTAATCAACCGACTTGATCCATCAACTCAACATTTCCTTTGGGAATAATTCCTTAATTTCAATCATCTTTGATTCACCGTCCAGACTCTACGCACATCTCCAACTTGACTGATACGGATTCGCGAGTCCAAACTCTCGCCGGTCCGCAATAACATCGCTCCAACAACATTTGCACCCTCGCTATCAACATCACCTTGAACCAACTTCTACATACCAACAACACGTACGGGAGCAAACATCTCCCCCACTTAATTCAAAACAACCTTGTAGACAACTACTAAAAACTACTAACAAACAAGCACCGACAGTGTTCCACACATATGTCGAGTACTAAGGAAGAAATAACATTAGACAACATTGGCCGGACAGACCGACCTGCTCTGATACCACTATTGTAACACCCCATTTCTACCCGGCGGATAAGTAATAAAATCAGAGTTTTCATTTTAAAAAATTCTTCAACATAAACAGGATGTCACATTTTCAACAGAAAACAACTTCATATTAATCACAAATAATTCAGATACATAACACTGATTCGGATGAACTGATAACAACCTGAATTATCCTTTTGAAAACAAAACAACTTTTATTAATAAGCGGCTTCACATAATTCAACTTATAATGACATAACCTCATGTCCAACTCAAAATAACTCTGAAACAACAATTCTTTAATAACAACAATTTAAGATTTAACTACTAAGACAATAACAACAAATAAACAACAATCGTTCATCCCCCCCCCCCCGAGTGCTACGTATCAGAGCAAGACCAACTCGAGCTAACAGCATCTAAGACTTCACATTATACCTCAACTTCTGCAGCTATTCTTGAGTACCTGCTCAGTTACCCATAATAGGTAACATCATTACAGAAGGGGTGAGATATCGAATATTATAACCAAAATATGATAATTAATATGCTAGATTAGAATCATATAAATTTCACCACTTCATACAACATTCATGCAACAACTAGAAATAAACAACTTAATAGCAACTCCAACTGGTATTGACAGCAAATAACAACATATACCAACAATTTATATAAAAGATGCAAATTATAGTAAGAACAACATATATAACAACAGCTCACGACATTAGTAATTTATATCAAGCAACAAGACATAGCAATAACAACTCATAACAAGCAACAACTTCTCAACAACGACAACTTCACAACAACAACGAATCAAGAACAACAGCAACTTCACAACGACTCAAAATGTGACACAACTATGCACATGCATGTGGTACCATCGGAGTAAAACTCCCAACTTAAACATATGCCAGGTTATCGAGGCATTTCAACAAGGCATAAGCCTTCAACGTGGTGCCATCAAGGCCAACTTAATCAATGCCATCAAGGCCAACGTGGTGTGAGCATACAGCCCCGACTCATGAATGCAATGTATGCGACATTTATCAAAGGCATACAATCAACTACATCATCAACAAGAACAACCAGAACAACAACAACGAAAACAACAACTCAAACATGCATCAATAGCATCAACTTAATCCAACATTGGTCATTCGACCTACAACTTAATCAACAACAACACAACTCAAACAACATTGGTCATTCGACCTACAACTTAATCAACAACAACACAACTCAACAACTTCCACAACATAATCAACTTACACAACATAGCAACTTTTCCGACGTAAACAACTTATATCAACGTTGGCTTATCAAGCCTACAACTTACAATTCGCCCGTGTATCGGAACGAAACAACAAAGTCAGTTGTACCTGAGATTCAACTTTTTCAACATAATTTCAACAAAACAATTCAACAAAAGTCACCTACTAATTTACCCGACTTACCCCGACAATTTTCGTTAAATTCCGGGCAACTAAATTTTCCGACTAAACCAGCTAAACCGACTGAAACTACACTGTTTTTAACTTCTGCTACTACTACCAGTTTATTACCAAATTATGTTTTCTGATTAATTCCAAGCTTCTGTCATGAGTTGTTATTAACCTGCTACTAAATTACCTTCACTGTTAATATTGATTTATGTCAAACTACTAGCCGCTGCTATTCAAAAATTCTGCTATCACTACCAACCTTGTCTCTTCACTGCTACTGAAATGCATACTGCTACTAAATTAATTAAACTAGTACTCTGCTACATTACTTGAACAAACTTTGTTTAACCACAAATTATTTTTGGGACACCATTGCTACTAAAATATGCTACTGCTAATTATAAATGTTATACCTCA
>JALAZF010000467.1:1905000-2252500 GCA_022829125.1 Lathyrus tuberosus | reverse complement strand
AGAAACCGATGTTTTTACGGTCGAAAAGTCGTATAAATACATGTGTTGGTTGGTTATATGTTTGTGAGCTGCTGTTTAAAGTTTCATGAAGTTTGGTTATGTTTCGGTTAGTTTTCGGTATGTTTCCGTTGTTGTTTCCGTTTAGGTCGAATCGTAGGAAATCGATAGAAACCGATGTTTTCACGGTTAGAATTCAGAATAAATTACGTAGTTGTATCGAGTAAGGTTAGGTTGTCGTATAGCGTGCTTTTTATTCGATTTGGAGATGTTCGAAAATTCTGGTTTTTGAAAGGTTGAAATTTAATCGAAAAATCGAATGTCGTAGAAATTTCGTTTATGTGTTCTAAATTGTTCTTATGTATTTGGTGGTTGCGCGTATATGTTTGTTTCGGTGAAAATGTTCGATTTAGTCGAGTTTTCGGACATTGGGAAAAAATGACAGCAAGTGTGTAAAATGAGAAATCTGATTTTTGAGAAAAACAGGGCTATGAATCGATACATAACAGCTATGTATCGATACGAAATGGTTTATGTATCGATACATAACCCCTATGCATCGATACATACTGTGAAAATTGGGAAAAATAGCATTTTTACTACAGCATGTGTCGACACATGCGATCTATGTATCGATACATGTTGCTTTTTGTATCGATACATAAGCCTATGTATCGATACATACTGTGCTGAATCAGAAAATTCTGGTTTGTCGGGGAAACTTCGGAAATTCATAACTCTTGAACCGTAAGTCGGTTTTGATCCCCGTTCGAAGCGTTGGAAAGCTAACGAGATGTTCTTTCTAAGAAAAATAGTTTTGGGGTCTGAACTTGGTCCAATCGGTACAGTTTTTACGAACCGTTTCGTAGTGTCGGGTGTCCGGTTTATATTTTTGCGTTATTTTGAAATATTCATATCTTGTCAACCGTTTATCGTATTTAAGAGTTCTTTATACCGAATCGAAGCTGTCGATGAGCACTTTTTGATGATGATAGAAAATATTATTTTTGGCCGACTTTTCCGAGAAACCGTAAAAATGGAATTTTGAGTTATTTTCTATATTGTGCGATAGGATATGATATGTAACGTATGACTTGTGTGAGGGATGTTTGATGGGTATATGATGTTGTGGTGAAGGTTTGTAGCCGTTTGGAAAATATGTGCATTGTATTATATGTACTTGAAATGCATGATTTACTGTATGAGTCTTGATTGCCATGGGTCATTATATGACATGCATAATGCATGAAGACATTGTAAGATCCCTTCGTGGGTGTAAACAATGCATGAAGACATTGTAAGATCCCTTCGTGGGTGTAAACAATGCATGAAGACATTGTAAGATCCCTTCGTGGGTGTAAACAATGCATGAAGACATTGTAAGATCCCTTCGTGGGTGTAAACAATGCATGAAGACATTGTAAGATCCCTTCGTGGGTGTAAACAATACATGAAGACATTGTAAGATCCCTTCGTGGGTGTAAACAATGCATGAAGACATTGTAAGATCCCTTCGTGGGTGTAAACAATGCATGAAGACATTGTAAGATCCCTTCGTGGGTGTAAACAATGCATGAAGACATTGTAAGATCCCTTCGTGGGTGTAAACAATGCATGAAGACATTGTAAGATCCCTTCGTGGGTGTAAACAATGCAGTTAGACATTGTAGATCCCTTTGTGGGTGTAAACAATGCATGTTGAATTGTAGATCCCTTATGGGTGTAAGCAATTGTTGTATTGATCGTGTGCCTATTATAAAGGACTAAAAACGATCCATAACGTCGTATGCTTGTTGATAAGTGGTAGCGACGGGGAACATCGTAGGCCCGACGGGGAGTTACTCTATGTAACGAGCGATGATTCCAGCAGAGTTCCTGAGTGAACTTGTGGTGATTGAGTCGGTACCGCATTGCATTTGCATAGAGTCGTGAGTCGGTCTCTATGATTTGCATTGGTCGTCTTTGTATATGTGCATTGATGAAGGAACATGAATATATGTATTTATGTTGAATGATAAGCATTGTGATGAATATGCTTGGTTTTGTATATATATATATGCCTTGCGATGTATATTGAGTAAGATGTGATGAATGGCGATAAGAGTTATATCTTTGTAATGATACATTGGTGAATAAACATGTATGTGTGTTATGTTGAATGAATGGTGATGAATTGAGATGTATTGGGGATACATGTATTTGAGCATGAATGAATGTGCCTAGGTGAAGGATGCGTTAATTACGGATTGTTATGCCGTGTATTTGATTTATGGTATATGCTTGGTGTTATATGTATATATATATGCATAGTGACGAGTTGTGGTGAGAATGTGGTATATGTGTATTATATGTTGAGATATATAATTATATGCAACGTTATTATGATAATATTTCTCACCCTTCTGCTGTTTTATGATGCTCTATGAGGCATTGCAGATTCGGTATCTGGTGGTCTTTTGTGAAGCGTGGCTTCATTTCCTTTTTGCTCGTCTGGCTCTGATATGTAGCACCGGGTAGCTAGGATGTGTTTATGAGCTTTTGTGATACTTTTGTACATGTATCTAGCTGATGAATGTTTATGTAAACATGAATGATATTGGTGACTATTATTGGAGTATGATATATATATATATATATATATATATATGTATATATGTTTTTTTTTAATCAATGTTTAGATGTTTCCGCTTTTATTCTAAATGTTGACATGTGGGTATAAGGACTGAGATCCTTGATTGTTGAAAGTTACCCCACTGTTGCATATCATTTTGAGCAGGTGTTGTATGTGTTTTAATTTCAAGCATAATGTGACATACCTTTTTATGCCGTGTTTGCAATTATACTCTGATGAAATTTTCAATACGTGCCTAAATGATTTAATTAATTATTTGGGGGTATAGAAAGGGGTGTTACATTAAGTGGTATCAGAGCCAGTGTTGAGTCAGTTGTTGAGTCTGTTGGTGTGACAGTTGAATACTGTCGTTGTTGTTTGTCCCTTAGTACGTGATATGTGTGTGAAACACTGTCAGTGCTTTTTGGTTTCCTAATCCTTTGTTTTCAGGAGTTAGAATGAGATAAGTGGGGGAGATGCTGGTACTTCTCCATGTTGCTTCAGGTGTGGAGCGCTGGCTCAGTGTGTTGTGAATTGCAAGATTGTAAGTGTTGTTTGGACAGCGTTGTTCCCAGTTCCGTAAGAAATGCGGAGGTAAGGTTTATGTCAACTAAGGATTTGTGTCTTGGATAGTTTTGTGTATGGGATGCAAGAAAGGCTATTATAGTTTGGTAAAGAGGGTTTATGCCCCATCATGATTGTCGACTGTCTATTGGCAAATTGAGAAACTGATCACCCTTAATCTCTTGTTGATAGCAGACGGAAATTATGTTGGATGGAATAGGCGGGTCTTTCTGGCTTTGATAGTGTGTGAAGTGAGTTGTTTGGAATTTAAAGAGATGATTACAGATTATTTTGATGAGTCGATGAAGATGCTAATATCGGAAGATGAAATGGATTAGAGGTTTTGGTATGTTAGTCCAGTTGGGAAGTCATTGAGAGAGAATGATTGGGTTTTATTTAAGGACTGCTTCACAGAGAGTAGAGATTAAACTTAATTGGACGAAGGTGAATAGTTGAGGTTTATATCTGCTAAGTAAGTAGGAAACTCTTAGTAGATGGGAATAAGACGTTTGTTTTGTCTGTGATGGTAGTGTTCTGGGAATTGGCAGGAAGTCGCAGTGATGGGCCGTCAGTTGGGCATGGTTTTCAGATATGTTTTTGGATGGAACGTTAAGGTGTTGTCTTAGAGAGCTCCAGTATTGTTGGTAACAAAAGGAATGATGTTTGAATGGAATAACAAGCAGGATGTGTATAATGGTATTGAGACTATGGAAAGCAAAACTTAGAGTTCTGGTGAAGTTTGACGTCTTGGGAGTTTTAAGGCATTAATGGAAATTTTGAGAGAACCCTTAGGTATGGGTGTAATATTTAAGAGTTCTTTTTGGTTAGTTGTGGTTACATGTTGGGATTTGTGGAATTTGGATTGTCCAGAGAATGAAATTGTGTATGAGTTACTGTCAGTGGAATAAGGTAATGAATGAGAATAAGTGTCCACTTTCATGAACAGATGACTAGAATGGTTTGGTTGAGTTTGAGTGAGTTACAATTGTTTGGAATGTTTGATAAGAGTGGTGAATTGTGTGAGCTTAGGCTTTGATCGATTTAATGTGACTGGTTATGGTTGTTATCATTGGGATAGGCTGTTATGTACTCGGTCAAGCTTGTGTGTGAGTAACCAGTTACCCAGTGGAAAGTTTTGCAAAAGCTTTAAGAATTTATATCCTTTGGAATTTGTTTGGGTATTACAACGTGCAGTGATGTTATTTGGTGTTAGTAAGGAATCTGTAATGTTTGTGGAGTAAAGGAATCGTATCTTCCATATTTAATTGGATTTCGTAGTGGTTTCGATTGAGGATATTTGGATTTGTTATAAACTAAGAGGAAGAATGAGTAAAGTGTTTGAGATTTGAATTACAAGTGTTGAAAAGAGACGAAGTTTTATGCTAAGTTATTTGAGTGAGAATTTTGGCTTAAAAAGGGCTAGTTTCTTGGAAATGTTATTTCAGATGAGAGTATGCTTAATGGATCCATCGGAAGTAGATGTAGTTCTACATTGAGAGGCTCCGAAGTTAGTTAAGGAGATTAGAAACTTTTGGACTCAGTTGGTTGTTATTACAAGTTATGGGAGACTTTGTTAAGTTCGTACTTCTGGTATCTCAGTTGACTTACAAAGGGTGAGTCGTTTGTTTGGATGTTCGTTGTGAGTAAGTTTTGGTGAGCTGGAGTAGGAGTTGTCTATGGCTTCAGTTTTGATTCTGTGTAATCCTGATGAACCGTTTGTGAGGTATTATGATGTGTCTTGGATGAGTTTAGGTAGTGTGTTAATGCAAGAAAGTAAATCTGTGGCTTATGCTTTACGACCATCGAGGATTCATAAATAGATCTATATTATTCAGGATTTGGAATTGGTTGCGGTTGTATTGTGTTGGATAATTTGGAGGTATTATCTTTTTGGTTATGGATTCAAAGTGTTTAGTAATCACAAGAATTTTGAGTACTTGTTTGGTCGGCAGGAATATAGTATGAGATAGAGAGGATGGTTGGAATTTGTGATGAGTTACGACTTTAGTTGGAATTATCCCATTGGTGAAGTTAATGTCGTGCCTGATGAGTTAAGTCGAAGGTTTTATACATGTCTGTTTGGATGGATGAGAATTATTTGAGCAGTTCAGGGACTCGTATCTGGTGTGAGAGATAATGCAGTAGAGTGCGAGGTTGGGTATATTAAAGTGAACAGTGAGTTTTGGCGAATATGAGAAAGAGTTAGACTTTAGACGTGAGATTGGTAGTTTTGATGGTTTCGGGTAATCAGAGTGCGCAGCAGAAGCGCGATGTGGCATGATTCGTATATGCGTGTGTGACTTGTAAGAGTTCATAGGTTAAACATTGGAAGCACGTAAGATTGGTAAGACTATTGGACGTTTCAGTATGGAAGTGTTAGGTGAAAGGTTAAAATGTTATCCATGGGCTACTATGTAGATGGATGTTTGGTTTTATGTCCGATTGGTGGAGCGTAGCATTTTTGTGACTAGTTGTATGACAAAGATGTTTGGTATCCTGGTTTGGTCGAGGTTGTTGGAATGATGTTGAGTCGTGGAACTTGTGTTCTTGTTTGTGTTGTTGCCTCGTTTCCATGGTGATGGTTCGAGTGTGTGTAGCTAATTCCTATGATGGGGAATTAGGGGAGTGTTACCTACAGTGATGGTAACGATCTTGTTGTGTTTCGGTTCTAGAGTGAACCTGTGTGTTGGTATCGTGGTTTTCCTTGAGTTGTGAGTTGGTCGTCAAGTGCATTGTATGGGCTTTGCATCTTGTCGTTGTTGTTGTCGTGTTGTTGTTGTATCTGCTGTTAACAAGGTGGTTTGTCAGTTGTGTTATTTGTGGGGTGCCTTTTGTTGGCATGTTGGTTTGTTAGTCGGATGCGAGAGTCGTGTCCGGGGTTGTTCGTCTCAGTATATTTTCGAGGACGAAAATTTCTAAGTGGGGGAGAGTTGTAACGCCCCGGTTTTGTCTTATTTAAATAATCGAGTCATTTTGATTATTTTATTATTATATTATTATATTTTCGACTTTTATTTAGAAAAATGTTATTTTTCATCGTGATTATGTTTCATCGCGTTGTGAGAGCGTTTGCGAGATTTTGAGTGTAGGGGTATTTTGGTCTTTTTCGTGTGTTAAGATATTTTTCTTTATATAAGAAATAGATATTTGAGAGAGAAAAGATAGTAGAGAATGAGAAAGAGAGAAAAGAAAGAAAAACAGAAAAATAGAGAGAAAGAGAAGAAGAAAAAGAGGAAAGCTAGGAATCAAAGAAAACAACTTCTAGGAATCGGTTTAATCGGGTAAGGGTGTGAAATATTGTTATCCTAACTTTGTGTATGATTATGTATGTGTTTTGTGTGGATGTTTTGGTTGGTTTTCCATATGTTTCCGTTTATGCCGTATTTGACGAAATCGATAGAAACCGATGTTTTTACGGTCGAAAAGTCGTATAAATACATGTGTTGGTTGGTTATATGTTTGTGAGCTGCTGTTTAAAGTTTCATGAAGTTTGGTTATGTTTCGGTTAGTTTTCGGTATGTTTCCGTTGTTGTTTCCGTTTAGGTCGAATCGTAGGAAATCGATAGAAACCGATGTTTTCACGGTTAGAATTCGGAATAAATTACGTAGTTGTATCGAGTAAGGTTAGGTTGTCGTATAGCGTGCTTTTTATTCGATTTGGAGATGTTCGAAAATTCTGGTTTTTGAAAGGTTGAAATTTAATCGAAAAATCGAACGTCGTAGAAATTTCGTTTATGTGTTCTAAATTGTTCTTATGTATTTGGTGGTTGCGCGTATATGTTTGTTTCGGTGAAAATGTTCGATTTAGTCGAGTTTTCGGACATTGGGAAAAAATGACAGCAAGTGTGTAAAATGAGAAATCTGATTTTTGAGAAAAACAGGGCTATGAATCGATACATAACAGCTATGTATCGATACGAAATGGTTTATGTATCGATACATAACCCCTATGCATCGATACATACTGTGAAAATTGGGAAAAACAACATTTTTACTACAGCATGTGTCGACACATGCGATCTATGTATCGATACATGTTGCTTTTTGTATCGATACATAAGCCTATGTATCGATACATACTGTGCTGAATCAGAAAATTTTGGTTTGTCGGGGAAACTTCGGAAATTCATAACTCTTGAACCGTAAGTCGGTATTGATCCCCGTTCGAAGCGTTGGAAAGCTAACGAGATGTTCTTTCTAGGAAAAATAGTTTTGGGGTCTGAACTTGGTCCAATCGGTACAGTTTTTACGAACCGTTTCGTAGTGTCGGGTGTCCGGTTTATGTTTTTGCGTTATTTTGAAATATTCATATCTTGTCAACCGTTTATCGTATTTAAGAGTTCTTTATACCGAATCGAAGCTGTCGATGAGCAATTTTTGATGATGATAGAAAATATTATTTTTGGCCGACTTTTAGCCAACTTTTCCGAGAAACCGTAAAAATGGAATTTTGAGTTATTTTCTATATTGTGCGATAGGATATGATATGTAACGTATGACTTGTGTGAGGGATGTTTGATGGGTATATGATGTTGTGGTGAAGGTTTGTAGCCGTTTGGAAAATATGTGCATTGTATTATATGTACTTGAAATGCATGATTTACTGTATGAGTCTTGATTGCCATGGGTCATTATATGACATGCATAATGCATGAAGACATTGTAAGATCCCTTCGTGGGTGTAAACAATGCATGAAGACATTGTAAGATCCCTTCGTGGGTGTAAACAATGCATGAAGACATTGTAAGATCCCTTCGTGGGTGTAAACAATGCATGAAGACATTGTAAGATCCCTTCGTGGGTGTAAACAATGCATGAAGACATTGTAAGATCCCTTCGTGGGTGTAAACAATGCAGTTAGACATTGTAGATCCCTTTGTGGGTGTAAACAATGCATGTTGAATTGTAGATCCCTTATGGGTGTAAGCAATTGTTGTATTGATCGTGTGCCTATTATAAAGGACTAAAAACGATCCATAACGTCGTATGCTTGTTGATAAGTGGTAGCGACGGGGAACGTCGTAGGCCCGACGGGGAGTTACTCTATGTAACGAGCGATGATTCCAGCAGAGTTCCTGAGTGAACTAGTGGTGATTGAGTCGGTACCCGCATTGCATTTGCATAGAGTCGTGAGTCGGTCTCTATGATTTGCATTGGTCGTCTTTGTATATGTGCATTGATGAAGGAACATGAATATATGTATTTATGTTGAATGATAAGCATTGTGATGAATATGCTTGGTTTTGTATATATATATATGCCTTGCGATGTATATTGAGTAAGATGTGATGAATGGCGATAAGAGTTATATCTTTGTAATGATACATTGGTGAATAAACATGTATGTGTGTTATGTTGAATGAATGGTGATGAATTGAGATGTATTGGGGATACATGTATTTGAGCATGAATGAATGCGCCTAGGTGAAGGATGCGTTAATTACGGATTGTTATGCCGTGTATTTGATTTATGGTATATGCTTGGTGTTATATGTATATATATATGCATAGTGACGAGTTGTGGTGAGAATGTGGTATATGTGTATTATATGTTGAGATATATAATTATATGCAACGTTATTATGATAATATTTCTCACCCTTCTGCTGTTTTATGATGCTCTATGAGGCATTGCAGATTCGGTATCTGGTGGTCTTTTGTGAAGCGTGGCTTCATTTCCTTTTTGCTCGTCTGGCTCTGATATGTAGCACCGGGTACTAGGATGTGTTTATGAGCTTTTGTGATACTTTTGTACATGTATCTAGCTGATGAATGTTTATGTAAACATGAATGATATTGGTGACTACTATTGGAGTATGATATATATATATATATGTATATATGTTTTTTTTTTTAATCAATGTTTAGATGTTTCCGCTTTTATTCTAAATGTTGACATGTGGGTATAAGGACTGAGATCCTTGATTGTTGAAAGTTACCCCACTGTTGCATATCATTTTGAGCAGGTGTTGTATGTGTTTTAATTTCAAGCATAATGTGACATACCTTTTTATGCCGTGTTTGCAATTATACTCTGATGAAATTTTCAATACGTGCCTAAATGATTTAATTAATTATTTGGGGGTATAGAAAGGGGTGTTACAGCAACTGCTGAATTTTCGAAGTGCATCAAGTTTGAGAGTGGTTTGCGTCCAGAAATCAAACAGGCGATTGGGTATCAGAAGATTCGTAGGTTTGCAGACTTGGTGGATAGCTGTAGAATCTATGAAGAAGATAACAAAGCTCATTCGGCTCACTACAAGGGTTTGAGTGAGAAAAGAGGAAAGCAACATCAAGATCGTAGGAAGCCTTACGATGCTGATAAGGGAAAGAAGAAAGCACATGAAGAGAAAAGAACAAGTGGGGGAGGAGCTCCCGCTTCTATCACGTGCTACAGGTGTGGTGAACGAGGTCACCGTTCCAATGAATGTGAGAACAAAGTGCTGAGGTGCTACAAGTGTGGCAAAACTGGTCATCGTGCTCCTGAATGCAAGAATGATGGTCCAACTTGTTTCAATTGTGGTGAACAGGGTCATATCAGTACCCAGTGTCAGAAGCCGAAGAAGGAGGTTGCTGCTAAGACCAATGGTAGAGTGTTTGCTCTGAGTGGGACAGAGAACTCCAAGAAAGACAACTTGATTTGAGGTACTTGTTTTATTAATGATGTTGAACTGATTGCTATTATTAATACTGGTGCTACTCATTCGTTTATTTCGCTTGAGTGTGCTAATAGGTTGGGTTTGAAATTATCGGATATGAATGGTGATATGGTGATAGAGACGCCTGCTAATGGTTATGTTACTACTAATCGTGTGTGTTTGAAGTGCCCTCTGACCATTTATGGGAGGAGTTTCTGGATGGATTTGGTGTGCTTGCCTTTACACCAAATTGATGTCATCCTTGGAATGAACTGGTTGGAATTCAACTACGTTCATATCAATTGTTATGCTAAGACAGTGGAGTTTCCTGTGTTTGGTGATAGCGGTGAGTCGATGTTTTTGTCTGCTAAGCAAGTGGGTGAACTTCTAGAAGATGAAGCCTTGATGTTTGCAATGTTTGCGTCACTACAAGTTGATTGTGATGTTACAAATGTTGAACTACCTGTCGTCCGTGAATTTTCTGATGTATTTTCGGATGACATAAGTGATTTACCTCCAGAGCGTGAAGTAGAGTTTGCAGTGGATTTAATACCAGGCACAAGTCCAGTGTCGATGGCTCCGTATCGGATGTCAGCTTCTGAGTTAAGTGAATTGAAGAAGCAACTAGAAGAGTTATTAGAGAAGAAGTTTATTCGACCAAGCGTTTCTCCGTGGGGTGCTCCGGTGTTGTTGGTTAAGAAGAAAGATGGTAGTATGAGATTGTGTGTCGACTACCGACAACTGAATAAAGTAACTATCAAGAATAAGTATCCACTCCCGAGGATCGACGACTTGATGGATCAGCTAGTGGGAGCTTGTGTATTCAGCAAGATTGATTTGAGATCTGGTTATCATCAGATTCGTCTTAAACCAGATGATATTCCGAAGACGGCTTTTAGGACGAGGTATGGTCACTATGAGTACACTGTGATGCCATTCGGTGTGTCCAATGCACCTGGAGTGTTCATGGAGTATATGAATAGAATTTTTCATGAGTATATGGATAAGTTTGTGGTGGTTTTCATCGACGATATTTTGATATACTCCAAATCAGAAGAAGAGCACGCAGAGCATTTGAAGATTGTGCTGCAAGTGTTAAGAGAGAAGAAGTTATATGCGAAACTATCAAAATGTGAGTTCTGGTTGAAGGAAGTAAGTTTCCTTGGCCATGTGATTTCAAGTGGTGGGATTGCTGTGGATCCCACGAAGATTGATGCTGTGTTGCAATTGGAGACTCCGAAATCTGCTACTGAAATCCGAAGTTTTCTTGGGTTGGCAGGTTATTATCGCAAGTTTATTGAAGGCTTTTCTAAGTTGGCTTTACCTTTAACGCAACTGACGCGGAAGGGTCAAGCATACGTGTGGGATGTGGCTTGTGAGGAGAGTTTTGTGGAACTAAAGAAGAAGTTAACGACTGCTCTAGTATTGATTTTGCCTAATCCAAATGAGTCCTTTGTGGTATATTGCGATGCATCGAAGATGAGTCTTGGTGGAGTGCTAATGCAAAATGGACAGGTTGTTGCTTATGTGTCGAGACAACTAAGAGTTCATGAAAGAAATTATCCTACTCATGATCTAGAGTTGGCAGTTGTAGTGTTCGTGCTGAAAATTTGGCGACACTATCTTTTCGGTTCGAGGTTCGAAGTGTTCAGTGAACATAAAAGCTTAAAGTACTTGTTTGATCAAAAGGAGTTGAATATGAGACAGAGAAGGTGGCTTGAATTATTGAAGGATTATGATTTTGATTTGAACTATCATCCTGGAAAAGCAAATGTAGTGGCTGATGCGTTGAGTAGGAAGTCGCTGCATATGTCAATGCTTATGGTGCGTGAGTTAGAATTGATTGAGCAGTTTAGAGACATGAGTTTAGTGTGTGAGGCCAATTCTGATAGTGTAAAACTGGGAATGTTGAAGCTGACTAGTAATATTCTTGAAGAAATTCGAGCAGGTCAGAAATTCGATTTGAAGCTGGTGGATCAGTTGACGTTGATTAATCAAGGTAATGGTGGGGAGTTCAAAATTGATGAAAATGGGGTGATGAGATTCGGAGACAGAGTATGTATTCCAGATATTCCTGAACTTAAGAAGAGTATTCTTGAAGAAGGACATAGAAGTGGGTTGAGTATTCATCCCGGTGCTACAAAAATGTATCAAGACTTGAAGAAGTTGTTTTGGTGGCCTGGAATGAAAAAGGACGTTGCAATATTTGTTTATGCTTGCTTGACTTGTCAGAAGTCAAAAATTGAACATCAGAAGCCTTTGGGTTTGATGCAACCGCTGAGCATTCCCGAGTGGAAGTGGGATAGCATTTCGATGGATTTTGTGACGGGTTTGCCGAGGACTGCGAAGGGTAATGATTCTATTTGGGTGATAGTAGATAGGTTGACTAAGTCGGCTCATTTCTTGCCGATGAAGATTAATCATCCTATTAAGAGGTTGGCTGACCTGTATATCGATGAAATTGTGAGGTTGCATGGAATACCGTCGAGTATCGTATCGGATAGAGATCCGCATTTTACGTCAAAATTTTGGAAGGGTTTGCAAGATGCCTTGGGTACTAAGTGAAATTGTGAGGTTGCATGGAATACCGTCGAGTATCGTATCGGATAGAGATCCGTGTTTTACGTCAAAATTTTGAAAGGGTTTGCAAGATGCCTTGGGTACTAAGTTGAGGTTGAGTTCTGCTTATCATCCGCAGACAGATGGACAGACCGAGAGGACTATCCAATCTTTGGAAGATTTGTTGAGAGCTTGCGTGTTAGACCAGAGAGGAGCTTGGGACTACCATTTGCCTTTGATTGAATTTACTTACAACAATAGTTTTCACGCGAGTATCGGTATGGCACCGTATGAGGCATTGTATGGGCGGAGGTGTAGGACACCGTTTTGTTGGTATGAGTCGGGCGAGAGTGCTGTACTCGAACCTGAAATTGTACGAGAGACAACCGATAAGATTAAGGTGATTCAAGAGAGAATGAAAGCTTCGCAGAGCCATCAGAAGAGTTATCATGATAAGCGAAGAAAGGAACTGGAGTTTCAAGTGGGTGATCATGTATTTCTGAGAGTTACGCCGATAACTGGTGTCGGTAGAGCTTTGAAGTCGAAAAAACTTACACCGCGATTTATTGGTCCATATTAAATTTCAGAGAAGATCGGTGAAGTGGCGTATCGGATTACTTTGCCACCGTCACTTGCAAATCTTCATGATGTGTTTCATGTGTCTCAATTGAGGAAATACATTCCGGATCCTTCGCATGTGATTCAAATGGATGACGTACAGGTGCGAGATAACTTAACTGTCGAAGCATCGCCAGTGCGAATCGAAGGTCGGGAAATGAAGCAATTGTGGGGCAAGGATATTGCCTTAGTGAAGGTACTATGGGGTGGACCAGCTGGAGACAGTTTGACTTGGGAACGCGAGGATCAAATGAAAGAATCCTACTCGTTCTTGTTTGCATCAGGTAATTTTCGAGGGCGAAAATTTTTTTAAGTAGGGGAGAGTTGTAACGCCCCGAATTAATTAAAATGTTTATTTAATTGATTTTTATTATAGAATTGTGTGAAATATTATGATTTTGGATGGCCTTGATGAAAAGTTATAATTTAAGGGAAGTTGGAATTATTTTGAGAATTTTGGGAACAAGCTAGATTAATTAAATTAGACTTGTTTAATTAGAAAATAGAATAGAATTAGTGTTGGAGGTGTGTAAGGGTGCTTTAGTAAAAGGTGGAGGTTTAGTGAGGGCAATAAAGGAAAATCACAAAAAAAAAAGGTCAAAGGGTTATACGGAGGAGTAGGGTTTCGGAAAAATTACACTGTTGCATTGCGTTTGAAGAAGAGGCAGAAAGAGGAGAGAAGCGGTTAGACGTGGAGAGAACACGAAGAAGAAGATTCAAGGCTAAGAATTTACTCAGGTATGGGGAGTGAGATTATGTTATTATAATTGATTTTAAGTATTAGATAGTTGTAGTGATGCACTGGTTAACTGATGAGGAACTGTGACGAGGGTTTTAAGAAGATTAAAAGGAAACCATGTTCGATGAGTATAAAATTTTGAGAAAAATGATAATGGCTGAAGGTAGGAGTTATTGAGAGATTATGAGAAAATTAGTAATCCTAGATGCTAGATGAATCGAGTGTATGGAGGGGTTGGTGGGTACTGTCTAGAAAATTATGGACGGATGGAAATAGAAGAAGAAAAAGAAGGAATAGTAAGAAAAAAAAGATTAAAGGGGGTGGCGCAAGCCACCATGTTAGGTGGCGCCAGCCACATGGAGAGAGAGTGGCGCAAGCCACTATATTGTGAGGTAGGGGTGGCGCAAGCCACCCATTAAGTAGGAGAGTTTCATTTTCTTTTCTCCTTCCAGTTTCTTATAAAAATCATATCTTTTGTTTTACAAATCCGTTTTCGATGTCGTTTGAAGCTATGGAAAGGTGGTGAAATAATATATAACATGGCAAAATAAAATAAATTATAAAGTGTAATCTTCTAATGGAAAATTGTAGGTTAAAACAATGAGTAATGGTATTGATGTACTGTAAGTTACATGTCTGTCTGAAAATTTGCAGAATTGTATCTAGGGGTGATTTAGTTGAGATTAGTGATAGTGAAATGACAATATTATGATGATGATGGAGAGATTATGAGATTTAAGTATGCTATTCTAATGTATTGATGTTCTGTGATGGAATTGTCAGTGTGTGTTGGGTGTGGAATCCCTCATTTATGCCTGAAAGTGATTTTGCTGTAGATTATATTAACATGCTACTGTTGTATATGTTATGTGTGTGATGATATATGTAAAAAGCATGTGATAGTTCTGATGATGATGATACTGAGCTGACTTTGAGGATGATGTTCTGCTAGTGTGATGAATTTTGGTGATTTATTATATGGATGATGATGTGTTTGACTAGCCGTGGTCGTGTTTTGTGAATTATTACGCATCATGCATTCATAGCATAATTTGTAGGAAGAATTGTCCAGTGAAGTTGTAGGACGAATTGTCCAGTGAAGTTGTAGGACTTATAGTCCAGTGAAGTTTGAAGATGACTAAATCATCAGTGAAGTTTCGGTACCGCATGCATGTTGCATTTTCATGATTGGTGGCATTGCATAATGTTGTTGATCCTTGAGGATTTTTAATTGATTTCTGATCAGTGATGTTATGACAAAAATGTGGATTCACTGTTGTATTTGTTTGTAAATTACTTGTTGTATGATTTACATGATGTCATGACAAAACAAGAAATGTGTGAAGTTACTGTTGAGTTATATTATTGAAGTAATATGATGCTATGAGTTACTTGCTGTGATGTTGCTGTTGTCAAATTATTAACACTACTATGTCTTTTACTTACATCCTTTATAATGATTATAATTTACTCACCCTGCCTGTTGAATGTTTCCCCTATCTGGGCAACGCGCAGGTAATTCAGAGTAGCTATAGACGCACTGAAGATTTAGCTTTGGAGTCATTTATTTTTATTTCGGTGGATTTAGAAGGTGTCTTGCTCTGATATATGTAACATCGGGGTTGGGATCGTCTGATCGGAACATCTGCATTATTTCCCTTCTGTTTGGTTATTGTTGGAGTT
Organism: Lathyrus tuberosus; assembly: GCA_022829125.1. Lineage (NCBI taxonomy): Eukaryota > Viridiplantae > Streptophyta > Magnoliopsida > Fabales > Fabaceae > Lathyrus > Lathyrus tuberosus. The sequence goes on along the minus strand of JALAZF010000467.1, from coordinate 2,237,090 downwards.
TTATGTATTGTTTCCATGAATTTTATTTAAACGTTGAATTTTGAGTTACCGTTTGATGAAGCAGTTTAATAAAGAATTTTGAGACTAGATTTTCCGCTGTGGAGTTTAATTTAATGCAGTTTAAATGCTGAATTTTCTTGGAAAATGATAACTATGAAAATTTGGAGAACCCGTGTTACGGAGCAGGAATATATTTATGAGGTGAATTTATGGAATGAAGTGTGACACCCTTTCTTTGTGAAGATACTCTGATTTTTATTTAAAATTATTGTGTGAAAATGTCGTGGGATAGAAGGTGTTACACTTACTACCACACTCTTCTTTACGACGGGCCACCATTTGTGATGGAATCCTTTGTCTAACCGTGGTGATACATACTTTTTGTAGTAGTGATTCTTTGTCTCAGAGATCATTATTATCAACGAAATTCATATTATTTTAATATTTTCAACGAGAAGGTCTTACATTGTTGAACCTTTCATTTTCACAACATAATTATATACAAGGCATGTTCAAATATGAAGATTAAAATTATAATCATAATTTAAGGTGAAAGTGGAACTAACATATTAGCATTCATACACAAACAACCTTAGGATCAACAATAAGATGATTTATCAAAGATTATATGGATGCATTGATGGATCCAAGATAGAAGTTCTCTCTGTAGTGACGACACTAATCCTCAAATACACAGAAAAAGAGACAGATGAAGATCGAGCACCTATTGTCTTGTTGTTCTTCCTCAACCTCGAATTCATAATGCCTAGGGTCTCTTCATATGGGGAGAAGAAGCAATATGCAATATGTCCGGTATAATAGGAGATTTTAGCCTATAATATGATGACGGATTATGTTTTTCATTATTCTGAAATAGATCATACTAACATTCATTCTATCGTAGTAAAATATATATTACACTAGCATATAAAAAATGGATCATCTAGCTCAGCTCCACACAATGAAATGGGAAAGTAATCCTGACTGGATGTGTTACCATACACAAAAGGTTCAGTCCAAAAGTTGTTGCTAAATCCATCCCATGTTTCCAAAGAAGCGACACCATCTTCTACTCTGTACAAGTCCACGTTCGATTCCACATGACCAGATGGAGTTGAAGGGGAATTGGCTTTAGTAGCAGTATATGACATTGAAACTGAACTTTCCAAAGTTTTTGTCCTTTCAATATCTTGAGTAAGCTTGGTCTCATTGCACCTTGAGAATTTCTTTAGGTGGCTGTGCCAGTAATTCTTTATCTCGTTGTCAGATCTTCCAGGTAGACTTTCAGTTATAAGCGACCATCTGTAATAAATTGTATTTGAGATTGAGTTGTTATGAGTTTAGAATTATGATGTTCAAATCTTAAGAAGCAATTGTAAGTGATAATGAATATCAATTTTATTTTATAAAGTTAGATGACGGGTTATTGATTCATCCAATTAAATCCATCAAATTATTCTAGTTTTTAAAACATATGATCACACCAACTAAATTGCAAAATTGTTTTATGCATTCTAAAAAGTTTTACTTTGTGTGTATTAAAATCAATAAATATTAGTGTGATTTTATATTGCGGCCGCAATATTGCTGATTTGACAACTTTCACATTCACATCAAATCGTAATTGCAATATGATTTTATTCATGTTTATTTTATTATAATTTTATTAAAAAATCAAATATTTAGAATCCAAAACTTAAATTTATATTTTATATAATAAAAAATCTCAACTTTAAATATTTGATTAAGTTAGCTCAATTGTTAGTTAAGCAGAAACATTCGATTATATAGACGTTGATTCGAATTTAACATCTTAATTATTCACAAGAGGTAAAATTAGGAGTCACTAAATTATTAGACTAAAAAAATAAGGGTCAATTATACCTCAAATATATCAATATCAAAATTCACACTGCAATGACATATAAAATATATCCAATATATATTTATTTATTTCCAATTAAGATAAAAATAAATGAAAAATTTATAAACAACTTTAAGCTATTTGAATTGGTTTATAAAAAATAATAAATTAATAAATGTATTATTTTGAAAAACCAAAAAATATTGGAGTTAAAGGTTCAATTTTATAGTGGTATAATTTATAATGATCTTGGGGTCGGTCGAGTAGCGATCACACAGTCATTCGCCCTTCTCAAGTTGCCCTTCCATTAATTTGAGCACATTTTTTTTATTCGAGCGCCCTTTGTATAAATAAGTCACCAAAGCCTCCATTTTCTCAGTTTAGAGTTTTGGTCTATAAATACATCAACATTCTCATATTAAGGGGAGCTAATCAATAACATAAAGAAATACACTTATAGAGTAGCTTCTCACCTCACGTGAGCTAGCTCTAAATATTTTGACAACCTTAAAGCTTCTAACAACCCTTGTCCACTAGGGGTTGTCAAGCATTGGTACTTTTAATGATTACAATAGGCGCCCACCATGATGCCTGGTAAAACTAACCTGGGCCACCCTCATTATATTCAATTAGATGAACTAGAAGTGCTCGATCCCCAACCTATATCAGACAAGATATGAGAAACGCTCATCCCAGCGAGCTTTAAGACACCATCATTAGCTAAGTTCGATGGGCACAACGATCCATTCAAGCACGTAGCCTCCATCAACACTCATATGGCCACCAGTGAGGCCCCTGACTCTCTGAAGTGCAAGATTTTGTCTAGTACCCTTAGGATCGTAACCCTGAGATGGTATATGGGTCTCCCTAGGCTTTCTATCACCAGTTATCAATACCTTATAAAGAAACTAGACCACCAATTCGCTGCAAGTAGGCACCAGAAGTTGACCGCCATCAGAATGTTCAATGTGCGTAGGCCCATCGAAGACATTGATGGAATACCTTGGCCGCTTCTACGAAGAAATAATCAAGGTAGTCCATCCAACCAAGAAATGTTAGTTGAGGAATTTTATAATGGACGAGGGACGAGACACATCAAAGAATCCATCGCCCAAAGGCCTATAACATCCTTGGCGGAGATAATGATGCAAGAAGAATGCTACATCAAGGGAGATGGGAGTAATGATGAGAATAAGGCTCGTGATACAAATGAGAGCACTCATGGCATGGACAGATCATAGAGGAACTTGTATACGTCACCTCTGAGAGATAGAACTACCTTCATGCAAATTGGAAGGCATGTAGAGAGCCTTACGCCTCTGAGAGACAAAACTACCTTCATGCAAAGTAGAAGGTATGTGGAGAGCTTTACGCCTCTGAACACTTGTCGAGAGAAAATATGGTATGATGTCCTTCACATTCATAACACCCTTAACTACCAACACCGAAAGAAGACATCATGGGATCAGGGCCTAACAGTCGGTGTAAGTTTCATAAGGTCAAGGGGCACCACATAGAGGACTGCATGCAGCTTAAGAAAGGAAATAGAACGCCAAATTCAAGAAGGACATTCAAAATTTAAGCATAACCCTAGTGGAGGAGCAGAAGGATCTAGTTCCTAGGGTGGGTGGGCCACGATAGTCCCAGAGCCAACTAGAGGAAAAGATCCAAGTGGGAAGGAGGGTGACTGGGTTTTCCAACACATGCTCAACACCAACACATGAGGATTTGCCAATGGCGAAAAAACCAGTTCCACCAAAAGAGATACGCTCACCAAAAACTAATTATCAATTGTCCTCTATTTGGTCTCCAAGAAAAGAACCTCACAAGTCTAGGAAACATTATCACCTTATTTGAGGAGGATGCAGACGGTATTCACCCCCAAAACTATGACCTCGTGATGATTTCCGTTCAATTTGATGAATGGAAAATCAAGAGAGTCTACATTGATTAAGTGAGCTCTATATACATCCTCTTCTGGGATGAATTTGAGAGGCTCCGCCTAGATTTGGAGGAACTCAAACCCTTTCAGGGATCTTTGGCAGGATATCCAAGTAAGCCGGTACAGGTGATGAGTTACATAACATTGAAGACTATTTTCAGGATAGAGGAAAGCATCAAGCAGATCAGGTACCTTCTTCTAGATGGGAGAGTAAGAGAGTCAGAAGAGAGTAAGAGAGTCCTTAATACCTTCTTCTATATAGGGGGAACCATGAGATTGATATAAAATATTATGTGGAGAGCTTGAAGCCGAAGAGAGTCAGAAAAGTATGTGTATACGCCACAAAAACAAAGGCGAAGTCGTCAGGAGAAACTCTCGCAAAAAAATGCCTCCTCATTCCAAAAGAAGAGAACGTGGAAGACGATGAGGGAGAACCCCCACCATGAAGCGATGGTCAAAGCAGTGGATCTAATTTAGTTTAGTTGATGCATGTCCTAAGAAAGTTATTACTGTTAGTCCTTTTTGTATGATCAACGACATGTCTGTGGCAATACTCTTTTCCTGTGTCGTTAAAGTGGTAGATCATTTTTAATGAGACCCAAACCAGACATATGTAAGAATTTGGATTATTGTTTATTTAAGTGCAGGTCATATCAGAGAAATTATTATCCAGGCTTCCTCCCGTGGCGTACACATGTTTGATCCTCGTGTAGGAATCCTTGTCGCCCCTTGAGACGATTACTTGTTAGATCCTCGCGTAGAAATCCTTGTCACCCCTCGAGGAAATTACATGTTGGATCCTTAAATAGGAATCCTTTCCACCCCTCGAGGTGATTATATGCTTGATCCTCATGTAGAAATCCTTATTGCCCCCCAAGGAAATTACATGTTGGATCCTGACGTAGGAATATTTATCGCCTCTCAAGGTGATTCCATACTAGATCCTTACCTAGGAATCCTTTCCACCCCTCGAGGAAGTTACTTGTTAAATCCTCACGTAAGAATCCTTGTCGCACCTCGAGGCAATTACATCATAGATCCTCCCATAGGAATACTTTCTTTATCTCATGGAGATTACATGCTATATCCTCACATAGGAATCCTTGTCGCCCCTCGAGGCGATTACATGTTGGATCCTCACGTAGAAATCCTTTCTGTCCCGAGAGGTGGTTACATGATAGATCCTCGTGTAAGAATCCTTTGCGCCCCATCTAGGCAAGTTCTAGGCTACCCTTGAAGAAGCTTACACAACAAGCGGGGCCCTTTGAGAGAAACCCTTTGATACTGCCAGAACAACAAAGGTATCTCCAAAAGGAGACTTTCCCTTTAAAAATAAACATCAATAGGTTCTCTACAAGGTAACTTACATAGTCTATTGGCAAAAAATACTATTAATTAGAGACCCAAAAACGGGCAGTAGATTACAAAAATGCCAATAAGATAGGGACAAAACCTTGAAATCATTAGTCCTCTAGAGGATCACCAAGGCAAAGAGTGTCACCCTCCCCTAACCCATCTATTACAATTTCTTCATTGAGCGGGACATATTTTTCGTCCACCAACTGACCTTCCCGAACCATCGTAAATAAATGCATCTGGCTTAAGTCTAGTCGTGGATAGAGAAAGGTCATATATTCTGCCCTTGTGACGCCCCCTGTAACGCCCCGATTTATTTAACCGTATTTAATTATTCCATTTATGTGAAATTTTGTGAATTGTGTGATTTATTGTGTTTCATGTTAATGCATCATGTTTGGGCATTGAGAGTTTTATGGCATAAATGTGTCACATTTTGAACTAACATCCACTGGTGGAAGTTAGTGTTATTTTTGGTTATGTCACATTTTGAACTAACATCCACTGGTGGAAGTTAGTGTTATTTTTGGTTATGTCACATTTTGAACTAACATCCACTGGTGGAAGTTAGTGTTATTTTTGGTTATGTCACGTTTTGCACTTGAGTTCCACTGGTGGAAGTTAGTGAGTTTTTGGCCTTTTTTTGAATTGTGTAAATTAAATGAGTTTTACCTGTTAATTGGATAATTTCTCTGATAGGTAAAATATTTGCAATAAATTATAATTTCTTTTCAACTTTTATTTCCCGAAATATATTTCATCGGTATGTTTCTGTTTTATCGCATTTTGAGAGCGTTTGGGAGATATTTGAGCTGAGGGGTATTTTGGTCTTTTTGGGGTTAGATATTTTGATTTGTTATAAAAATAGAAAAGTAGAAAGAAAAGAGAGAAAAGATAGTAAGGAAAAGAAAAAGAAAGAAGAGAAAGAGAAGAGAAGAGAAAAGAGAGGAAAGAAAAGGGAGAAGAGGAAAAGTGGAAAAATCGAGAAATTCATCCGTTTAAAGCGCGAATAATCGGGTAAGGGTGAGAAGTTTCAATTATATTTCGATTGTGTATGTATATGTGTATGTTTTCTTGGAATGTTTGCTTGTTTTTCATAGTTTTCATTTCTAGGTTGAAAATGGTAGAAATGAATAGAAATCGATGTTTTCACGGACGAAAGTCGGAATAAATTGCGTAGTTGTGTCGAGTAGTGTTAGGTCGTGATCGAGTATGCTTGTTTTATCGAATTTGGTTGATTTTGTAAGTTTTTGCATTTTTGGAGATTTGAGGATTTAAGATTCGGATTGAAATCGAAAGTCGTAGAATTCACGTTTGATGGTTCCAAATCACTACTATATGTTTGGTATGAATGAGTATGTGTTTGTTTCGAAAAAAATAATTGAATCGGTCAGATTTTCAGACAAAATTGCTCAAACCCGTAGCAGCCCACAAGGAATTTTCTGGTTTTTGGCAAAACTTCAAAAATTCATAACTCTTGAACCGTAAGTCGGTTTTGACCCCGTTCGAAGCGTTGGAAAGCTAACGAGATGTTCTTTCTAGGAAAAATAGTTTTGAGGTCTGTATATGGTTCAATTATAGCATAAAATTGAAACCGTATTGTTGTGTTAATTTTTACCGTCGTGAATGCGTGCGATTAAGGTGTTATCGTGCAATATGCTTTTGTTATATAACGTATAGCTTGTGTGTACTGTTATACGATGTGTTGTGGGTAGCCTTATGGCGTGAATCCTAGATTGTGGAAATTATTGTGAATTGTGGCCTTTTGGCAAATAAATGCATTGTTTAAATTAAATGTAAATGCATGTTAATTGTGAAAGAGTTCGTTGCCGTTTGGGTGGTAAAGCGATGCTCGTTGCCGTTTGGTGTAATTGATGTGAATTGGTGTGAATGCATATGATAATATGCTTGTTGTTGTGATTTGTGGTTAATGATGAATGCATTGTTTGAATTGAATTTCAATGCATGATTATTGATATTGAAATGGTTCACATGGTTGTATATATGTATGCCTTGGATTGTCATGAGTCATTTGTATGCCAAACATCATGATATGCATTGTTGTGACGTCCTGAGTGACGGTTTGGTTACAGAGGGAATCCGCTATAACATCGTGTGCCTATGTGAGGACCTAAAGCGATGGTTATAGACGATCGTGTGCCCATGTAGGGCCTAAAGCGATCGGATTGTGTGCTCATGTGGAGACCTAAAGCAATCCATAACGTCGTGTGCTCATGTGGAGACCTAAAGCGATGGGTGAACATCGTATGCCCGATGGGGTGTTACTTGAGCGACCCTCAGTAATGAGCGATGGTTCCAATAGTTCCTGAGTGAACTGGTGATGAGACATGAAATGTTGGAAGTCGGTACCGCATGGCATTTGCATAGAGTCGTTGTGTCGGTCTCTGTGCATTTGCATAAATCATGGATTCATTATGTGTGAGAATTGTGAATGGATGCATTATGTGTGGAAACTCATGAATGGATTGATTGTGTGAATATGTTATTATGTGGGCATAACTGATATATGCTATGTGTTCGGATTATCGGAAATATGTTATGCATCTGTGGTTTGCTATATGTATTGGTATGTGATGCGTGAGGTGAGAATAACTGTGTATGTGATTTTTATGTGTGTTTGCATATTATTATGCAATCTTGATTTTAGTTGTTATTTCTCACCCTTCTGCTGTGGTTTGTTGCTCTATGAGGCAATTGCAGATTTGTGTCTTGGAGACTTTTGTGAAGATTAGTTCCCCATCTGTTTGTCGGTCTTGGTGTCTGCTCTGATACGTAGCACGGGAGTCGGAGAACGATTATGTTATATTTGTATACATTTGTAGGATTTATTTTGTATTATCTTGTTTGTATTTTGGATGTTAACAAACAATTTATTTTGTAAAACAAGTCGGTTATGGATCTTTCCGCTTTATTCCATAATTGACCTTTCCTTTTGTTGGAAAAAGTTTCCCCTTTGAGGGTATTCTATTTTGTGCTATGTATTAAAAATATATGAGCAGGGATGATGTTTTGTTTATTTAAATGTGACATCCTTGTTTCTGTCGGAAAAATAAATTTTTAGTTACTCTGATTTTATTTATGTATTATTTATTCACGATGGGAAATGGGGTGTTACATTAGTGGTATCAGAGCAGGTCGGTCCGTCCGGCCAAGTTGTTGAGTCGGTTTGTGTGACAGTTGAATATTGTCGATGTTGGTTGTCCCTTAGTACGTGATATGTGTGTGGAGCACTGTCAGTACTTTCTGGTTTTTCTAATCCTTTGTCTTCGGGATTGAGATTGAGATAAGTGGGAGAGAAGCTGGTACTTCTCCAAGTTGCTTCAGGTGTGGAGCGTTGGCTCAGTGTGTTGTGAATTGCAAGATTGTAAGTGCTCTTTGGACATTGTGGTTCCCGGTTCCGGAGGGAATGCGGAGGTAAGGTTTATGTCAACTGAGGATTTGTGCCTTAGGTAGTTTTGTGTAGGATGCAAGGGATGCTATTATAGTTTGGTAAAGAAGGTTTATGCCCCATCATGATTGTCGGTTGTCTATTGACAAATTGAGGAACTGATCACCCTTAATCTCTTGTTGATAGCAGATGGGAATTATGTTGGATGGAATAGACGTGTCTTTCCGGCTTTGATGGCGTGTTCAATGAATTGTTTGGAATTTAAGGAAATGGTTACGGGTTGTTTTGATGAGTTGATGAAGATTCTAATATCGGAAGATGAGACGGATTAGAGGTTTTAATATGTTGGTCAGGTTGGGAAGTCATTGAGAGAGAATGATTGGGTTTTATTTAAGGACTGCTTCTCAGAGCGTAGAGATTGAACTTAATTGGACGAAGGTGAATAGTTGAGGTTTATATCTGCTAAGTAAGTAGGAAACTCTTAGTAGATGGGACTAAGATGTTTGTTTTGTCTGTGATGATAGTGTTTTGGGAAATTGGCAGGAAGTCATAGTGATGGGCCGTCAGTTGTGCACGGTTTTCAGATGTGTTTTTGGATGGAACATTAAGGTGTTGTCTTAGAAGAGCTCCAGCTTTGTTAGTAACAAAAAGGAATGGATGATTGAACGGAATAACAAGTATAACGGTATTGAGATTATGGAAAGCAAAACTTAGAGTTCTGGTGATGTTTGAAGTCTTGGGAGTTATAGGGCATTAATGGAAATCTTGAGAAAACCCTTAGGTGTGGATGTAATATTGGGGAGTTCTTTTTGGTTGGTTGTTGCTACATGTTGGAATTTGTGGAATTGGACGACCAGGAGAAAAAAATTGTGTATGGATTACTGACAGTTGATTAAGGTAACGATTGAGAATGAGCAAACCTTGCCCTGTTTCCGTTCTGATTGGATTCGCCAGGTGTTCGCACGGCGAAGGTCACAGCGAAGGCTCGCGAGAGCTTCGCACTGTGAAGGGGAACGCGAAGATTTACTGGATGGTTCGTACTGCGAGCGATGGAAATTTTCTAGGCTATTTTGCTTCTGACTTGGTTCGCTGGTACACTCGCACTGCGAATGAAGTAGCGAAGGATTCGCTGGGTTGTTCGCATTGCGAACATGACAGATCTTTCCAAATTGTTTCGTTCATAACTTTGGCTTCGTTTATCCGATTTAAACGTTCTTTGTATCGTTGTGGAGCTATGAAAGAGTTCTATGTTTTGGAGAGTGGAAATATTATTTATGGAATGGATTTATGGTCGAGTATTGGGATTAATCGGAATTACGTGAATTACGTAAAATGGAACTGTTAAAACGTTAAAAGCTTCGAGCCATGCGTCTGGAGTGTTTGTGGAGGGGATGAATCGTATCTTCCATATTTAATTAGATAAGTTTGTAGTGGTTTCGATTGAGGATATTAGGATTTGGTATGAAACTCAGAGGAAGAACAGGTAGAGTGTTTGAGATTTGAACTACAAGTGTTGAAAAGAGATGAAGTGTTATGCTAAGTTATTCAAGAGAGAATTTGGGTTGAAAAAGGTTAGTTTTCTTGGATATGTTATTTCAGATGAGAGTATGGTTAAGGATTCATCGGAAATAGATGCAGTTCTACAATGAGAAGCTCTGAAGTTGGTTAAGGTGATTAGAAGCTTTTTGGACATTAGTTGGTTATTACCGGAGGTTATGGAGGGTTTTTCCAATTTAGCGTTTCTGTTACTTCGGTGGACTTGCAAAGGGTGAGTCGTTTGCTTTGGATGTTCATTGTGAGGAAAGTTAAGAGGGTTAAAGTGGAATTTGTCTACGACTCCAGTTTTGATTCTGCGTGATCCTGATGAATCATTGTGAGGTATTGTGATGTGTCTTTGATGAGTTTAGTCAGTGTGTTAATGCAAGAGGGTAAAGTCGTGGCTTATGCTTTACTACCATTGAGGATTCCTAAAAGGATTTATACTATTCAAGATTTGGAATTGGTTGTGGTGGTTTGGTGTTGGAAATTTGGAGGTATTGTCTTTATGGTTCTAAGGTTCGAAGTGTTTGGTAATCGCAAGAGTTTAGAGTACTTGGTGGATCTGAAAGAATAGAGTATGAGACAACGAGGATGGTTAGAATTTATGATGAGTTATAATTGTAGTTGGAATTAGCCTGTTGGTAAAGCTAAGGTTGTGTCTGACGAGTTAAGCCGAAAGTTTTTATGTAAGTCTATTTTGATGGTCAGAGAATTAGAATGATTTGAGCAGTTCAGAGACTTGTGTCTGGTGTGAGAGATAACACAGTAGAGTGTGAAGTTGGATGTATTAAAAGTGAATAGTGATTTTTGGTGAATATGAGAAAGAGTTAGACTTTGGACGTGAGATTGATAGTTTTGATGGTTACGAGTAATCAGAGTGCGCAGCGGAAGTATGTTGTGGCACGTTTTGTATTTGCGTGTGTGACTTATAAGAATTCATAAGTTGAACATTGGGAACATGTAGGAATGGTAAGACTATTGGACATTTCAGTATGGAAGTGTTAGGCGAAAGGTTTAAAGATTAATCAGGTACTAATATGTAGTTGGGTGTTTTGGTCGTATGTTCGATTGGTGAATCGTAGCATTGTTGTAATATTGTTGTGTAACAAGGATGTTGGTATTATGGTTGTGTGGAGGTTGTGGAATCGATGTTGTGTCGTGGAACTTGTGTTCTTGTTTGTGTTGTTGCCTCGTTTCCATCGTGATGGTTCGAGTGCGTGTGGCTAATTCCTTGTGGTGAATTAGGGGAGTGTTACCTGTGGTGATGGTAACGATCTTGTTGTGTTTCGGTTCAAGAGTGAACCTGTGTGTTCGTAACTTGGGTATTCTTTGAGTTGTGAGTTGGTCGTCAAGTGCATTGTATGGGCATTGCATCTTGTCGTTCTAGTCGTCATCATTATTGTGTCGTTGTTGTAGTTGTGGTTAGCAAGGTGATTTGCCAGTTTGTGTTATTCGTGATGCGTCTTTGGTTGGCATGTCGGTTTGTTAGTCGGATGCGAGAGTCGTGTCCGGGGTTGTTCGTCTTAGTTATATTTTCGAGGACGAAAATTTCTAAGTGGGGGAGAATTGTAACGCCCCGATTTATTTAACCGTATTTAATTATTCCATTTATGTGAAATTTTGTGAATTGTGTGATTTATTGTGTTTCATGTTAATGCATCATGTTTGGGCATTGAGAGTTTTGTGGCATAAATGTGTCACATTTTGAACTAACATCCACTGGTGGAAGTTAGTGTTAATTTTGGTTATGTCACATTTTGAACTAACATCCACTGGTGGAAGTTAGTGTTATTTTTTGTTATGTCATATTTTGAACTAACATCCACTGGTGGAAGTTAGTGTTATTTTTGGTTATGTCACGTTTTGCACTTGAGTTCCACTGGTGGAAGTTAGTGAGTTTTTGGCCTTTTTTTGAATTGTGTAAATTAAATGAGTTTTACCTGTTAATTGGATAATTTCTCTGATAGGTAAAATATTTGCAATAAATTATAATTTCTTTTCAACTTTTATTTCCCGAAATATATTTCATCGGTATGTTTCTGTTTTATCGCATTTTGAGAGCGTTTGGGAGATATTTGAGCTGAGGGGTATTTTGGTCTTTTTGGGGTTAGATATTTTGATTTGTTATAAAAATAGAAAAGTAGAAAGAAAAGAGAGAAAAGATAGTAAGGAAAAGAAAAAGAAAGAAGAGAAATAGAAGAGAAGAGAAAAGAGAGGAAAGAAAAGGGAGAAGAGGAAAAGTGGAAAAATCGAGAAATTCATCCGTTTAAAGCGCGAATAATCGGGTAAGGGTGAGAAGTTTCAATTATATTTCGATTGTGTATGTATATGTGTATGTTTTCTTGGAATGTTTGCTTGTTTTTCATAGTTTTCATTTCTAGGTTGAAAATGGTAGAAATGAATAGAAATCGATGTTTTCACGGACGAAAGTCGGAATAAATTGCGTAGTTGTGTCGAGTAATGTTAGGTCGTGATCGAGTATGCTTGTTTTATCGAATTTGGTTGATTTTGTAAGTTTTTGCATTTTTGGAGATTTGAGGGTTTAAGATTCGGATTGAAATCGAAAGTCGTAGAATTCACGTTTGATGGTTCCAAATCACTACTATATGTTTGGTATGAATGAGTATGTGTTTGTTTCGAAAAAAATAATTGAATTGGTCGGATTTTCGGACAAAATTGCTCAAACCCGTAGCAGCCCGCAGGGAATTTTCTGGTTTTTGGCAAAACTTCAAAAATTCATAACTCTTGAACCGTAAGTCAGTTTTGACCCCCGTTCGAAGCGTTGGAAAGCTAACGAGATGTTCTTTCTAGAAAAAATAGTTTTGAGGTCTGTATATGGTTCAATTATAGCAGAAAATTGAAACCGTATTGTTGTGTTAATTTTTACCGTCGTGAATGCGTGCGATTGAGGTGTTATCGTGCAATATGCTTTTGTTATATAACGTATAGCTTGTGTGTACTGTTATACGATGTGTTGTGGGTAGCCTTATGGTGTGAATCCTAGATTGTGGAAATTATTGTGAATTGTGGCCTTTTGGCAAATAAATGCATTGTTTAAATTAAATGTAAATGCATGTTAATTGTGAAAGAGTTCGTTGCCGTTTGGGTGGTAAAGCGATGTTCGTTGCCGTTTGGTGTAATTGAAGTGAATTGGTGTGAATGCATATGATAATATGCTTGTTGTTGTGATTTGTGGTTAATGATGAATGCATTGTTTGAATTGAATTTCAATGCATGATTATTGATTTTGAAATGGTTCACATGGTTGTATATATGTATGCCTTGGATTGTCATGAGTCATTTGTATGTTAAGCATCATGATATGCATTGTTGTGACGTCCTGAGTGACGGTTTGGTTCCAGAGGGAATCCGCTATAACATCGTGTGCCTATGTGAGGAGCTAAAGCGATGATTATAGACGATCGTGTGCCCATGTGGGGGCCTAAAGCGATCGGATTGTGTGCTCATGTGGAGACCTAAAGCAATCCATAACGTCGTGTGCTCATGTGGAGACCTAAAGCGACGGGGTGAACATCGTATGCCCGACGGGGTGTTACTTGAGCGACCCTCAGTAACGAGCGATGATTCCACTAGTTCCTGAGTGAACTGGTGATGAGACATGAAATGTTGGAAGTCGGTACCGCATGGCATTTGCATAGAGTCGTTGTGTAGGTCTCTGTGCATTTGCATAAATCATGGATTCATTATGTGTGAGAATTGTGAATGGATGCATTATGTGTGGAAACTCATGAATGGATTGATTGTGTGAATATGTTATTATGTGGGCATAACTGATATATGCTATGGGTTCGGATTGTCGGAAATATGTTATGCATCTGTGGTTTGCTATATGTATTGGTATGTGATGCGTGAGGTGAGAATAACTGTGTATGTGATTTTTATGTGTGTTTGCATATTATTATGCAATCTTGATTTTAGTTGTTATTTCTCACCCTTCTGCTGTGGTTTGTTGCTCTATGAGGCAATTGCAGATTTGTGTCTTGGAGGCTTTTGTGAAGATTAGTTCTCCATCTGTTTGTCGGTCTTGGTGTCTGCTCTGATACGTAGCACGGGAGTCGGGGAACGATTATGTTATATTTGTATACATTTGTAGGATTTATTTTGTATTATCTTGTTTGTATTTTGGATGTTAACAAACAATTTATTTTGTAAAACAAGTCGGTTATGGATATTTCCGCTTTATTCCATAATTGACCTTTCCTTTTGTTGGAAAAAGTTTCCCCTTTGAGGGTATTCTATTTTGTGCTATGTATTAAAAATATATGAGCAGGGATGATGTTTTGTTTATTTAAATGTGACATCCTTGTTTCTGTCGGAAAAATAAATTTTTAGTTACTCTGATTTTATTTATGTATTATTTATTCGCGATGGGAAATGGGGTGTTACACCCCCAATCTATACCCCCAATTAATTAAAGCAGTAAAAGAAAATTCAAAATTTCATCAGAGTATATTTAAATTATCATGGGATAGACGGGGGGAATCACATTATATTGAAACAAATCATACAACACATGCTCATAAAGATATGCAACAGTGGGGTAGCAATCAACAGAGGAACTCAGTTCCTTACACCCACATTTCAGTTTGTAGAATAAAAGCAGAAAATCTAAAACTGAATATCATATATATATATATATATATATATATATATATATATATATATATATATATATATATATATCACATGAAAAGTTCGTCATACATTAAGTTATACATGCACAAGCCAAAGGATATATATATATATATATATATATATATATATATATATATATATATATATATATATATATATATATATATATATATATACACATAATACACAATAATCACAAACGGCCTCCCTAACTACCCGGTGTCACATATCAGAGCCGACCGACAAAAGAATGAAGTCCTAAGCTTCACAAAAAGACCTCCAGCAACTATAATCTGCAATGCCTCATAGAGCATTATAAAACAGCAGAAGAGTGAGAAAAACAATCATAATATCATTGCATACAGTTATATATAACACAAAAATACACATATATACAGTTCTTACCACAACTCACACCATAATTCAAACACAAGACAACACAATGTATAATTCATATTTCCATCACCCAGGTATACCAACCATGCACAATACAAGTATCACCAACACATATCCATATATCAATTTATCCACAATTCCACACATAAACAACCATTAATGATTTATGCAAATGCAAGAGACCGACACAACGACTCTATACATATGCACATGCGGTACCGACTTCCAATGTTTCTCATCACTAGTTCACTCAGGAACTCTGCTAGAATCATCGCTCGTTACATCACTGTAACTCCCCGTCGGGCATACGATGTTCCCCGTCGCTCACACCCCACACGGGCACACGACGTTTATGGATCGCTCACACCCCACACGGGCACACGACCCGATCGCTCACACCCTACATGGGCACACGATCGTCTATAACCATCGCTCACACCCCCACACGGGCACACGACGTTATAGCGGATTCCCTCTGGAACCAAACCGTCACTCAGGACGTCACAACAATGCATATCATGATGTTTGGCATACAAGGACTCATGACATTCAAATACACATATATATGCATTCATCTCTCTTAACAAAATCACACTTTGTACTTAAGCCCAAAACAATGCATTTAATTGCCATACGGCCACAAATTATCACCACACCATCTAAACACATGCATTTACATCATACAACAACACCTTGCATGATACACATCAATTACTCACGATTACAACGACAAAAGTCGACAAATCGACACTATTCCAAATTCCCGACATAATTAAATCGGCTAACAATTTCCAAATCATCATAATAAGAAAGTACAGCTTAACAGCTTTCCAACGATACCAAGAATATAAAAATCGAATAAACGGAACCCAAGTTACGAAAGAAAAACGAAAACTATATTTTGAAAAGTCCCATTTTATAATTTTCCTGACCATACGCGTATGGCCCCTCTCATACGCGTACATCAAAACCCCCATACGCGTACCATTCGTATCTCACCAGAAGGCCGGGAAAAGTGACATCTCATATGTGTATTAGCCCCAAAACTCGCCAATGATACGCGTATCGCCAAGGCCCATACGCGTATGAACATGCCCCATACGCGTATGATCTGGGCAAAACCAGAATTCTGCAGATTTCTTACTGTTACGGTTTTCACACCCAAAATCCTCCAAATCATCATCCAAATTCAGAAAAACACCAATTTGAGGTATAACAATACATATCCAACATGTATAAACAACAAAGAACACAATCAACATGAGTTTAGACACAT
This sequence comes from Lathyrus tuberosus, assembly GCA_022829125.1. NCBI lineage: Eukaryota > Viridiplantae > Streptophyta > Magnoliopsida > Fabales > Fabaceae > Lathyrus > Lathyrus tuberosus. Next base: position 2,220,652 of record JALAZF010000467.1, on the reverse strand, counting down.
TTGGATCAATTCTTACCAATTTCTAAACATTATGATTTTTACTATAATCTCCATTTTAATCCAATAACAATCAACAAACACACATATATAATCATACACAAGCATATAATAATCGAGTTTCGCACTCTTACCTGATTTAATCGCGTTTAGAAAAGTCGGGAGATCGATTTCTTGATTTCCAAGTTTTTCTCTCTTTTTCTTCTCTTCTTCTCTTTTCTTTCCCTTTTCCTTCTTCTCTTTTTCTTTCTCTCTATTTTTCTCTCTTTCTATTTTCTATTCTTTCTAACTTAAGGAAAATATCATGAAATGACCAAAATACCTCCACACTCAAATATCTCGCAAACGTTCCCAAAACCCGATAAAATATCATAACATTGAAAAATAACATATTTCCAAACAAAAGTCGAAAATAAAATAAAATAATAATAAAATAATCAAAACGACTCGATTAAATAAAAATACTAAAACTAGGGCGTTACAACTCTCCCCCACTTAGAAATTTTCGTCCTCGAAAATATACCTGAGACGAACAACTCTGGATACGACTCCCGCATCCGACTCTCCAACTCCCAAGTCAAATTTCCCTCAGCAGCGCCTCCCCACGCCACTTTCACAAGTGCAATATCTTTGCCTCTCAACGTCTTCACCTCGCGATCCAAAATACTCACCGGTAAAGCCTCGACCGTAAGGTTCTCCCTTACCTCAACCTCATCCATCGGAATCACATGTGACGGATCCGGAACATACTTCCGAAGCCGTGAAACATGGAACACATCGTGCAAATTCGACAGATTCGGCGGCAACGCCACCCTATAAGCCACAACACCCACTCTCGCGGATATCTGGTAAGGACCAATAAACCGAGAAGTAAGTTTCTTCGATTTCAATGCACGACCCACACCCGTTACCGGTGTAACTCTCAAAAATACATGATCGCCCTCTTGAAACACAAGATCCTTCCGTCTCTGATCATGATAACTCTTTTGCCTACTCTGAGAAGCCTTCATTTTCTCTCGAATAAGCTTCACTTTTTCCGTAGTCTGCTGTACCAACTCCGGTCCAACCACCGTTCTCTCACCAGATTCATGCCAACACAAAGGTGTTCGACACCTTCGTCCTTACAATGCTTCAAATGGTGCCATCCCAATACTAGAATGAAAACTGTTATTATACGTGAATTCAATCAATGCAAGATAACTATCCCACACACCACCTTGTTCAAGAACACAAGCCCTCAACAAATCTTCCAACGACTGAATCGTTCTCTCGGTCTGACCATCCGTCTGCGGATGATAAGCCGAACTCAATCTCAATTTAGAACCCAACGCCTTCTGTAAACTTTCCCAAAATCTCGAAGTAAACCTCGGATCTCGATCCGAAACAATACTCAATGGAACCCCATGCAACTTCACAATCACACTGATGTAAATCTCGGCCAACCTCTCCAAAGAAAAACTGATTCCAAGTGAGACTCTGGGGTTGTATGGTTAAAACAAGCTAAGAAGTATCCATTAATCTAAGTTTGAATTGATTCAAAGAATTGGTAGATGATTTTAGGCCATGTACATAGTAAGTAACCGTTATGGGATCAAATGCGTAACTCAATCCAAGTATTGTTCAAAAGTTGTAGCAAAGCATAATTGGAGTGTGTACAACTGACTATCAAACTCTCGAAATTCTTCCAAGATCATCCTTCAAAACATACTAGAATTTATTTCAAGTTACATACTGTGATGGAGACCAAGAGCTACTAGTGGCCAGCCTCGACATAATAGATTTTGAGATGTTGATTTCAAGAAGTGCTAAGGTTTGAACAATACTATGATACCATTTTGAGTCATGGCTGCTTCTAAACATGTTTAAGATATTCTAAGTCGTGAAGGTCATAAGAGCTAAAGTCACAATGTATATTTACAAAAGCAGTGACGAACCAAAGTTACTATGCAATTCACTCATGGTCATTTTGTTTGCTTAAAAAGCCTTGTGTTGATTATTAAAGACAATTTGGCAAATCATGATAGGATGTAATTAACTTTCAAGCAGGCCCGAACTGAAGGCAATTTTTTTTTCTTGTCTAGCCAAGCTATGTTCACGCCTAGAGAATAATGGCAAATTTACAATACGGTAAAATGCTTATGGTCTAAAAGTTAAAGGCTAAGAAGACAAAATGCAGACATGAGAAAACACACAAACTGCAGCGGAATAAAATGATTCACATTGAAACAAATCACCTACAGTTCACAAAGTGTCAACCTATATTACAAAGGAATTAATTACCAAGGAATTAAGACCATTGATACAAATGTTCTAAGCTCCAAATGGCAGGTTTAAAATGAAGATCAAGGATTAAAGTCCGAAGATGACACAATTGCTACAATGTTCCAAGGGTCTAATTTTTCAAGCATTACAAGGGACACAGTTACTGATCTATCACCTGAAGCTTAGAGTTATAGAAAGAAGAAAAAAAATGAAGAAAGTGAGGGTAATGTAATATGGTGCATTGAGCGAATGAGCGATTTGTTAAACGACAGACAGTGACAGTAGTGCAGCAGCAGACACGTTAAAATCCACAACCGTTGGTTGTTTTAGATGCTGTGTGAAACCCACACCAATTATTGTTGTTGATGAGCCTGCCAAAGGACTAAGAATTCAGGGTCAGAGTATGAGAAAACCAACCACTTCGGATGGATTTTGGAGTTCAAGTCCGTGTGATTTGGATAACAGCACCATTCAATCTCAACGAAGTATATCTTCTGTCAGTACGTTAAATCAAATTCTCTATCAAAGCAATGGAACTTCTACTGCAGGCAACGACCCTGAATTTGTAAACCAAGGCCTTCTACATTGGAATGAAAGCAGGCATCAGTGGGTTGGATGCAGCCTATCTGAGAAGCAAAGCCAAGAAAAACAAGAATCCCAATTAAATTGAAACGCAACTTATGAAAGTTTGCTTAGGACTAGACAACCTTTCCCGAAGTCCGTACCTCTATCTGAAATGGTTGAATTCCTAGTGGATGTTTGGGAGCGTGAAGGAATCTATGGTTGAGATTCGAGAGGTTATAAAATGCCGAAGCTGTCTTTAAGTTAGTTTATACTTCATTTGCTGTACTTAACTCATGAAAAGCTCTCCTTGCCAATTCCTTCAACCTCCCATAACTCTTCAAACTACATTCAAATGTTCAAAACCTGCAGAAGCCAACATCAGTACCTTAAAGCAACAAAAACAACACATCCATGACAGGACTCTTAACAAGAATGAACAGGGTAGTATGCTAAGCACAAAACCTCCTGTCATAATACAAACAACCATAAGCCTGCAACAAGATAAAAACAAAAGAGGAATTTCAAACCTATCCAAAAATAACTAGCTCAAACCAAGACTTGTACCGAGACTCACGATACCACAACCATTTACTAATTCACAAAACACATGCAGATGAGAATAACATGTATTCCTTATTCTACCAAGGAAATTATGTACAAAAAAGCTACTCTACGCAATCAGTGAAGGTCAGGGATCCTTTGGTTTACCATGAGTTTCTAGAACTAACCAACCTAACTGTGGAATCACAGTTTGCTCTTGGGACCCTGTTATGGTTTGCATATCCTGACACCGCTTCTAAAATAATGGACTCCTTCTCGATAGTTCAGAGGCATCCTTCTCGATAGTTCTTGGGATTATGATCACAGACCCTGTTTAACCTACAGAAGAAGAAGCAATTTGTGTTAATGATCTTGATAATGCGAATTACTCAAACAACAAGAAAATGACGTGGTTCTTGACCAAATGTAAATCCTGAAAATCAATGACATTCAATTTCAAACAAAATTCAGGAAGTTTATCACATTCATAGGTCATCAGAAAATTCAAAAATAACAAGAGTCCACCTAAGTCAACATAAGCTACATCAGCAAAATCCCAGATTAATAAAAGAGCAGTGAAAATCATACTTTTACACACAGTAAAAATCAATAAGAAATACACGTTTTAGAAGATGTACAGCTCACACTACAAACAAAATCAGACAAATCCTCACCTCGTACAACCTTGGGTCCCCACAAAATCCCACTACAATCCTCTCTAACGGTTTTGAAAATGGACAGATCATGATCTCACACGAATCAGAGGATATTCCTCTGAGAATTCCTTGAATCACACGTACCAAAAATCCTAAAAATCTCCTATAAATACGCACCCAATCATTGGCCAAGGATACCAAGAAAAAACCTAACGAAGTTCTGCCAAAATCAACCCATACCCTCACCAAAGCTCAGAATTTTTAAAGAAAACTCCTTAGAGTTTCACATTGAAGCTCTAAAGAGAGCGAGCTCAGCCACTCACAAAACCTCACGCACAACAAATTGGTAACAAGCACGACAAAAGGATAAAGAAGAAGTGGAAACGAAAAGTAAAAAAAAAAGCAAGAAGATTGAGATACGTTACCTTGCCGGATTTTTTCATCGGACTAGCTCCGATCGTGTAAGTTCTCCTTATTTCTGCATGATTTCCACTTGATGAAATATTAGCCTTATTGTGTTGTTTAAAATTTCCACTCCAAAAGTTTGATGTGTTGCTTTGTTGCTATGAGATTCCTTGTGTTTGTTTGATTGCATGCTTGCTTATTGTTTGCTCAGAACTCTTTTTGATTGATAGTGTTTCCTTGAAACGAGGTTGAGGTTGATATCTAGTCTGGGATTAGGGATTTGGTACGCCTGCGTTCTGTTTCATTTGTTTATGAGTTTCGAATTGCAGAGGGATTTTGGGGTCGGTTGAGGATAACAGCGAGATGAATAAGGGTGGTAACAATAGAGTTTATTCGATAGAAAAAGTTCATTTGAGGTGAGAGTTCGTGAGATTTTTCAGGTTCAGTATCATAGGAAAAGAGAGAGGTTGCGGTTATGCCTTTTAGCTATATGTGCTTTTTCTTTAAACGCTGGTTTGTTTTCAAAACAGTGCAATAACTATGAATAATGGTAGCCTTTCATTGCCCAATACAGTAACCGTTGGAAAATTCTTTCTTTGGTTTTCTCAAATATTTTCTTGGAACATGATTAATTTGAATTAATAGGTCTCTAGGAGCCTGGAACATAGCCGTGATAGAGTGAATTTGTTTTTAATTTAGCAGCCTTTTCTTTCTGTCTTGGAAAAGATAAATTAGTGATGGCAACTTTTGATAAAGATTTGTATTTAAAATAAGGGGTCAAGGCTTATCAAATACATTGCCCAATGAGTTACTTTATCTATGCATGGTCATATACTCACATATTACTCCAGGCGATCAAACCTGCTGAAATGATAGTTGAGTTTGTGGGCCACCATGTGAGGCATGCGATTTGGGCTTCACTCTACAATAGTAGGAGTGCCTTGGCCCATTCTTTTTCCCTAATCAGCTTTTGTTAATTATTCTAAGTTCCATCACTTAGTGTGTTTTAATTATTTTGTAAATCCTAATTTAGTGGATGAGTTTAGAGTCAAATAATCATTTTGATGGTTAGTTATAGTAATAACTCTCGTAATAACTATTATATTATTTATTTTATTTGTTTATTACTAGATTAATTAATAAATAGTTTTGTTAGTTAAATAATTAAAATAGGTATTTTTGACTTATTCTAACATAAGATATTATAAATCTTAATTCAATATATTTAAAACACTAAAACTTTTTCTTAATCAATAGTGGAAGTAGTGGGCTTTTGGAGTCTAGCACTCCTTGAGTCCTTGAACGATCGCTCTTGGGACGCACGCCTTGGGTTGTGATCGTTCCGTCTTCCATTTCTAAAATACTTAAAATATTTTAATCTAACTAAAACATTCAACTTTAATAAAACTTTTACTTATAAATCTTAATTCAAATTTTAAAACAATTACCTAATCTTTTACAAAATTTATTATAACTTAAAATCTTAATCAACTTTGATATACTTAAATTATTTTCTTATATAAAACATTTAATTAATCTTTCTAAACCTTTTCCTAACAAATTGTGGAAGTAGTGGGCTTTTGGAGTCTCGCACTCTTTGGGTCCTTGAACGATCGCTCTTGGGGTGCACGCCTTGGGTTGTGATCGTTCCATCTTTCATTCTAAAAAACTTAATTCACTTAAACTCTCATACTTAAGACATTCAATTCAATCAAAACATTTAAAAACACTTTCTTAAGATCATAATCAATGTTTTAATACTTGAATTATTTTCTTATAAAATATTTAAGTCAAAGCTTCTTAAACCATTTCATAATTAATTATTGGAAGTAATGGGCTTTTAGAGTCTAGCACTCTTTGGGTCTTGAAACGATCGCTCTTGGGGCACACGCCTTGGGTTGTGTTCGTTTCGGTCTTCCATTTCAAGACTTAAAAAGCTCTCAACCCAATTAAAATACTTAATCATTTTTAAAATCTTAGCAACTCCAAACCCTAATTCAATTAACACGTTTAAGATACATCAAATTCAAATCTTTTTCCTAATCAAACTACGAAAGTAGTGGACTTTTGAGGTCTAGCACCTCTTGGACCCTTGAATGAATGCTCTTGAGGCGTACGCTTTGGGTTGTGTTCATTCCGAACTTTCTTCCTAAAACACGTGCCCTAATTACATGGACAAATAAGTCATTTGTCCAACAAACATAATTTCATAATTAATAGAATGAAAAAGGTATCGTTGAGATCTAGCATCACAGTAATGCCCCGATTAATTGGTTGCGAGGCCGACGTCTCGTTTATCGAATAGTCGCCATTCTTCCCTCAAAATACTCAACAAATCAAACACTACTCATGCAACCAAAACCCTAAAATACATCCAAATTAAACCTTTTTTTCTCAATCAAATCATTAACACACTTAATTCATATTCAAACAACTTTTCACAAAAAGAACATTGTTTAGTCCATTCTTCCGCGCATATAAACTCGTGCTTCAGCCTCCTTGATGAGCAGACAAGCCAACGTTTAGCAGTTAAAATGCGAATTAAACACTCGTTCGCCTAAAAAACACCAACCAATCGTAGTCCCACGAACTACGAATGCTCTGACTTTCCCATTGCACGAGGGAATACGTAGGCCCGAGGATCTTAATCCTTGCCGAGCACACTAATAAAAAACCACTCATTTCCCCCTTAGAAAGCAAACCCCTTAGAAGAAAACAAACAAACCAAGCTAACTTATCTCCCGAATCGAATCAAGAGGTTCCCGTTGAGTACAACGGACGTAGAGGGTGCTAATACCTTCCCTTTGCGTAACCGACTCCCGAACCTGAATTTGGTTGCGACGACCATTTTCTTATCCCTTTCAAAGGTTTTATCGATATTTTCCTATTCCTTCCTTGGAATGAATAAAGTTCGGTGGCGACTCTGTTTTGAACATTTTTTTCCGCGTCCATCGCGAGGATCGTATTTTTTGAGGTACGACAGATGGCGACTCTGCTGGGGATATGCATTGCCCTATGCTAGAGAGAGTCAAGCCTAACTTGACTCGATTCGAGAGTGTTAGTTTCGCTCGTTTGATTTCTTCTTGTCGCTTTTCTCCTATTACTTCTTTATTTGCTTTGTGTTGCTTTCTCTTTATCATATGTAAGGCTCTTTACCTGAGTCTTGGAAAAATAAGAGAGAACAGCTAGTTTAGATTTTGGAAGTAATTAGTGTTAGTCCCCAAGGACTCGCTCCTTGTGTGCCTAGCATGAAAGCTTCCCCTAGAGTAGACCTTTTCGTAGATCTTGTTGTAACGCAGCTAGCCTGTCACACGACTTGATTCATGAAGGGTCCGTGACTCTGGGAACCACTCTTAGCACCAGTTTCTATCTTGGTGGTCGTTAGTGTTAGTCTCCGAAGACTCGCTTCTCGTGGGCCTAGCATGAAGACTACACTCAGGATAGACCTTTTCGTATCCTCGTCGTAATGCAGCTAGCCTGTTGCATGGTGTTGATGCGATTAGTGTCCGAGATCCTGGGAACCTTATCCATCAACGTAGGAGTTATCCTGTGAGTGGGTTCATGGGTACAGAATCCAGAATTTCCCTTATAAAGCCTACCTATTAGGATGTTTTGCAAATGCTCGTGTTATCCTGGATCCTGAATCTACCTGCATTGCATTCATTTGCATACAATTGCATTTGCATTGCATATCATTTTCTAAAACCAGAAACTCATCCATCCTTTGTCCATAACCCGCAGTTGATTTCCCGACACTCGTATCGGAATTGAAGCCGCTTTTGGAAGAATAATGGATTCAGAAGAGCAGAACCAGTTTGCGTCAAGAGCATATGTTGATTTGATGAAGAACCAGCTAGACCAACTTATGGAAGCTATGATAGCCTTGGCAAGGAAAGACGACAACATTCAAAGGCCTACAGTCGTTGAGAACGTCATTCTGCCTCAAGTGAATAATCTTGCCCAATTTCAGCCTGTGCGGATTCCTGTTGGGGACCAGGTTATACAAGAATGTCACACTATTCAAGATGAACATGCCTCTTCTCATGATGCAGTTGAATACCATAGCTTTGCATTCACTACACCGAATTCCCGAGGGACAAGCCGGGTGGTGAATACTGAACGACCTCAAGATGTTGAGTTTGCTGAAAGATGTCGTGTGTTGGAAGAAAAGTTTGAAACCATTAAGGGGCGTGATGCTTTTGATCTGAATGCTTTGAACATGTGTTTGGTACCCGGACTTGTAATACCTCCAAAGTTCAAGATGCCAAAATTTGAAAAGTACAAAGGAGATAGTTGTCCAAGGCAACATTTGGTGATGTTTTGCAGAAAGATGACCTCCAATGTTCTCAACAACAAACTTATGATCCACTGTTTCCAAGACAGTCTAAGTGGGGCATCACTGAGTTGGTACATACATCTAGAGAGTAGCCACATCCAATCATGGTTGGATCTAGCTAGTGCATTTGTGAAGCAATACCAATACAATCTTGACATGGCTCCCAACCGCTTACAGTTGCAAGGTTTATCTCAAGAGGAGAACGAATCCTTTAGAGGGTATGCTCAGAGATGGAGAGAGGTAGCTGCTCGCGTTCAACCACCACTTCTAGATAGAGAATTGGTTGACCTGTTCATAGATTCTTTGCAAGGCACATACCTGGAAAAGATGATGAGCAATGGGACATCAAACTTCTCTGACTTGGTTTTAGTAGGAGAACGCATTGAGAGTCATATCAAGAGTGGAAAGATCCTAGACGCCTCGAGCATCCATGCTAGTGAGAGTGAATCCGTTGTCAGTTCTCAAGAAGAAGAGGAGGATGAAATCAATGCAATCTGGGACACTTTACAAGCTCCATCTCTGGTACCTTATCCTCAATACCCAAGCATCTCAAATGTTCAAAGTCAGCAATCCTATGGGCCTCCCTGTGTGATTCCATTCTCTCCACATGGTCAATATACTCCTGTTAATAGAGGTCCCCCTCGTCAACAACAGATTGCACAACAACACCCTTCACAACCCCGACGCTACTATAATCAAAGACCAAAAAGGCATTTTGATCATTTGCCAGTGCCATTTAGTCATATATTGCCACGTTTGATTAGTAGCAGGCTAATAGTGCCAAAGGGCTTGGATCCTGTTATTCCTCCATACCCTCCAGGCTTTGACGCCAATGCACGATGTGGATACCATGCTGGTGCCATGGGGCATTCAACTGAGAATTGCAAATAGCTCAAAAATAAGATCCAAGATCTGATTGAGTCCAAGCTAATCTCATTTACGCCCCGAGGTCTTCAAATCAACGTCAATCATTTACTTGATCGGGTGGGTCCATCCGCCCATGTTATGGAAGAAGTTGCTGAGAGTAGGTGTGAAGAAGGCTATCATAGTGGTCTCGATGAACAAGAATGCTAGCCCAACAACAACTCAAGAAAGAAAAGCCCAGTTCCTCAATGCTGGCAATCTTAGATCATGTCATTTCTATGCATTTGTAGTTTCTTTTATGTTATGTGTTATTTGCTTTTAGACATTGTTGTTTATTAATGGTAATATTAATGAAGTGATCATGCAATTTTTGAACTAATCACGTCGCATTCGCTCATTTTTCTTCACTTATATAAAACACAACAAAAAAATATTCATTCACTTTCTTTACCACATTATTGTTTAGCAAAGATCGGAGGGAGGATGACGAAAACAAAATACCCATAATTGCTGATGGTATGCTTTCGGATAGAATCCTGCCAAGGATGTACAGGCATTGTTTCAAAACACTGGAGAGATAAGGAGTTGATCCCTAGTTAACCACTTCGAGCCAAGAAGTAGAAGTTTCCTTCGGATATTCAAACCCTTACACTCAACCCGGGGCAGGGTAGTGTTCAGGTAATCTGACTCCGTATTCTTTGTACACGTCCTGAGGTGACGAAGAAATCATGAAAAATCCAAAAGTTATGACGGTTGTTCTTCAATGACCAATGACTTGGCAGTCACAAAGCCTTACAAAAAAAAGAGAGCCCGCTAAGTCAAACACCTCAAAAAGGAGACTTAGGGAAAAAAATTGGGGTAATCCCGATGGACTCATAGAATAAAGTCAGTCCATGCAAAATTAGGGATCAAAAATAAAAAAACAAAAAAAAGGTCCTTAAATCCTCAAGCGAAGCAATATAAGATTCAGTGATCGCCATATCAAAATCAAAAGGTCACTGACGTCCATCAAAAACAAAATAAGATGACTGCCATTTCAAGTGAATCTTGAACCTTCATCTTCATTCTTACACCGTCAAAATCTAAGTGTGTGTGTCGATTTAGCTGAACGTAGGACTGGAGATCATCACGAAGGAGAGGTGGGTACAAATCAAAATTTGAGCCTTATATCCTTTGTTTCTATAACCGTGAACCAGACCACGATACAACCCTCAAAAGACCTAATTGAGGTGGGGTTTATTCTGAAAGCATACCACAACAAGGTTGCGTAAACTGACTCCTACATATTTTCTAATCTTCTAAGTTGGTGTCATATTCTTGCTATATCTTTCACACACCAGTAAATCAGCACTGCGTTTGGACTAATGGTCCACTCGTCACACACTTTCATACCATTCCAATAAATGATTTTTCAAAACTCGCATGAACGTCGCATTAAAATTACCATTTCTGAATGATCAATTTTAGTTGCAAATCAGTACTTGACATTTTGGAAATTCCAACAAAGTGCAATCAGAGGGAAACTTGAGTATTCGTTGGCACTGACGCGAATCGAGACTATCTCATAACCTTGTGAATCTGGGGCAGGTCCTTCTTAGTCAATCTGAGGCAAGTCTTTCAAAAGCCAGGACAGGGGCATAACACTGATCCAGACACTGGGGCAGATCATCTCATTACCCTCCAGACAGGGGCAGATTCCCTTCATACATTCAAGTTGATCAAGCTGGCCATGTCATGCACTAGGCGACCCTTAAATTCAACAAGTATTAAAAGCCTTGGGGCAGAGCAAATGCACCATTAGAATGCATTGGATAAGTCGCTACGCTCATACAATCAACATGCATTGGTTACGTCGCTGCGCTCATACAACCATTTGCAAACCATTTATGGCATGAAATAAGGTTCTCTCATGAACCAAGCACACAATTTCTGCAAAGGATCAAACTTGGGGCACCAAGAGCATCCACAGCTATCCTCTGATAATGGCACTATTAGATACTAAGTGTCGGGAAATCAAATCCTTTCACCTCATAAAGCCCAACCTTGCTTGGCAACCACCAAAAGTCCACCCTGCTGGCACATTCATAAGACCAATAACCTGCTTGCATCCACATATGCATCATATACAACATACGTGCACCATATGCATACATAATAACCTTTCTCCTTCCTCAACCCCCGCGTTGATATATATTGATTTGTTCTTGACCCCTGAGTCAATGTTGTCTCTATTTTCTTCGGCCCCCGAGTCGATGTTTACCTTTCTTTCAACCCCCGAGTTGATGATATTTTGTCTTCATTTTCTCGACCCCCTGAGTCGATATTGCCTTAGTTTCTCGACCCCCGAGTCGATATTGTCTTTATTACATCTTCAACCCCCGAGTTGACATCTTATTGCTTGTACTGACCCCCGAGTCATTGTTATCTTTATCTTCTTCGATCCCCGAGTCGACATTGCCTTTATCTCTGCCCACGACCCCCGAGTCAATATTTGCTTTTACCTTCAACCCCCGAGTTGATATTTTGTTATTTCCTTCAACCCCCGAGTTGATAGAGTACTTTGCCTTTATTTCCTCGACCCTCGAGTCGATATTGTCTTTATTTCCTCGACCCCCGAGTCGATACTACCTTTACCTTCAACCCCCGAGTTGATATTTTGTTATTTCCTTTTCTCAACCCCCGAGTTGATATGCCAGTATTCCCAGTGAGTCTTTCACCTTGCTCCATCTAATCCCCTTTAATCCTTCTTTGGAAACCAGAAATGAAGCCTTGCCCGGTTGCATTCCCATATGCATCTCATATAAGACAAGTTTATTTGCATTCCTATATGCATGGCATATCCATCCCCAGCATAGCATAGCAGGATCCAGGATCAGTTCGCAAGCATCTTGGCCAGTCCTCCATCAAAGTCGACAGCATTCTTCTGAAGAGAAGTTGATACCCCGCACATACTCAAGGAATTCTATTCCCCAGCAAATCATTCTTTAGCCATGCAGTTGATATTGACAATCCTCAGCAGCTGTTGTTTTTCTTACTCCCTAAACAGAAGTTATCCTAGAAAGTTTCTTGTGAACTTTCCCCTGCAGAACCAACACATTTCCTCCGACAGGAATCTTGCTCAACTATTCTCCAATGAGTTTACCGCAAAGATACTGCTTTGGTATTGTTGAAGAACCTTAACGGATAGGGTACTGCTTCAATGTTCCAGAGAATCTTCGGCTTTCAAAGATACTGCTTTGGTATTGTTGAAGAACCTTAACGGATAGGGTACTGCTTCAATGTTCCAGAGAATCTTCTGCTTTCAAAGATACTGCTTTGGTATTGTTGAAGAACCTTAACGGATAGGGTACTGCTTCAATGTTCCAGAGAATCTTCTGCTTTCAAAGGTACTGCTTTGGTTTCATTGAGGAACCTTAATGGATAAGGGACTGCTTCGATGACCCAGAGAATCTCGCGCTTTTTCAAAAATACAACTTTGGTATCATCGGAGAACCTTATACGGATAAAGGGACTGCTTCGACCACCAAAAGGATCTCAAGATATTTTGTTCAGTTTGAACCCCGATACTTTATTTTGTCAACTCTCACTATATATCACTTTACCTTATGTCGGACAAATTTTGGGGTCTTCTTATATCTAATTGCCTTCCACCCTAAAAATGAACCACGCAACAGTCCATTTTCTCGGGTTCAAGATAATTAGATAGGGGCATCTGTCATACCCTAAATTTGTCCTACCTATTGCATGTTTTCTTATGCCAAGATTTTGTGTGTGTTTGCGAGGTTTGCTAGCTCTTGTTTGGGTGGATATGTTTTAAAGAATAGATAAAGGAGGATTGGACACTCATTTTATGATTATTCATTCAAGACATGATCAGTTGGCTTCAAACTGATTTTAAGCTATGATCAAGAAGATTTTTAACCATATTCCAAGTGCGACACTGGGGTTGTATGGTTAAAACAAGCTAAGAAGTATCCATTAATCTAAGTTTGAATTGATTCAAAGAATTGGTAGATGATTTTAGGCCATGTACATAGTAAGTAACCGTTATGGGATCAAATGCGCAACTCAATCCAAGTATTGTTCAAAAGTTGTAGCAAAGCATAATTGGAGTGTGTACAACTGACTATCAAACTCTCGAAATTCTTCCAAGATCATCCTTCAAAACATACCAGAATTTATTTCAAGTTACATACTGTGATGGAGACCAAGAGCTACTCGTGGCCAGCCTCGACATAATAGATTTTGAGATGTTGATTTCAAGAAGTGCTAAGGTTTGAACAATACTATGATACCATTTTGAGTCATGGCTACTTCTAAACATGTTTAAGATATTCTAAGTCGTGAAGGTCATAAGATCTAAAGTCACAATGTACATTTACAAAAGCAGTGACGAACCAAAGTTACTATGCAATTCACTCATGGTCATTTTGTTTGCTTAAAAAGCCTTGTGTTGATTATTAAAGACAATTTGGCAAATCATGATAGGATGTAATTAACTTTCAAGCAGGCCCGAACTGAAGGAAATTTTTTTTTCTTGTCTAGCCAAGCCATGTTCACGCCTAGAGAATAATGGCAAATTTACAATACGGTAAAATGCTTATGGTCTAAAAGTTAAAGGCTAAGAAGACAAAATGCAGACATGAGAAAACACACAAACTGCAGCGGAATAAAATGATTCACATTGAAACAAATCACCTACAGTTCACAAAGTGTCAACCTATATTACAAAGGAATTAATTACCAAGGAATTAAGACCATTGATACAAAAGTTCCAAGCTCCAAATGGCAAGTTTAAAATGAAGATCAAGGATTAAAGTCCGAAGATGACACAATTGCTACAATGTTCCAAGGGTGTAATTTTTCAAGCATTACAAGGGACACAGTTCCCGATCTATCACCTGAAGCTTAGAGTTATAGAAAGAAAAAAAATGAAGAAAGTGAGGGTAATGTAATATGGTGCGTTGAGCGAATGAGCGATTTGTTAAACGACAGACAGTGACAGTAGTGCAGCAGCAAACACGTTAAAATCCACAACCGTTGGTTGTTTTGGATGTTGTGTGAAACCCACACCAATTATTGTTGTTGATGAGCCTGCCAAAGGACTAAGAATTCAGGGTCAGAGTATGAGAAAACCAACCACTTCGGATGGATTTTGGAGTTCAAGTCCGTGTGATTTGGATAACAGCACCATTCAATCTCAACGAAGTATATCTTCTGTCAGTACGTTAAATCAAATTCTCTATCAAAGCAATGGAACTTCTACTGCAAGCACCGACCCTGAATTTGTAGACCAAGGCCTTCTACATTGGAATGAAAGCAGGCATAAGTGGGTTGGATGCAGCCTATTTGAGAAGCAAAGCCAAGAAAAACAAGAATCCCGATTAAATCGAAACGCAACTTATGAAAGTTTGCTTGGGACTAGACAACCTTTCCCGAAGTCCGTACCTCTATCTGAAATGGTTGAATTCCTAGTGGATGTTTGGGAGCGTGAAGGAATCTATGGTTGAGATTCGAGAGGTTATAAAATGCCGAAGCTGTCTTTAAGTTAGTTTATACTTCATCTGCTGTACTTAACTCATGAAAAGCTCTCCTTGCCAATTCCTTCAACCTCCCATAACTCTTCAAACTACATTCAAATGTTCAAAACCTGCAGAAGCCAACATCAGTACCTTAAAGCAACAAAAACAACACATCCATGACAGGACTCTTAACAAGAATGAACAGGGTAGTATGCTAAGCACAAAACCTCCTGTCATAATACAAACAACCATAAGCCTGCAACAGGATAAAAGCAAAAGAGGAATTTCAAACCTATCCAAAAATAACTAGCTCAAACCAAGACTTGTGCCGAGACTCACGATACCACAACCATTTACCAATTCGCAAAACACATGCAGATGAGAATAACATGTATTCCTTATTCTACCAAGGAAATTATGTACAAAAAAGCTACTCTACGCAATCAGTGAAGGTCAGGGATCCTTTGGTTTACCATGAGTTTCTAGAACTAACCAACCTAACTGTGGAATCACAGTTTTCTCTTGGGACCCTGTTATGGTTTGCATGTCCTGACACCGCTTCTAAAATAATAGACTCCTTCTCGATAGTTCAGAGGCTTCCTTCTCGATAGTTCTTGGGATTATGATCATAGACCCTGTTTAACTTGCAGAAGAAGAAGCAATTTGTGTTAATGATCTTGATAATGCGAATTACTCAAACAACAAGAAAATGACGTGGTTTTTGACCAAATGTAAATCCTGAAAATCAATGCCATTCAATTTCAAACAAAATTCAGGAAGTTTATCACATTCATAGGTCATCAGAAAATTCAAAAATAACAAGAGTCCACCTAAGTCAACATAAGCTACATCAGCAAAATCCCAGATTAATAAAAGAGCAGTGAAAATCATACTTTTACACACAGTAAAAATCAATAAGAAATACACGTTTTAGAAGATGTACAGCTCACACTACAAACAAAATCAGACAAATCCTCACCTCGTACAACCTTGGGTCCCCACAAAATCCCACTACAATCCTCTCTAACGGTTTTGAAAATGGACTGCTCATGATCTCACACGAATCAGAGGATATTCCTCTGAGAATTCCTTGAATCACACGTACCAAAAACCCTAAAAATCTCCTATAAATACGCACCCAATCATTGGCCAAGGATACCAAGAAAAAAGCTAACGAAGTTCTGCCAAAATCAACCCATACCCTCACCAAAGCTCAGAATTTTTAAAGAAAACTCCTTAGAGTTTCACATTGAAGCTCTAAAGAGAGCGAGCTCAGCCACTCACAAAACCTCACGCACAACAAATTTGTAACAATCACGGCAAAAGGATAAAGAAGAAGGGGAAACGAAAAGAAAAAAAAAGCAAGAAGATTGAGATACGTTACCTCACCGGATTTTTTCATCGGACTAGCTCCGATCGTGTAAGTTCTCCTTCTTTCTGCATGATTTCCACTTGATGAAATATATGCCTTGTTGTGTTGTTTAAAATTTCCACTCCAAAAGTTTGATGTGTTGCTCTGTTGCTATGAGATTCCTTGTGTTTGTTTGATTGCATGCTTGCTGATTGTTTGCTCAAAACTCTTTTTGATTGATAGTGTTTCCTTGAAACGAGGTTGAGGTTGATATCTAGTCTGGGATTAGGGATTTGGTACGCCTGTGTTCTGTTTCATTTGTTTATGAGTTTGGAATTGCAGAGGGATTTAGGGGTCGGTTGAGGATAACAGCGAGATGAATAAGGGTGGTAACAATAGAGTTTATTCGATAGAAAAAGTTCATTTGAGATGAGAGTTCGTGAGATTTTTCGGGTTCAGTATCATAGGAAAAGAGAAAGGTTGCGGTTATGCCTTTTAGCTATATGTGCTTTTTCTTTAAACGCTGGTTTGTTTTCAAAACAGTGCAATAACTATGAATAATGGTAGCCTTTCATTGCCCAATACAGTAACCGTTGGAAAATTCTTTCTTTGGTTATCTCAAATATTTTCTTGGAACATGATTAATTTGAATTAATAGGTCTCTAGGAGCCTGGAACATAGTCGTGATAGAATGAATTTGTTTTTAATTTAGTAGCCTTTTCTTTCTGTCTTGGAAAAGATAAATTAGTGATGGCAACTTTTGATAAAGATTTGTATTTAAAATAAGGGGTCAAGGCTTATCAAATACATTGCCCAAGGAGTTACTTTATCTATGCATGGTCATATACTCACATATTACTCCAGGCGATCAAACCTGCTGAAATGATAGTTGAGTTTGTGGGCCACCATGTGAGGCATGCGATTTGGGCTTCACTCTACAATAGTAGGAGTGCCTTGGCCCATTCTTTTTCCCTAATCAGCTTTTGTTAATTATTCTAAGTTCCATCACTTAGTGTGTTTTAATTATTTTGTAAAACCTAGTTTAGTGGATGAGTTTAGAGTCAAATAATCATTTTGATGGTTAGTTATAGTATTAACTCTCGTAATAACTATTATATTATTTATTTTATTTGTTTATTACTAGATTAATTAATAAATAGTTTTGTTAGTTAAATAATTAAAATAGGTATTTTTGACTTATTCTAACATTTTTTTTTCTTAATCTTGATTAGATATTATAAATCTTAATTCAATATGTTTAAAACACTAAAACTTTTTCTTAATCAATAGTGGAAGTAGTGGGCTTTTGGAGTCTAGCACTCCTTGAGTCCTTGAACGATCGCTCTTGGGGCGCACGCCTTGGGTTGTGATCGTTCCGTCTTCCATTTCTAAAATACTTAAAATATTTTAATCTAACTAAAACATTCAACTTTAATAAAACTTTTACTTATAAATCTTAATTCAAATTTTAAAACAATTACCTAATCTTTTACAAAATTTATTCTAATTTAAAATCTTAATCAACATTGATATACTTAAATTATTTTCTTATATAAAACATTTAATTAATCTTTCTAAACCTTTTCTTAACAAATTGTGGAAGTAGTGGGCTTTTGGAGTCTCGCACTCTTTGGGTCCTTGAACGATCGCTCTTGGGGCGCACGCCTTGGGTTGTGATCGTTCCATCTTTCATTCTAAAAAACTTAATTCACTTAAACTCTCATACTTAAGACATTCAATTCAATCAAAACATTTAAAAACACTTTCTTAAGATCATAATCAACGTTTTAATACTTGAATTATTTTCTTATAAAATATTTAAGTCAAAGCTTCTTAAACCATTTCATAATTAATTATTGGAAGTAATGGGCTTTTAGAGTCTAGCACTCTTTGGGTCTTGAAACGATCGCTCTTGGGGCGCACGCCTTGGGTTGTGTTCGTTTCGGTCTTCCATTTCAAGACTTAAAAAACTCTCAACCCAATTAAAATACTTAATCATTTTTAAAATCTTAGCAACTCCAAACCCTAATTCAATTAACACGTTTAAGATACATCAAATTCAAATATTTTTCCTAATCAAACTACGAAAGTAGTGGACTTTTGAGGTCTAGCACCTCTTGGGCCCTTGAATGAATGCTCTTGAGGCGCACTCTTTGGGTTGTGTTCATTCCGAACTTTCTTCCTAAAACACGTGCCCTAATTACATGGACAAATAAGTCATTTGTCCAACAAACATAATTTCATAATTAATAGAATGAAAAAGGTATCGTTGAGATCTAGCATCACAGTAATGCCCCGATTAATTGGTTGTGAGGCCGTCGTCTCGTTTATCGAATAGTCGTCATTCTTCCCTCAAAATACTCAACAAATCAAACACTACTCATGCAACCAAAACCCTAAAATACATCCAAATTAAACTTTTTTTTCTCAATCAAATCATTAACACACTTAATTCATATTCAAACAACTTTTCACAAAAAGAACATTGTTTAGTCCATTCTTCCGCGCATATAAACTCGTGCTTCAGCCTCCTTGACGAGCAGACAAGCCAACGTTTAGCAGTTAGAATGCGAATTAAACACTCGTGCGCCTAAAAAACACCAACCAACCGTAGTCCCACGAACTACGAATGCTCTGACTTTCCCATTGCACGAGGGAATACGTAGGCCCGAGGATCTTAATCCTTGCCGAGCACACTAATAAAAACCACTCATTTCCCCTTTAGAAGGCAAACCCCTTAGAAGAAAACAAACAAACCAAGCTAACTTATCTCCCGAATCGAATCAAGAGGTTCCCGTTGAGTACAACGGACGTAGAGGGTGCTAATACCTTCCCTTTGCGTAACCGTCTCCCGAACCTGAATTTGGTTACGACGACCATTTTCTTATCCCTTTCAAAGGTTTTATAGATATTTTCCTATTCCTTCCTTGGAATGAATAAAGTTCGGTGGCGACTCTGTTTCGAACAGTTTTTTCCGCGTCCATCGCGAGGATCGTATTTTTTGAGGTACGACACATATGCAAAGATTTCTGGCTCAATGCATCGGCTACCATATTAGCTTTACCAGGATGGTAATTCAAGCCAAAGTCGTAGTCCTTCAAGAATTCCAACCATCTCCGCTGCCTCATATTTAACTCTTTCTAATCAAACAAATATTTCAAACTTTTATGATCGCTAAAGACTTCAAACCTTGCACCGTAGAGATAATGCCTCCAAATCTTCAACACAAAAACCACAGCCGCTAATTCAAGATCATGAGTAGGATAATTTTTCTCATGCACTCTCAACTGCCTTGAAGCATAAGCCACCACCTTACCTTCTTGCATCAGAACACAACCTAGACCAATCAAAGAAGCATCACAATAAACCACAAACGGTTCATTAGGATTCGGCAAAATCAAAATTGGAGTTGTCGTCAATCTTCTCTTCAGCTCATTAAAACTTTCTTCACACTGAATATCCCAAATGAACGCTTGTCCTTTACAAGTCAACTGGGTCAAAGGAAGTGTTAGCTTAGAAAAACCCTCAATAAACCTTCGATAATAACCGGCCAAACCCAAAAAGCTTCGAATTTCAGTAACAGATCTCGGAGACTCCCACTGTAGAACTGCTTCTACTTTAGATGGATCCACAGAAATACCATTACCTGAAATCATGTGCCCAAGAAAACTCACCTCCGACAACCAGAACTCACACTTGGACAACTTGGCAAAAAGCTTCCTTTCTTTCAAAACCTGCAAAACAATATGCAAATGTTCCGCGCGCTCCTCTAGAGACTTAGAATAAATCAATATGTCATCAATAAACACAACAACAAATCGATCTAAATGCTCGTGGAAAATACGATTCATGTACTCCATAAACACACCTGGCACATTAGAAACCCCGAACGACATCACAGAATATTCATAATGACCGTATCGTGTCCTAAAAGCCGTCTTCTGAATATCTTCCTCTTTCAGCCTAATCTGATGATACCCTGACCTCAAGTCAATCTTACTAAACACACACGCACCAACCAACTGATCCATCAGATCATCAATTCTCGGAAGAGGATACTTATTCTTAATCGTCACCTTATTCAACTGGCGATAATCAATACACAATCGTATACTTCCATCTTTCTTTTTCACCAATAAAACCGGAGCACCCCAAGGAGAAACACTAGGTCGTACAAACCTCTTTTCTAACAACTCATTCAACTACTTCTTTAACTCAACCAACTCAGACGCCGACATACGATAAGGTGCCATCGAAACAGGTCTAGTACTAGGAACTAGATCTATAGAAAACTCTACCTCTCTCTCTGGCGGCAAGTCTAAAATATCCTCAGGAAACACTTCTGGAAAATCACACACAACCGGAAACACATCAAGTGAAACTTGACTATCCACAGTCAACGACGCAAACAACCCAAACAACTGAGCTTCATCCGCCAAAAGTCTTCCTCAAGAGAAGGAAACCTTACCAACTTATGATAGCAATCAATATGAACCCGATTGAATTGCAACCAATTCATTCCCAAAACCACATCTAAGCCTTCTAACGGCAAACACACCAAATCCATCTCAAAGTCTTTACCATAAATGATCAAAGGACAACGTAGACAAACCAAGGAAGTAGTTACTGACCCCATTGCTGGAGTATCAATAACCATCTTACCATCCATCAAAGACAACACAAGATTCAAACTCTTCGCGCACTCAGACGAAATAAATGAATGAGTCGCTCCAGTATCAATAGCAGCAACTAAATGAGTACTATTAATAAAACAAGTACCTCTGATCAGACGATCTGCACTTGAAGTCTGAGTCCCTGCCAAAGAAAATACCTTCCCACTAGCTAGAGCTTGCTTCGGTTTCTGACACTTCGTACTAATATGACCAGGTTCACCACAGTTGTAACATTTCACCACATTTTTCCTGGCACAATCAGCAACAACATGTCCTACACCTCCACAATTAGTACACTTCCTCATATCTTTCCTGCACTCAAACTGACGATGTCCCAACTC
This sequence comes from Lathyrus tuberosus, assembly GCA_022829125.1. Taxonomy (NCBI): domain Eukaryota; kingdom Viridiplantae; phylum Streptophyta; class Magnoliopsida; order Fabales; family Fabaceae; genus Lathyrus; species Lathyrus tuberosus. Next base: position 2,199,141 of record JALAZF010000467.1, on the reverse strand, counting down.
ACCACATTTATAACATCTCAGAGGACCAGACATTCCTCCTCCACTTGACCTTTTCTCAAAATTTCCCCTTTGTTTACCCTTATCAGCTGGTGTTACATAAGGACCACCACGGAACTGTTGCTTCCCTTTCCTTTCGCTCACACTCTTATAGTGAGTAGAACGAGCCTTACTGTCCTCTTCATAAATCCTACAACAATCCACCAAATCAGAAAACCTCCGAATCCTCTGATAACCAATTGCCTGCTTTATCTCAGGACGCAATCCATTCTCAAACTTTACACACTTAGAAAATTCTGCAGTCGCTTCACCATAATGAGGATAAAACTGCACAAGTTCTACAAACTTAGCAGTATAATCAACAACAGACATATTACCTTGTTTCAGTTCCAAGAACTCAATTTCCTTCTTTCCTCTTACATCTTCAGGAAAATACCTCCTCAAGAACTCCCAGCTAAAAACTTCCCAAGTAATTTCTTCCTCTTCTGCAGCTTCCAACACATGACGTGTACCTACCCACCAATCATCAGCTTCTTCTAGTAACATGTGAGTACCCAGTCTCACCTTCTGATCCTCAGCACAATCCATCACTCGAAAAATCCTTTCAATCTCTTTCAACCAAATCTGTGTACCATCAGGATCATATCTTCCCTTGAAGATAGTCAGTTTGTTCTTCCTGAACTCATCATTACCAGCAGCATTAGGTGCACCCTGCACAGCACGAGCCATAGCTTGCATAGCAGCAGACAAAGCAGCATCGTTCCTACCAGCCATATTCTGTTCATTTCCAATAACAGCACTTATGGTTAAACAAACAGCTCACCCAAACACAACGACCAACAAGGACTGACACAACTGACACTGACTGGCTCTGATACCACTTAATGTGACGCCCCCAATCTATACCTCCAATTAATTAAAGCAGTAAAAGAAAATTCAAAATTTCATCAGAGTATATTTAAATTATCATGGCATAGACGGGGGGAATCACATTATATTGAAACAAATTATACAACACCTGCTCATAAAGATAGGCAATAGTGGGGTAGCAATCAACAGAGGAACTCAGTTCCTTACACCCACATTTCAGTTTGTAGAATAAAAGCGGAAAATCTAAAACTGAATATCATATATATATATATATATATATATATATATCACATGAAAAGTTTGTCATACATCAAGTTATACATGCACAAGCCAAAGGATATATATATACATAATACACAATAATCACAAACGGCCTCCCTAACTACCCGGTGTCACATATCAGAGCCGACCGACAAAAGAATGAAGTCCTAAGCTTCACAAAAAGACCTCCAGCAACTCTAATATGCAATGCCTCATAGAGCATTATAAAACAGCATAAGGGTGAGAAAAACAATCATAATATCATTGCATACAGTTATATATAACACAAAAATACACATATATACAGTTCTCACCACAACTCACACCATAATTCAAACACAAGACAACACAATGTATAATTCATATTTCCATCACCCAGGTATACCAACCATGCACAATACAAGTATCACCAACACATATCCATATATCAATTTATCCACAATTCCACACATAAACAACCATTAATGATTTATGCAAATGCAAGAGACCGACACAACGACTCTATGCATATGCACATGCGGTACCGACTTCCAATGTTTCTCATCACTAGTTCACTCAGGAACTCTGTTGGAATCATCGCTCGTTACATCACTGTAACTCCCCGCCGGGCATACGATGTTCCCCGTCGCTCACACCCCACACGGGCACACGACGTTTATGGATCGCTCACACCCCACACGGGCACACGACCTAATTGCTCACACCCCACATGGGCACACGATCGTCTATAACCATCGCTCACACCCCACACGGGCACACGACGTTATAGCGGATTCCCTCTGGAACCAAACCGTCACTCAGGACGTCACAACAATGCATATCATGATGCTTGGCACACAAGGACTCATGACATTCAAATACACATATATATGCATTCATCTCTCTTAACAAAATCACACTTTGCACTTAAGCCCAAAACAATGCATTTAATTTCCATACGGCCACAAATCATCACCACACCATCTAAACACATGCATTTACATCATACAACAACACCTTGCATGATACACATCAATTACTCACGATTACAACGACAAACCGACACTATTCCAAATTCCCGACATAATTAAATCGGCTAACAATTTCCAAATCATCATAATAAGAAAGTACAGCTCAATAGCTTTCCAACGATACCAAGAATATAAAAATCGGATAAACGGAATCCAAGTTACGAAAGAAAAACGAAAACGATATTTTGAAAAGTCCCATTTTACAATTTTCCTGACCATACGCGTATGGCCCCTCTCATACGCGTACGGAAAAACCCCCATACGCGTACCATACGCATCTCACCAGAAGGCCGGGAAAAGTGACATCTCATACGCGTATTGGCCCCTAAACTCGCCAATGATACGCGTATCGCCAAGGCCCATACGCGTATGAACATGCCCCATACGCTTATGATCTGGGCAAAACCAGAATTCTGCAGATTTCTTGCTGTTACAGTTTTCACACCCAAAGTCCTCCAAATCATCATCCAAATTCAGAAAAACACCAATTTGAGGTATAACAATACATATCCAACATGTATAAACAACAAAGAACACAATCAACATGAGTTTAGACACATTTGGATCAATTTTTACCAATTTCTAAACATTATGATTTTTACTATAATCTCCATTTTAATCCCATAAAAATCAACAAACACACATATATAATCATACACAAGCATATAATAATCGAGTTTCGCACCCTTACCCGATTTAATCGCGTTTAGAAAAGTCGGGAGATCGATTTCTTGATTTCCAAGTTTTTCTCTCTTTTTCTTCTCTTCTTCTATTTTCTTTCCCTTTTCCTTCTTCTCTTTTTCTTTCTCTCTATTTTTCTCTCTTTCTATTTTCTATTCTTTCTAACTTAAGGAAAATATCATGAAATGACCAAAATACCCCCACACTCAAATATCTCGCAAACGTTCCCAAAACCCGATAAAATATCATAACATTGAAAAATAACATATTTCCAAACAAAAGTCGAAAATAAAATAAAATAATAATAAAATAATCAAAACGACTCGATTAAATAAAAATACTAAAACTGGGGTGTTACAGCCCTCGCTCAAATTATAGGCCCGGAATCACTACAAAGTTTTCTTTGAGGATGGATATTTATTACTTAAGCTTCTTGATAGAACTAAAGGCTTCATTCAAAGAGAACTTTAGCATGTGCCTCCAATGTCATTGCCTTCAATAAGGTCTTTAGAATATCTTTCTCATACGCTACCAATATATTTACTGTCTCTTGGCGTTGAATGATATCTTCCTGAGCCTTGGTAAGTTTGAAATTCAAGTCCTTAATAGCTTTGGCATGGTTTTCCCTTTGAACCCTCCCAATCAGAAGAATCTTTTGTGGGTGTGTCTCTTCCACATTGGACAACTCCTCAGACGAACGATTATTAAGCTTATGATAATCTGAGGAGAAGTTCTTGGGGAAGGGGAGATGACTCTTAGTAAACTTGACAACATCAAACAGAGTGTCCCTCCATAGGGATGAGAAAGGGTAATGACCATCCCTAATTAGTCGGGTCTCACCTCCATCTTTACCATCCTGAGTAGCGATTGACTATCTACCCCTAAGGGATATAGAAGAACCTTCCCCTTTCCTAAAAATCTTGTAGGGAGGTTCATCAAGGACAAGACAATCTTCATTGGGCTTTGAGTCCTCCATTGAAACCTAATCGTCCTGTCTATTGGGAAGGAAGAGGCTTGGTCGACTTTCAACCTTCTTCCTCGATATGCGCTTCTTTCTCTCAGATAAAGGACATGTTGACATTTTTCTTGGGAAAAAACAAAGAGAAAAGCAGTTATGAAATATATTCAAGGAAAAAACAATAAGGTTTTCCAATAACATATTTACTTAGAGATTTGTCTATCCTTCTATCATCCTTTAGATCCAAGGAGATCAAGGTACAAGAGTACATGTACTGGAAGCTTGAAAATTTCTGAACCACCTCCCGTTCAAAGGGGATAAGATCATGATAAGAGAATTTGAAGGAAATATTTGAATCACTCATCCAGGACAATGGGAAGCGGGGGACGTCTGTCGCTCCAATCGTAACCATCGAAGCACAATCTCACCCTTTAACTCTAACGAACTTATCCTTCCAATCAAGGTATGGGTTAGAGTAGGGTGCCAATATATTTCTCCTTAGAAGGCTGAATAGAGTCACCCAAGCGCTCGCAGGAGACGGTCTGACATTGAAGAAAAAAGAGAATATCCCCCACAATGGGAGTAACCTCTAGTTGGTGGCATAAAACTTAAAAGACCCTGATAATAGTCCACATGTTGTTTAATTTTGGAAGGGGGAATTCGTGGTTGACAAGATTTTGGCCTTGAACTCTGTGAAAGGGATTATGACCCATAAATCATAAATAACAAGAAAAAGAAAACAAAAAGATGGAATTAGTGAACTATCCTACGCTGGCATGTTAGCTTTCTCCTCTTTGAAACAGGGCTTCAAGATCACATCTTCTTCGTGTCCTGTACTGGAAAGTCTATTTTGCCACTGAAAGGCCGCTATGCTTTTCTCATAAGAATACAAGGATGTAAAGTCTTGAACCTTAACACGTTTATCACCTTTCCCCCATTAACTCCTAATAAGAACTAGAAAATCGTGAATATAACTAGCAAAGATCCCTGAATCATAATCCAAAATATAAAAATTGCAATTGTTCTTTATAGGTATCCAAAAATAAGCCAAGAATGAAGTGGCAAAACATACCTATAACTAGATTAAAAAACTTGGAAGATTTACTTCACACTTGTACGAACTCCTGCTTGTATGGAAAAATATTAAGCAAAAAAAGGTTACAGGGAGGAAGACATAGGCCTTTTATAAGAGGAAAACCAGTTGAAGGGGAAACTTATCCCCATCTAAGTATCTCAACAATTGCGAGAAAGGGAAAAAAATTATTTTTATCTGACACACATGTAATAGGTAAGGCCTAATATGGCTTCCCAAGAAAAGTCATCATTAATTGTATTTAAGGCAACACATTATTTTCCTAATTGGCGCTCCAATCCCTCTGAGCTGACTGAAGCTCAAATTCCTCTAGCTAACGCGTAAATTTCATCACTAACACCAGGGTATATGCCCTAAGCCCGCCACACACAAGGGGATGCCTCACAACTAATGTCTCTTCAGAGGGACTCAACCAGAGTCTTGACAGAGGGACTCAACTAAAGTCTCGCTTGAAGAACTTGACTAAAGTATCGCCTGAGGGACTCAACTAAAGTCTCGCAAGAAGGACTAAACTAAAGTCTCGCATGAGAGGCTCAAATTAAAGTCTTACTAGGGAAGGTTCAGCCCATCCTCACACTAAAAGATCATCTGAAACCTCAAAACCGGAAGGCATGAGTAAAGCTTCTGTTAGGATCAACTAGAAGCCCCAAAAATGGGTCAGGGGTTAAAACATTTTAGCCTCTACGAGCCTTCATGTTTCAGGGACTGTGTAGTGGTATAATTTAGAATGGTTTTGGGGGTGAGGCGAGTAGCGAACTCGTAGTCCTATGCCCTTCCCAAATCACCATTTCATTAGTTCGAGCGCCCCATGTATAGATAAGTCGCCTGAGCCTCCATTTTCTCTATTCATAATGCGTGGTCATGTGTGGAGTGCATATCGGGTCAACAGTCATTACATAGGAAGACGTGATACTTAACTCCACCGCCTGGATTTTAAGGGATCAACCACCCATTTCCGTGGCGGTTTGTATATTCTAGGGTTACTCAGTTCAGACTTCTGAACTATAACTACATCAACATCTTCATATTGAAGGGAGCAAACCAATAACACAAATACACTTATACAATAGTTTCTCCTTGCATGAGATAGTTCTCAATGTTCTAACAATCTTAAAACTTCTCACAAATCTTATCAATTAGTAGTTGTCAAATATTTGTACTTTTTGCAAGTGCAAATTCTAATCAACAGCTCACATCCATTTATCTCTACTAACAAATAATATAGATATCTACCCACTTCAATAAAAAATAAATTATCTTATTGAAAAATGACCTTTATCAAACTGATATTTTTAAAAATATGAATTTATAAACTATAAATTAAAAATATAGCTCGCAAATAGAAGATATTAGATGTTTTTTACTCCATCGAGTTCTCATGCTTTCAACTTTTATATCTATTATAATATGATACCCCTGTTGAAGTAATATTAAAAAAAAATGTCTAAACAATTGTTCTATCTAGTCTGAATTGCATATGAGATACGTTAACTTTTTATATGTAATTTTTGTTTTATATTTCAAGTTAAAGCTTAGACTCATTCAACCGTTGTCTTTCAAAGATTAATAAGACAAAATCATACTTATTTCCATGCTTTTTATGCAACTCCATAATCATTTGTTCCTCAATCTATGTATAGTTCCCTCGTTTTAGATTTGGCCGCAGGTAATTCATCCAACGTAGCCTACAACTCTTTCCACATCTTGCTAAACCTGTTACAAATAAGAACAGTTAATTAATTAAAAACCATGATTAATTAATTAAAACGGATAATATTTTCTAATAAATATCTTCTATAGTTGACTAATATTAAATTAATTACTAAAATTTTACCTGCAACTTTGGGAAGTTGACGCCAATTAGCATGACCATGTCTCTGAATGTGAGCTATAAGAATTTGATCCTCTTCCTCACTCCATGCACCTTTCTTTGTTCCATTTTCATCAAAATAAGGGGCTCTTACCATTTTTGTTGGATTTTATTTATTTATTCATTTTCAGACCAAAGTTATCTGAATGAGCTCAAAGACAAAAAAAAAAAAAAAGAGATCTCAGTATTAATAGTGTGATATGCTAGGATCTCAGTATTTAATCATGGCTTAAACTTTATAAAATAGAAAAATGCACCCACTCATATTTTATATTATTTTTAGTACGTAATACAGTGATGCATTTTTTATTCTTTCACACATAAAAATAAGTGCAATGTGAATGTCCATACATTCATATGCTGTAGCTTCAATATTAAATTTGGCAAAGAGAAGAAAATGATAAAGAAAGAAAGTGCCCATATCTTGAAAGCTAAATTCATTAAGGAAAATGAAAGGAAAAATCATTTTTCTAACTCTCACTCATTTCTGTGAAGTTATATCATGTGTTGAATTTGTTGTTAAGGTGAGAAATTATATTTATTGTATTTTCAACAATATAAAATGGGATTCAATTCTATGTATTACGCAATTTTTCTTTTGGTAACATGGTTGCTGGTTCTAGCATTTATCGTGACGCTCCGTTCGTATGTATACAAGATTGAAATTATTTTTATTGTTAGCTACAAGGAAATCTTAATGGTGTGGAATGAATAATATTGATCTTTATATGAGCTATGATGCCAAATTTTAAATTAGTAGAGAGAACAATTAATAGTTTTAAAAAGGGATTCCTTTTTTGTCAAGAACTTGTGTTGAAGAATGAAATATATTTCCCTGTTGTAAATTTCTTAACCACTCTAAAAAAATGCAAAAATATAATTTGATTTTGATGAGCTCCTTTTCTTAATTATCTACCATATAAGAAAATATGGTACTACCATAGTTACCATTCTACCCTTCTGGACACGTGTCACCTTCTTAGGGCCTCTCCTTTTTTTCACCCTAACCATTTTGAATTTCACCTTCTGGACACGTTTCTCCCTCACTTTCTCTTCTTCTTCCTACTATCTATTTTCTTCTTCTCCTCCGTCTTTTCCTTCCTCCTCCATCTTCTTCAAATTTACGGAAAATATTAACCATACACAATATCGATTCTATCACGACTAAATTGTTTCGTTTTTGTTGTTTAACTTTGTAGGTTCAACTTAGGGTTTTTGATTTTACGGTTTCAATCGATAATGTCGAAAGCTGAAGCAAGAGTGTCGACTGGAAGAGGAAGCTGATAGAAGACATTGTCTAAAGTTGAAGACTATTGAGGTATACTTTAGCATTTTTTCCTGAGTAAACTATCCCTAATACTCGATTTTGTGTTTTTTGAGATGTTTGCTACAGAAAATAGAGATACATTGTCATTTCTGAGTTGTCGTTGTTCTTCTTTCAGGAATAATTAAATTGGGTTTCTACGGGTACGTTAATGTAACTTTGTGAGTACTGAAACCCAATATTTGACATCTATTGTTGTATGATTTTTAAAACATATCTATATGTAATATCGATTGTAAGGGTTTTGACTGTTTTTGTTGTTGTTTTATAACTGTGTGGGTTCAAGTTAGGGTTTTGACTGTTGTTGTTGTTGTTGTTGTATAACTTTGTGTGTTCAATTTGGGGTTTTTAATTTTATGGGTTTACCGGAGAATGTCGGGAGCTGGAAGATGAATTAAAGTTGGAAAATGAAGCTGGTAGAAGGGATTTTCTAAAGTTGAAGACTTCTCAGGTCAAAATTATTATTTTTCATTGAGTGCATTATGAGTAATATGCGTTTTTATGTTTGTTGGAATGTAAATTCACTTTTGAATTTAAGGTGTTTCTTATATTGGTTATGGTTAGTGTATCCTTTATAGTCAGGCGATTTTTTGGCAAATTTGAAAGGACTTTTGAATAAAGCGATTTTTCTCAAAATTAAAATTCGGCAGCAGTACAGAAATATCAGGAACTCAGAGGCGAGCTGTCAATTCCATTTGTCAAGTGTACTATATTTTTTTCTCTTCTCAATCGAGATGTTTCCTTTGAAGATATCCGTATTCATTTAGTTTTTCCTTCAGATATATCAAAATTCATTTATCATGTTGTCACCTTCTCTCAGGGATCTGCTGTCGACATAATTAAAATTGCAATGCTTAAAATTTACTCTGAAATTGTTACTGGCGTTGGTTAACTAACAACATCCCGAATATAGTTCTACTAAATGCGATTAATGTTGCGTACCATTTAGTGCATTATTCTATGTACCATTTAGTGCATTATGGTTTGCCAGCAATTTGGAGGAATCAATGGAGTTGGCTTTTATAGTAACGGTAGGTTTAGAAGTAATTTTGATACACTTAAGGGCTATCGTGATACCGCCTCATACAATTAAGGACCAAAATGATTTCAACTTTTTGTGTCTGATTCTCATGTTCTGTATCCTTTTTCTAATATCATAAAATCATGACAAACAACTTGGAACTATGGTCATTTGAATCTATTGTTATCATTTCTGGTCTTCTTCCTAATTCGAAGTTGGAAATATCAGTGCTATCTGTCTGGTTGGTTATTTATTTTCTTCAATCTTTTCAATTTTGTTAAACATACTTGGCAGTTGACAATATTGTTATTGATGACTCGGTTTTTGTCAGCTTGAACACAATATCAGCTGCTTGGATGATTCCTCTTGGACTCAGTGGAGCTGTAAGGTTAGAATACATATATGAAAATGCATCACTTTAGTGTGCGTGCAGTGCGTGCGCGAGTGTGGTTTCAATAGCGTGTGGTTTCAACATTTGTGTATTTACCTGTTTAATTATAATTTGTTTCTTCCCAAGATCTGAATACATACAGTTTTTTGCGCCATCTGAATATATACAGTTGGTCCTTTCATACCAAGTATATTTAACTCATTGCCCTAAACTTAACCCATAGTCTTACTGATACTTTCAGGCACTTGATTGGTTAAAATCTTATTATTGGGAACCTCAGAGCAAAACAATTAATGAAAGGAGAAATTGGGGTTTTGCATGTAGCTATGATCTATCTGCTATAGAATGCTGATGGACAAATAATTGAGTCGTGCTCTATTAGTGCAGAGTAATTATTCAAACTGATAATTTGATATCAGCTTTCTTGTATCTACTTGAATTATATTTACTTGATATAACCCAAGTTTGAATTCTGGTTGTTCTAATTGTGTTGTTTTCCTTAAAAAAAATGGTTTTGTAGGTTAGACTACCCTGGTGTTGGACCTGAAGAAAATACAATTAAGTGTTGATTTTGACATGGAGATGGAAGGTTAGTTTGCATTGTTACCCATCACTTTTTTTAATGTTGTATTAAATTATAATATCATTGGTTTTGGTATAGAATTACTGAATGCTGATTATGTAGCCAAGTGCATGAATTTGTTTCATATTTTTGCTGAGATGATAATATTGGTCAATACCCCGCAAGATATCCACCACCACCATGGACTGCTACACCTGGATATGCTAAATATCAAAGCCATTTATCGGCTTCAAATGCAATTTAGACTTCTCAAGGCAACAACACAGCAGCATCTCATCCTCCTGCACAAGGCCTTTGCAACATACATATTCATTCCCTTCGCCAAGAGTTGATCCTAGGGGCAGGAATTCTGGACAAAGACCCTTTGTTCCATCTTACAAGTTATTTGAAGATTTGAATCTATTTGGAAACTCTGAAGGAAGGGTCAGTGGTGCACCATCCAACGTGTCGGGGACAATATGGGACCCGGTATGGTCGGTGGAGGACGCAAGTAAAATTTTCATTTTATATTCATCTATGTAAAAAAAAAAAGTGATGTGTTGTATATCTTCAGTGCTGCTAGCTTCTTCATATTTGCAACTTATGCAAGTATTTCAGATTGATGCAAGTCATTAGTTTTGAGTGCTACCTAACCTCAGATATGACAGACATGGAACATTCTTTGATATAAGATTTTAGTTTTTGATACTGTGACCTCTTTCATGTCTTCATGTTATTGATTCTTCAAGTTCTTAGTTTACAGTGTTGTTTGTTGCACTTGCATGTCTTCATGTTTTTGAAACTGTGACAATATTGACTTGTGATAACAATGTACATGATTTTAAATTACAATTGATGTCGTTGCGATTGTTGTTGGTGCGACACTACATTACAATTGTAGTCGATTGTGGTGTGAAATAATTTTAAATTTTCTAAGACAAATGCATATGATCTTTCCTGAGACATACTTTAATTTCTATCGTGCGTAGATGCAACCATGCAGGATCAGAGAGCGAGTTCCCTTATAAAGTGTGTAACTTAGTTAATTGACATTTATTCCAACCTTTCTCTCTAATATGTACAATTACTACTTATAAACTCTAACTTTTAACTAACTACTGCTGCAATCTATTTTGTTAACCGACTGACCCGCTAGCCATATTAGTGCTTATTCCGTTATGTACTGATTTTTAAAACCTTATTTTATTGTAAAGTCTGGGTTAGGAGGTGCATGGGATGCAACAAACATTATATCAAGCGCTGGACTTGCTGCTGCGGTCATAACGACTGTAGGTGAGGAATATTTGGAAGCTCTTGAGGGTTCGTTGGAAACTATTGCAATGGCAAAGGATGGAATCATAAAACAAGGCTTTTGCAGTTAGGTGTATCTCTTTGTAGTCTCATGTTAATGTCATATGCTGAAATTGGCATGGTATTTCCATTTCTCATGGGATTTTTTATAACTGCAACAGCTTTCCAAGTGAATTGACAAATTTTGATCTAATTTGTTTGTATAGGTGAACAAGATGCTTGCTCCCCAACTTGAAATCCTTGCTCCGGTTAAGTACTGAGAGAAGATCATGGACGAGAAGCTTGCTAATCAACTTGAGTTATTTCGGATGAGTACTGAGTTGTAGTCATTAGCTTTTCAAAGTCTTGCTTTTATGGCACAATATCAAATTGAACTTGATTTCAGTTTTGTTTGTTATTCTATGTTTGTTGGATACATTAAAAACATGACAATATAACACTGATATCAGTTTCAAGTCTTGGTGAAACAAGTTCTGTTGATCAAAGACTCCATGACTCATGCTCATCTAGCCATGCTGGTAAACAAATTTCATCAAGTTTCATGGAGCTTCAGGTACTGCGCTTGACAGAAAAACTAAACATTTTGGTAAGCCAGTTAGAAGAATTGCAGGATGAGATTGCCCTTAAGAATTCCAGGATTGCTGAACTTGAAACACTACAAAAAAGCGCGTAAATTGTGGCGGTTAATTCAAGAAAGTTGTGACGGTTTGAACCGACGTAATTTACAATTACGACGTTTTTGAAAACGCCGTAATTTTGGCTGCCGCAAGGAAAATAACGTCGGTTAAAAATTAAACGCCGTGCAAACCGCCGTATTTTACATTGTTTAAAGTGGCGGTTTTTTTTTTAAACTATTGGCGGTGACAATCGTCGTATTGTTCACAAAATAAAAAATATCTTCTCATTTTACGTCGGTTTAAACCGTCGTAATATACTAAAGATTACGTCATTTTAAACCGTCCTAATTTATGTATTATATGAGCTTAAACATCTCTATATAAACTGCCACAAATTTCAAATTAATTTGAAAAAATTCTCTTTATTATATGCTAAAATTAATTTAAATTTTTTATCAGAATTTAAGAATAACATTAAAAATAAATTAAAATTTCAATAATAAATTTACATTTATGCAAAAAAAACAAAAAAAAACATATATTAAAAGGCCCAAAAAAAAAAAAATATATATATATATATATATATATATATATATATATATAATCATAAAGAAAATAAATATATTTTATCTCCCTTTTACTTTCATTTTCAGCACTATTATAGAGATAAAAAAATACTACTACAGCTATATATTCATGTCACTTTATATGCATTTTCTATATATTCATGTCACTTTCATTTTCAGAATCAAGAGACACATGTCACTATATATTCATTTTCTTTATGATTACGTGTGACAGACATGTTTGTACAAAAAGTTACTTTGCTGTAGTTGTTCTATTTGTTAATGCAACCAAGTTAATGATATGGAAGGAGGTGCTTTGATAGGATTTGGTCATGAGTTTAGTTCCGAAGCATTTTCCGAGAAAGGCTTTGATGAGACTACTTCATGTACACATGCCTCTCAAGTCCTCAAACATCTGATCTGGCGGTGTCTTGCAGATGCAGTCATATCTGGAAATGTTTATGCTGGTGTAATATTTCAATATCTGTATAAATGGCTTTGCAGCCCTCAATCAAAGCTTCAAGAAACCTGCATAAGTGATGCCAGTATTTTGTATCAGTTCATAACAACAAATCAAATCAAAATTAACTCAACAGAGCATAGTCGTCTTGACAACCACCTTCACCCCTCTTTCTGCGGGTAAGCAGTGCGTGAAAGATGCCTTTGAACCAGTCACATCCATAAGATTCTGATCTACCTGCATTATGCATATCGCACAACATTTAGTGCCACCAAATTGAAATAAATACAGAAAATATGTCTTCATTTTACCCAAAAACAACATCTATTTTGACTACAATATTATATTAAGTACCTGAAATCCTTTAGACATTTGAAGGCGATATTCAGCTTATTCCTTTTGCTCCATGCTGGCCCAGATATCTAAATACACAACATTAGCTCCTCTAACAGTTTCTTTGGGATCATGACTTATCTCAATCTTGCTGATTCCAGCCTTCATTGCCTTCTCACCTGTTTTCGCATCAGGTTCGAAACCTTTTGGACATGCACAAAAAAAGTGAAAAGGAACTACAGCTGCCAACAACAACCATGAGTGCATAATATTATTCCCATCTCCAACATAGACAACCTGACATGCATATCACAGAATATGGTCAGATAACCATTTTCTAACTAGTGCCATCGAGAAACAGAAAGAAGCAAACAATTCAAGATAAACAACACAAACACAAGCTGACATTGGTTCCTTCAAACCGACCAATGTGATCAATCATAGTAAGGGCATCAACCATTATCTAGACAGGATGGTTGTAGTCTGTCAAACCATTGACGACTGGGATAGTCTCATACTTTGCAAGATCAAGTATGTCCTGCAATTAATTAAAATAGAAAAAGGATAAACTAAAAGTAATTGCTATATGTAGTAGCATTATATCCATAGCATGACCAAAAAAAGCTCCTGTATCAGTACTCGGTTCATAAAAACTCAGAAAATACATTCTGCACATGCCCTGTAGCAGCTGCGAGAACGGGTTGAAGTCGATCCCATAATATGCACTCCTGCCAAAGTGAAATCTTGACAAAGGGCATAACTTGAAGAAGACTCCATCCCTCTACAAGGTAACCAAATTCTGGTGTGGTAAAACATTTCTACAAATAAGTCACCCCTCCGACTGGTGCTATCATTATCATTGGCTATAATTGAAGCAAGCACAAAGCCTTCTCTACCTAAACCATGTATGGAACATAATTGCATTTTTCACAAATCAAGTTACAAGTGCAAAACAAGAACAAGTTACACCACAACAACCAATGTACCTAACTGTGAAGCATCATTTCATCGGAGCTATTCGATCGTATGACACAAAAGGCCTCAATCGTCAGCTTGAAACACACGTTGCAGCAGCTGCTGATGCTCCTTGTTCCTGATCTAACAGATGTAATTGTTCCATTGTCTGAGTGCCGTCAACATGTAGGATTACCCAAACCGAAAGCGTCATTACCAATTCAGTTGTTTCAAGTCTTGACTCTGCATCAGTCTCAATGCCACTGACTGTTCCCTGGCCCATAATTTATGACAGAGTTGTCGGAGTACTCGAAAACACACAGTGCTTGTCGAAGTGATTGTGTTGCTCTGGCTTGGTAGTCCATTCGATCCTCTAAATACATGCAAGAGTTATGGTTTGAGTTCCTTGCTGGCATTACAACAGATGAGCGTCCATCCCCTATCATTTCTCAACCACAAGGCATTAGAGAAACACATGTTCCTGCAAGATTAATGGTGTTTCGTCATCCAAAATAGCCCTGCATCACTTTCTAAACAGACCCAACATAAAAACATCATACTTCGCAAAATCCAACATGAACATAAGTTAACCAAGGTTCTGGATCGCTGCAATATCAAGTTATTACCACTAATGTTCACTAACTCGTTTTTGCTTAACATTCCATACTAATTTCTTATAACACTACTAACAACCATCAATTCTAACCTAAACATCTAACTGTCAGTGATGCATAACACTTCATGCAAATTCAACTCAAAGCTAGCAGTATACATTCACTTCTTACCTTGATCAACTTCCTACGGTACGACCACAGGTTCAGTTGCAATGATCTCATTATTATGGTACACCATTCCAAGAGTGACAAAGAGTAGGAATCCTTGGTCTCATTGAAGCCTCCAAATGCGGACAGTGTAGACGTTTCGCTCAGTCAAGCATCAAACGAGAAATAAACATGTTGTTCAAAGGGTCCATATCAGGACATAATAGGTTCAGCACAACATACTCACACATAACAAAACTAGCATGCCACTGTTTATCACCACTAATCCAAGCTTCAAGGCCATACCAATTACTGCCATGATGCAAAGCTTCCTAACCTGCTACCATAACCTGTCAAAACAGCCTTCATTAAAACAATCCACAATGGAAATATGATCCAAAATATTCAGTGAGCTGTTGCTTGCGTGAATTACGTAAAACTTGAGGTGAATGATGTTAAAATGAGCAGTGCAAGTTCACCAGTGTCAACATCGAATTTGTGTCCAGATACTCTACATATGGTTGTTGGTGATGAAAAGTTCAGAGGACATAACTTTTCATTTGTGACAAAATAGAATTTATGTCCATAATGTGAATCAAGGGGATGGACCCTATTGTAAAGCAGGGTTTCCCTTGCAAAACTCAGCTGTATATGGGTTACAATACGCAAGGCATGGAGGGAAGCTGGCAGTTGTACATGAAAATGGGAAATATGCCAGTACTATGCAAACCTGCCATGATAAAACAAAAGCAAGTTATCAGAACATATCCAACAGATACGGAACTCAGTATTTTGTTCTTACTCCTCGATTTTGTACAGAAAAAAGAGGGATTAGTCACCACTGGTTTCATTTGTTAGTGGTCATTTTAATTGCTTGATATAAAATATACCACTTATCAAAAAACAATTAAACCCAATTTACTGACTGAGACAATGAAATGAAACAGGATAAAATCATCAGTTCTTGTATACCAAACCATTCACAAAGTCTATTAACTCTAGATTGCTTCCATATCAATCGAACTTGACCGCTTTTAACCACATTCAACACATTAATAGTTAATCTCAGGTTCAACCTCCTAACTATAACCTTTGCCTTTAACTCTTATTAACACAATCACTAAACCAAACCAATTAAGCATTTCTGACTGCTAACCACTACATACTAACTTCAAACACCTTATCTAATACATAACAGAGACGGTAACTAACTGCCAGCTCACAAATACAATCTCTGTTATCATTTGATGGCTTTGACCATAGTTATTATTTTATGTATTGATGATGATAACTAGAGAAAGATGAGCATGTTCGGTGCTTGGAGTTTTATTTCTGTCAAAGTACTGCACATTAATTTGACTTCTATGTGTGCAGATGGAGCATTACCTTCAGATAGTTAAAACATAGGTCATTACTAAAAAAGACTATCAATTAGTTGAGGAGTAGAGTACACAGCGCACAGCAATGTGGCACACAGTTTACACATTCCTGTTGCGAGGTTCCATCTTGAACTTTCCCCCATGCAGGTCTGTGTATGGCGATTATCGATTTCAATGACTTTCTGCTCTCCATGATGACAGTAGTATAACCATGAGAGGAGGGGAAATGTAATCAGCCTATCACCCTTAAACTAATGGCCGGTCAGAGGCTTTGAACAAATTGCCTCTTCTCCATAAAACATTTCTACAGCCAACGCATGGAAATCCATTTACTTACTATCTCACATACAGGTACATCTACTCTCTCACACAACAGTACAACCGCAATTATACTAACTACTTTTGTGAAGCATTGTAATCAGAGATTCACACTGCCATATTATTCTCTTAATTTTACTACTCAATCTAGCTTTACACTAATCACTATTTCACATTGATTGAAACACTAAAACTTAATTCACATGCTTTGTTAACAATGATTCATATACTATTTAGTGTAACAGAATCAGGAACTGGTACTCAAGATTTATGCATCAAAGTTCGACTATTCAATTACAACTTTGTATAAATTATGGTTTACAATGTGAATACTAATCTATCAAACATTCTCATAAACACACACACGACAACTGATAATAATTTCAGAAAATGTATATATTTATTGTGTTGGCTTAGGCATCGACACTAACACTTGTTGACAAACCTTCAATCTGAAGTCTCGGTAATTGACTCGCTTAGTTCTTTGAGAATGAACACGAATTCTTAAGGCACTCAAAATTTCCATCTAGAGATAGATTATTACGATCCGAAACACTTTTCACCTCTATACTTAGTTTCTTTCTATAATATACATATATCAGGTAACTATATAGCAAGAAATTAACAACCCAATATGAACATGGTGAGAGAGCTTACTTCAAAACGGAAGTATTCGTTAACTACCTAGTGGTTCAAGCTAGTGAAGTCGGTGAGATACTTGTGATTCAACCAAGATTTTCCTAAAAATAAGAGAATAGAAGTCAAACGCAGTCCAATATAGCATTTCGTCAAACAGCTGATGTGCATCGCGAATTGAGGTTCTGTACTTATGCATCAAATAACTATAAAGATAAGGAAAGACTCACCAGCTAGCAAAGAGAGTTATGAATCTAACATTTTAATTGGAGAAACCGATGTGAATCTATCCATAAACAACCACAACAGCAACAAATATTAGGATAAAATTCTTACAAGTAAGTTTAAATGAAACAACATGGTGAGATACAACAACAACCAAAGGCATATCAGAAATCATATTGTGAATAACCAAAGCACAAAATTACCTTGAAAATGGTGGATTGTAGAATTATGGATTGTCGAGTAGTAGAATCGAACACGACTGCCGAACTATAGATTGCGGAGAAGCAGAACAGTGTAGCAGAAAACCTGATTGCGGAATTGCGGATCTGCGATTGAACAAAGCGAAAAAAATGACTCAAATCATTGTTAGGTTTTAAATTTGAATGAAATGAAGGAATTGAAATCAAAAGGTTTATGGAGACTGAATGGAAGATTGAAATCGATTTCGTTCGATTTCGTTGAAGCGTCGGTTGAATACGCGAAGGAGAAGACGAAGGAATTTGATTTCTTTTCTTTCAGTATACGCGAAGGAGAAGAAGTGAAGGAATTTGTTTTCTTTTCTTTCAGTTATACACATAAAGTAAGATTATTATTATTATTATTATTATTATTATTATTATTATTATTATTATTATTATTATTAATATTAATATTATTATTATTATTATTTTTTATTATTATTTAATTCTAACACATCAAATAAGATTATATGTATTTCTAAGTCATATTATTATATATATATATATATATATATATATATATATATATATATATATATATATATATATATTTATATATATATATATATATATACATATATATATATATATATATATAATATTATATTAATATATTTATATAATATATAATATTATATTTATATATATATATATATATAAATATATATATATATATATATATATATATATATATATATAATATTATATAAATATATTTATATAATATATAATAGGCTAAAATACAGTTTTGGTCCCCCTGTTTTTCAAAATTCACAGTTTTGGTCCCCCTGTTTTTTTTTTTAACAGTAAGATTTATTTTCAGTAAATTTTCAGTAAATAATGGCGGTTGAAACCGTCGTTGCTTTACCATTATTACGACGTTTATGAAAACCTCCGTAATCAACGGTAAATTGTGACGTTTTACACTAAACGCCATAATTTAACCGCCGTAATTTACGCGATTTTTTGTAGTGAAATATCCCTTACTTGTGACGAACTTCCTAAGGAAGAATCTACTAGCACCATATGTTTATTAGTTCAAAAATTTAAACAGCTGGAGTCTGAGCTTGAGAGTCTTTTTCGGCAAAAGATTGAAGCCGAGGTCAAATACCTGACCATCAAAAACATGATGCAAACAATGCATGACAGTGAAGTGCAGATTCTAAATAAGGTTGAAGTGGCAGGTAATGAGGATCCAAACAGAACCGAGGAGACTTTTATGATTCAGAGCGGATTATCCAGGCCGACATGTTACTTTTTCTTTCAGCTCATCATGTTGTTAATGTTGGTTCTTTGGTTTGTGTCAAAGTTAGTGCCTGATTCTGAAGGGGTTGTGCCTACATAATAAATCTGCAAAATTATGCTCTCTTTTGTACATTCACAGAAGTTTCTTCACTCATGCATGATATACATGATGTAAATTTTCATTGTCATCCCACATTAACCTTTGTTTCTCTAGGTTGGTAGAGATAGGTCCATGTGTTATATTGTTTTCATACCATTTTTTGCACTTCTGTAACTCATTGTTTGTAATATTGGCTCAATAAAAGCAGTATATTTTTTGTAATATTGCCTCAATAAAAGCAGTATATTAGAAATTTTAGAAATCACTTGCTTTTAGAAATTACTTAGTTTTGACGCCCATGAATGAAGTGCCTATTCATTAGATGGAAATCAAACAAAACATGGAATAACACTAATTATAACACTAATAACACTAATTATTCTATGTTTGTTGGAGAAATCACTTGCTTTTAGAAATTACTTAGCTTCCTGATATTTCAAAACTGACATGCTGGTATCAGTGATTGTTCTTGAGATGGAAATAAACAACAAATTAATTGCTCAAAACATCTATCATTACTTCATTTGTTAGATAAATACTACGTTTTATTAATTCAATTATTGTTATAAACGAAAACAACTTTACTATTGATTCAAATATTTTTATAAATATTGTCAAAATAAAAATAATATTTTGATTCAAATATTTTTATACATAGGAACAATTTCAATATTAATTCAAATATTTTTATTTTTTTATATTTTAAATCATAGTAAAATTAATTTCTACTTATTTTCAACTCATTCTAATTTTAGATATTTATTTGTTTTATTTATTAAACTTTATAAACCCTTTCTTTATAATTCTATCAACCCTAACAAAACTTTTTTTTTCTATTTTCATAATTGTTTTTAAAAAAATATATGTTTAATAGTTTTTCTTAACCATAGTTGTTTTTAAAAATTTGTACAATTATTCTACAGACCATTTTTTATTTTTAATTTTTTTCTAATAATATTTTGATATTTTTTAATTTGTTTGAAATTCCATGTTAAATTGGTGATAATTTCATAGTTCACACCAGTACCCGTGCGGAGCGCACGGGTAATCAGACCAAAATAAGTGTGAACCAATACCGTGTGAATGTATGGGTAACCAGGCCAAAATCTGTGCGAACGCACGAGTAACACGACAGTACCGTGTAAACGCACGGGTAATCATACTAAAATTCGTGCGAACGCACGAATTTTTATTTTTTTTTGTACATTTAAATAAAATAAATGTTAAACTTATGTCAGTTGTATTACTGACTTTTTTTATTTTTTTTATATTTTAAACCATAGTAAAATAAAAGAAATATATTTAAAATGACGTATGAATCCAAACACGAGAAAAATGTGTTGTTTTTTAGTTATTTATATATCTAACAATTTTGTTTTTTTTTTAAATATGTCTATTTTGCACAATTGTTTTTTTTTCCTAAATTGGTGTTTAAATTTTTTTTCTTAACAATGATTGATTTAATTAATTTATATAGTTATCTTTGACTACTTTTTTTCCTATTTTATAATTAAATTAAAATATTTTCTATTTTATTTGAATTTCAAAACCAAAGGGATGACATATCAGCGGTCCACACCAGAACCCGTGCGGACGCACGGGTTTCTCACTAGTTTATAATTGATAAGTTGTGATATTTATAAAAAAAAATTATTCTACTGTTCATAGATCATGAC
This sequence comes from Lathyrus tuberosus, assembly GCA_022829125.1. Taxonomy (NCBI): domain Eukaryota; kingdom Viridiplantae; phylum Streptophyta; class Magnoliopsida; order Fabales; family Fabaceae; genus Lathyrus; species Lathyrus tuberosus. The sequence goes on along the minus strand of JALAZF010000467.1, from coordinate 2,178,283 downwards.
CTATAGAAATATGTTTTTTCTTCTTCTTTCAATTATAATGTATCAGTGCTTCTTCTAAGTGTGATATGCGACGTGTAACACTCTAAAACTCAACTTATTAGTTATAAAATAACTCAATTAAATTTTTTAAATAGGGTATTATACATTCATCATCAAAGATAATTAAACATCAAAACTTTAAATAAATCATTTATTTATCTCAACATCAATAATTAATAAAATAACTCAACATCTCAGAGAGAAACATAACATGTAACAAAGCAACTCGTCTCCAGTGTTACATATCAGAGCGATGCCGAAACTAAAATATTTGAAAACTATAAAGTAAATGAAGAGGTCTCAACGCCATCCTCCTGCTCAATAGCATCAAGTGCTCCTCTACCTGAGTATCTGTACTGCAAAAGTGCAAAACACCACAAACAAAACAACTAGGGGTGAGAATACGTTCAAAAATGTTAACGGTGTATGAAGCAATAAAGGATAGCACATTGAAACATCAATGTATTCATATAATTCACAACCATCACCAATCACCAACATATTTATATATCATTCACAATTATAACCTATCATAAGTGCATATGTATATGCAATACACTCATCACCTCATTACCAAATGCATGTGGTACCAATCTGCTCACCTATTTAGATGTCAGAGTTATGTTACTGGTTAATCTCATCACTGATATTTGGACATCAGAGTTATATTACTAATTTAATCTCATCATCAATCATCACTAATCCCTGTCTCTGATATACATGATGCATGAAAATTCAACAAAAATGTAATACTAAAATCATCACCAATAGTTCTTAACGAACCACCTAGTTCACATAATGCAACATTGTAACACCATAAACCCTGAGTCTTAATATAAAAGAGAATTTTCACTACTTATGATGCTACTCAAAACTAGGGGTGTGCAAAAAAACTGGTTTACAAGAACCAATTTTAAAAATATGGTGCACCGATTTTAAAAATCCATATTATTTGGTTTAAAAACTAGTCCAGATCCATTTTACTAAAACCATAAAAAATCAGTATCCACTTTTAAAAACCAATACATAAATGGTTAATCCACTTTTCAAACATAGTGTATTATTTGCTTTGTCTTGTTTCATGGTCATAAGTGACAAAATGAATTTTCAAATTAAATTTTATTCATTTTGTTTTTCCAACTGTTGGAGTATAACTTGTATTAAACTTTTCTTCTGGAATTACTCAATTTTGTTTTTCTTGATTGAAAATTAAATTTTTTTTCCAATTTCTTAGTAGTTTTGTTTCATAATTATTACTTATTATTTCTATTCATTTTTATTGAGCTATGTAATTTTAGGAAATGTTTCGGTCGAGATTCAAGGATTCATCGCCGACGAATGGTTATTGATTTTAAAAACAGTTGGATGGAGTGAATAATAAGTTGTTGGATTGAAAATTGAGTTTTAGTTGAAACAAATTTGAGGAAAATTTGGTTTTAAAATTGTTCCAAATAAAAATTGGTTTGTTGGTGCAAACCAGTTATTAACCAAACCGATCCAAACATAAACCGGTTTTAGAAAAATAAACTAGTTTTGTCAAAGTGGTTTTAAAAACCAAACTGATCCATATATTTGATTCAATTTGGTTTGGTTTAAGAACCATGCACACCCCTACTCAAAACAAAACATGCACTTCATGAACATTTTTCAAACTCTCAGCGAAAAACTCGAATAATCCTCATAACATCAAATAATTAATTAAAGCAATCAGTCAACGAAAATAAACTCCAAAGGATAACTCAAAATAATTAATGGGACATGTTCCCGTTGTTACAAACTAGAGCATATAAAACCAACTAAAATAGCGATAAATATAAAATAAATGAAGAAAGCTCCAAGGCCATATTCCACTCACAAGCGACTACTCCTACTGAGTATCTATATAACATTTGCACAAAGTCAACAAAACACACAAGAAATTGGTGATAATACACCTTACAAATTATAATGGTGAGAATTAGCAGTAGGATGATAAATAACGACAATCACAATTACATAATACACATAAATCACAATCACAACTCAAGTAATAATGCAAATGCTAATGCCATCAATTCCTTCATCAAAATCCATGTGATACTGGGTTTTTGGGGTCAGAGGTATGTTACTAATTGCCTATGTCTCCGGTTCCTCTTGAACTGTGTCACACTCTGGACGCGAGACCTCCATTGTTCCTCTTTGAACCTGGTCATTACTAGACCAAAGTCCTACCTATCTCCAAAATATATGCATGCATGATCACGTATGGACTGACAATTTAAATTAATTTACTCAAAAGTGACCCTAAGGTTTTAAAAAGGTCACATACGTAAACAATTATTCAAAAATCATCGAAAAACACCTTGAACTCAAAAAATGCCAAAAAACGCCAAAAAGTGCTGCCAGACCGCAGGCCGCCGTAGTGAGTGCATCTTTTCATTTAGATATGTTTTGAATGATGTCACAACTAGGAGAAAATTTAGAATTTTTGTACATTGGACGGTATCAAGTGATTTTAGGTGTGCATTGTTTATTTTTGCATTAGGATGCATGCCAGCATGTTTGGAAATGATTTAGAAAGAATTCATGCATCAAGAAAGGACTTATATGCATCAAAATTGAGTTTTTGTGTGAAAAACATTGCATAGGTCGACACATACGACTTTATATTGACCTATAGAAATTTTCTCTACAACATAGGTCGAAATCCATGCCTCAATATTGAAGATTGTAGCCACTGTCTATGTGTCGCCTCTAATAGGTCGACACATTGCTTTCATAGGTCGACCTATTGATCTAAAATCTTGAAATTTCATTTTCCTTTCATTTCCTTTTAAACGCTCTTTGCTTCATACTTGCATATATATATATATATATATATATATATATATATATATATATATATATATATATATATATATATATATACTTGATACATGCATCATTTCTAGTAAGGTTCTAGAGTAATACCTACATGAAACCAGGATTTCAAAGCATACTCATCATCTTCAATCTTTCTTTCATGCATACACATAATCATTTTTTGATTGGGTGACCATCTAGATTAGAGTTGATAATGTCCAATTAGGTTGTTGTATCGAGAATATTGAGTTGAGTTCTTTGAGGGTTTCAAATAAGAAAACCAAGGTGGGGTTTTCCTTCAAGATCATCGAGTATTTGAAGGTTTTGGACAAGATTACACAATTCGGATCCGATCGAGTGAAAGCCTTGGGACAAGGGGTGCCTTGCAAGGGAGTAGCCTGAGACGACAAATCGTTTTGGTAAATCTTGGGTTTCAACAAGTGTGCGCTTGGGATTAATTCAGCTGGTGAAAGCCTTGGGACAAGGGGTGCCTTTCAAGGAAGTAGCAAGAATAGGTGAATTGAAGCGGCATTGTTGGTTACTTGATCAATCTTTGATCAAGAATTTTGGAGGTGGTAGAATCAACAACAATCCTAGGGTTTGTAGTGTTAGAGTTCTTCATCTCTTGTATATACACTTATTGCAAAGTAAGGTTAATTGCAAGTATCATAATTCGAATTTGAATTGAGAGCATACATACCCATAGCGAGGCCGATTGGGGAACTTCCTAAACAAATATTTGTGTAATCTTTCTCTCTCTCTCTCTCTCTCTCTCTCTCTCTCTCTCTCTCTCTCTCTCTCTCTTAAATTTTGTGTATGCAAATTATTGAATTCATTTTTTGTTTGATGAATTCGTTTGAGAATTATTTTTTATTAAATTTTTAATTAGGTTTTGTTGATATAATCATAATCCGTTTAATTGTGATTGGTTTTTAAGATCAAGAAAACAAAGTAAATTTCTAAACGATATCGATTGTACACAAAGTGTTCGATAAATTGCTTTATTGTGTTTTTCTGTATTTTCGATCATTGGGAATAAACTCTACGTATAGCTTACATTTCATTGTTTGTGATTAATTGTTGTTGAACAAGTTGTGTTCATTATCATATGTTTGTGTACCTTTACGCATATCCGAGCTTTTTGATAAAGGTTCGGTTATACGATTCGATTCGGGTTATTTCTGTTGTGTCATAAAACTTTTGAAAACCATTTTGGTCAAAAGTTTGATATTTAATTTGTGATCTATTCACCACCCCCTCTAGATCGAACCTTATAGTCTAACAATCGCCGCCCGCAGCGCGTCACCCCTGACCGCCGTTGCTGCTGCCGTCGACCCACAGCGTGGCACCTCCGGTTGTTGTCGTCTGGTGCAGCACCCGCCACGTGGCTCCGTGGCCCTGATGCGTCATCTCCGACTTGTGGAGTGGCTTTTGCCCCTAACCCGATTTTTTTTTATTTTTCCAAGAATCTTGATTTTTCGATTTTCATGCAAAAGTTTGATTTTTCATTTTTCGTGAAAAAGTTCAATCTTTGAAAAAGTTAGGTTTTCCTGACATTTGGGGAACTTTGGAAAATAGATCAAGGTTTTGGAAATTGGGGAAAACACATTGTAAGGTTTATTGGAAAATTTTGGGAAACACGACCAAACAGGGTCGCTAAAAAATTACAAACACCTGTCAAGAACTCTAGGGTATGAACATAATATATGTGCACTATTCAAAAGCCATGGTATCACAATCAATAACAAATAATATTAAATCAACAAACAATAACACTACAATGACCTAGGAGATTTATCCTAAATACCCTTTGATTTTCGGAGCAACATAGATAAATCAAATCACTCATCGATCGTTGCCAAAAATGTTTTGCCCAAACCTTATTTGGCCAAACTTTTCACAGATTGCAAGAAAATAAGGGAAACACCTACGTTACCCATGACGCTGATGGAAGGGTAAGGAACCCTCACCACCCTGTCTGCCTAAAATCACCCACCAATAAGGAAATTCCCTCTTATCTTAGATTTGCTGAACCTTCAAACCTTTGGCTATGGCTTCCTGACTCTTCCTCTTCCAATTCCTTTGCTTCCTATTTTCTCCCAATTTCTAATTTCACGTAGTGTAACCTAACCTCCCCTCAAACTTTCCTATTTATTTGACCCTAATTTTAAAATATTTGATTACACTATTGGTCCAACTTATTCAAATTCTCACCAATCCACCTCCCATTCTCAATATGTTATACTTTCCACATAACGTAGGAAATTCTTATTTTCTTATTATTTTAATTAAATAAAAATTTCATTTAAATAAGTATTAAATAAAAATTCTCTAAATTTATATTTTCTCATATTATTATTAATTAACTAACATTATCTCACAATCTCTTCTAATTCTAATAGATCTCATTTTATTTTTTTTGCTCTTAAATCCTATAACCCCGGTAAGTACCAAATAACACAAATAATTCAAATACGACGAATACCACACAACACACAACTAAACATGCAAATAATTAAATAAAATTTTTAATTAAAAACTGAGTTCTTACAAACATTATATAATGGGAAATGCTAACACACACCCAAAAGTGGTGGGTCCCACACAAAAATACACTAGATCTATTTTCTTTCTATTTTTTTTCTTCATCTTTCTAATGTGGGTCTCACCCAAAATTGGTGGGCCCCACACAAAAATAGACTAAGGTGTATGTTGCTAATGCACACCTACATGGGTGTGTATTAACATGACCCTTATATAATAACTCAATAATATATATATATATATATATATATATATATATATATATATATATATATGTTAATAGACAACAATACATCATCGACAATTGATTTCATCACAACACACTGCCTTAACTCACCAAACTCACCAAATAGTAGCAAATAGTAGTAAACAACCGCCAAAATTGAACCAAACAACTCACTTTACACATTTAGGCCATTTGATTCTCGTCCTCATACACACATATAACCTCTAAGCCATTACTATGAAGTAGTACTACGCACCAGCTTCCAAACGCTTTAAACCACGCCTTAAACGGAGTCACAGAACTCAAATTACGTGCAAAACAAAATTCTCCATACAAAATAAAAAGGCTTACTACGGACCCCGTAGTACCTGTATACCCTAATTTTTAACCCTAAGATCCCACTTATCATTTTGCATCTCAGCATTACAAACAAGATCATATTTGGTTCCCCTACCCTCTTCTTGTTCTGCTTTTGAGGGAGATCACCAAGCACCCCCCTGTATTTCTTGTTTGATTTGCGCTTACTTGTCTACTAACCTTTAATCAAAAGTCAAAAAATATGTTTTGTTTTTCCCTTTACTAACTTTTTCAGGAGAAGGATTGGATCAAGAACACCAAATACTAGTTCCTTAGCCCGAATGAAATTCATCTGAACAAAGTCAAAGTTGATCTGAAAACAATTCAAAATAATCTTATCAAGAGTTTCCCAAGATTTTATTGTTTATTACTCAAGAGACTCTAAGGTTCATGTGTTTATTTCCATGCCTTCTTTGACAAGTCAAGAATCGAGCCCGAGCCAGAGCCAGAGCAGTGCAGCCAACAGAGCAATTTTTCACAATTTTCACTGTGGTACTCGATTACCACATTTGGTGTAATCGGTTACCACCCTTCAGAAGGGCCATTTTTGAAGTTTTTCAACGTGGTAATCGATTACCACATATGCTGTAATCGATTACAGCTGCGAAATTTGGCCAATAATAGTCATTTTCAAATTCTGCAACATTTTAACATTCAATTCAAGTACATGAGGTCATCTTACACCAGGTGGAATATTCTAGAGCATGCACAATCACCCCAATTTAATTCCTCTACCTCATCATAATTAAATTCCATCATACACCCTCATTTAATCACACTTTTAACAACTTGATCTTTGATTTTGCTCCAAATTCAATTTCCAAGCCTAAATTTAATTCCAAACCAAATTCTAAACCACCACTCATTCCAAGCCTAAACTCTATAAATAGAGCCTTCATTTCATTCATTTAACAAGCTTTTGGTAGCCAAATTCACCTTGCAAAAAATTCTCTCAATTTCCTTCACACACCCAAATTCACCAAAGCTCTCCTTCCATTAAAGTTAGTAAGCTTTTCATTGAAGTTTTGGAGTGTGGTTCTTGAATTTGATTTGAAGCATTTTCAGATTTGGAAGTGGTAAACTCTTGATCCACCATTGTTGTCCTTGATTCATCTCCCCAATATGATCTCTTGTTGATTCTTGTTGCTTGATCTTAATTTGGATCTTGCAATTGTGTTTCATTGGTGTTATTTGTTGTTGTTTTACTTGAATTTTCGTGCTCAATTACATCCTTGATCATGAGGTGTTTGATAAAATGATTGATCAAGGATTGGTGCCGCTGCAGAGCTGTTTTTGCCTCCGTAACAGGTTACGAAGGAAAAAAAATGACCTGGATCTACCTGTTTCGTGTCCGTAATCGATTACGATTTTTGGCGTAGCTAATTACGGCTGCGATTTTTTGCTTTTTTTGCTGCTGTTTGGGGACTATTTTGCCTCATTTTCTATTTTCTTCCCCTCTCTTTTACTTATGGCCTTGGATCATTAACTCAAGTGTCCTATTTCTCTTTAATTTCAATGGACTTTGGATGTAGATGAAGTTGGATAAACATTCATTAGTTCAAATCTATCTTTAAAGTGAATTGTTCAATTCATTTTAGGTGCTTTGAATTAATGATATGTTTAGTGCTTTAATCCATCAATTAAGAGTGATTAAACTTAAAGATGAAAGAAACCTTGGAGATGTGATTCAATTTGGCTTCCCTTCTCCCCTATTCTCTTTGTTTTGATCAATGAAAATCTTCAATATCATTGGAACTTGTTTCAAGTTATTGATGAAGATGAGATCGTTACCTCTTTTCTTTTAGTGTGGTAAGCTTTAGGAGAGTGACTTATATGTCACTTCTCTAGCTTGTATTAACACAAACATTATTATTGACCGACCTCAGATAGTTGTGACTTCTACATATGTTCAATTACGTTGCTTAACATAGCACTAAATTGATCCTGAAATCGGAAATCGGTTCATTTTTGTAAGTGAGTTGTCAATCTTCTACTCTCTATAGTGTGGTGTGAAATAGATTGTCTCTTTGTTGTTAAGGGAGTTAGTTGACATACTCGTCGATTTTATCTGAGTTGGATCCCTTCCCTTAATGATGTATGGATTCGTGTTTTCATGCTTATGGTTGACTAGTCGAGTATTCTCCAAAAAAATGCCAAAATTGTTCTCCATCACTAACACTAACTTATTAACTATATAATTACACTAAATTTACTTTTTATCTTTTAATTTTTGCTCTTTATTTTTTTGGCATTTACTTTTATGCCTTTATTTTTTAGCACTTTTTTATTTATTTCATATTATCATCCTATTTATTTCATAATATCCTCCCCTTCTTCAATTTTCAAAATCCTCTCCCTTTTTCAGAATCTTCTTGTTTTCAACCTATAACCTCTTTCACAATAAAACGTTGACTTTTGTCAAGTGCTTTTTCAAACTTCATTTTCTTAAATAAATGTCAATCAATGTTAATCACACTTTGACCATTTCAAAAAGACAAAAAAAACATGTCACCTCATTCAAACATTTTGTGCTTTTATGCACTTTTTCTTTTAAAACTTTTAAAAAAGTTAAACATGATTCATTTTCATAGTTGAGATGTAATTCTCCTATTCCCCATAGTATTTAAGATTGTTGTCATTTTCCACTTAGATGTTGAGTGATAAACGTGTTGATTTTTATCCAAGCAAAAATCCTCCATCTTAAGATGATGCAAATGTTGTTTTCTTATACTTGTGGGTGACTAGTCGTAGTTTTCTTCTTAAAATGACGACGTGTCGTTTCATTTAAAATGAATCAAAACAAACCAATTTTGTTATTTGTACCACGAACTACGAGATTTTGATCCTATATTGCACTTTGTGGGTACGTAGGCATGAGGCTCAAGAAGTTTCTCCAAACACAAAAATCTTAAAAAATATTTCTCTTTTCATCACCCCAATCTTATTTCAAACAAACCTTTTCAAACCAAAAAGCGTAGATATTTCAAAGGGTTCCTATAGAGTACTATAGACGTTTTGGGTGCTAACACCTTCCCTTAGCGTAACCAACCCCCTTACCCTATCTATGTTCATTTGTTCTTATTTTAGAACTTGTTTAGGTTTTGTTCACTCTTTTTCCTATCCTTTTGGATAATATAAAAGTGCGGTGGCGACTCTTGCATTTATTAGTTAAGTTAATCAATAGCTTACACTCACAATTTTTACCGCTACAGAAAAGTGGCGACTCTGTTGGGGAACTCTGATTTTTAGTGGGTCAGCCTATTTTGTTTTATTTATCGCTTATTTGTTTGATTTGTTTGTTATTGCTTGTTCTGTTTGGGTGCTTGGTGATCTCTGTGTGGTGAGATAAGTCCTATACCCGGACTTGAGTGCACTTATGATAGGAGGATGGTATAGTCTTGTTCGACTTACGTGGAGTAGTCCTTACTAAGCTGACTTGAGATCCCCTGCTCAGTGGAGGCCCCTTTGGGATTACTGATGTCATACGAGTAGTTGAATTTGGCATTACTTTTTACGACCTGGGATCCTGAGAAGCTGAGGACCTTATAACCTTTTAACCCATCTTGGCCTTATTAGGACGTGGTGCGGTGGCTATTCAGGTGTAGACTTGAATTTGTTGTTACACGATACCACACTCAGACGAGTTTCTCTTGAGAATATTATTGGCTGACGAGTAGTCGTTTAAGCCGATAATATCCAAAAGATGGAATTATGACTCTGGGAACTTTTTAAAACCTTGTTCTACAGGTGCTTATATAACCTTAGTACATTCCATTGTGGGTTAGTTCTCACCCTTGGCTCCATGATCGTGACTCAGAACCTTGAACCTGTGTGTCTTGTGTGATCTTGTTTATGGGTGTTGCATCATGCATTTATGCATTCATAGACATATTGTTTAGATTAGTTTTCAAGGATCTCAGATATTTTCCTTTGCAAACATCGCAGATATTGTGATCATGGACATTGGAAGGAGGAACACTCAGAAGTATGGTTTCCGAGCTCCCGATCTTACAGATTTGAAAAAGTTAACGTCCTTGGTAGTTGATCGTGCAGACTTCAGATCTCGTTATGGAAGACTTCTATTTGTTCTTTCTACCAACATTGAAGATGGAATTCTGAACACCCTTGTGCAATTCTATGATCCCTTCTATCGATATTTTACTTTTCCTGATTATCAGCTCATGCTGACCTTGGAGGAGTATGTTTATCTGTTGGGTATACTAGTTTCTGATAAGGTTCCTTATACTGGTTTGAAGGAAGTTCTTAAGCCCCAATATATTGCTACAACTGTCTATTTGACAAAATCTGATATAGATGCTAATCTTATGGTTAAGGGAGGCATCAAGGGTTTGAATATTAAGTTCTTGATTGGGAATGCCACTTTATTTGCTATTGCTGGTAACATATTAGCATTTGAGGCTATATTTGACTTTCTTATCTACGGATTAGTCTTATTCCCTAGCGTTGACAATTTTGTGGATGTTAACGCTATTAGAATTTTCTTGATTGGGAACCATGTTCCGACTTTACTTGGTGATACTTCTCCATCCATCATAGGACTTCTAAGGGGAATGGTACCATTGTTTGTTGCACACCTCTGCTGTACAAGTGGTTTATTTCACACTTGCCATAATCATCTGCTTTCAAGGAGAACAAGAGTTGTTTAAGGTGGTCTCAAAGGATAATGTCCCTTACTCATTTTGACATTACTTGGCCATCTTCTGTTTATGAGAATGTCCAGATTATTGATAGTTGTGGGGAATTCTCCAATGTGAATCTTCTTGGCACACAAGGTGGAATTAACTACAACCCAAGTTTAGCTCGCCGTCATCTTGGTTATATGTTGAAGGATAAGCCTAATAATATTCTATTAGAGGGTTTATTTTTCCAAAGAGGGGATGACTCTCTTGGTTTGAGGAGAAGAATAGCTCATGCTTGGACTAAGATTCATATGATGGGTAGAGGACAACTTGGGAGACAAGTTTGCATTTCCTTGGAACCTTATACGCTTTGGGTGAAGGAGAGAGCTAAGGAGCACAAAATGCCTTATCCTTTTGAGAAACCCATGTCTATAATGGTCGCTACACCATTCCCATTTCCTTGGAACCTTATACGCTTTCGTGTTAGAGAAGACCGCCATGAAGGACAACTATGAGAGAGAGATTAAGAGACTCCAAAGGAAGTATAAGCTTGGATTGTCATCAGATGCTCCTTAGGATCTAACTTTTTCTTATTGTATTTTGATCCTTTGTAACTTGTACTTCCAAGTGTAGCTCTTTCCAATATTCAATAAAATGAGATGTTTCAAAAAGTGTTATTTCTTTACGATGTTTGCAATTGCTTTATATTTTAAAGATCCTTGAAAACTGAATGAAACATTTGCATTTGCATACCATGCATCATTTTGCATTGTGTTTTGCCTTTTCCAGGTGTCTTATTCGTTTCTCTTGGTCTTCGTTCAAAGAAACAAGTTGTCGCATCACTATAATACTCGAGCTAATTAGAGAAAGAAGATGGATCAGTTGCAACAAGAAAACCGTGAGCTTCGTGAAGAAGTAACCACTCTGAAGGATAATATAGAGAGACTTTCTGCAATGATGGAGACCCTGGTGGCTGCACAGAATCAACCACTACCACCTCCTCTTTTGCCCGTTCAGAGAACTGTGATTTCAGAGATTGTATCAGTGCCCATTTCTGTGGACCTGATCAATGCTTCTCAGCATCAGATACCTACCAGTTTCCCTTGGGGCATGCCTCTCAATATGTACCAGAAGGATATCATCCTCCTCCTATTGAAGGTCTAAATGTTCCTGCTGTGATGACTGTACCACCTCCTAAGGTTAATGTTGTTCCTCATACTGAGATTCCTGTTATTCCTGCTGTTGTATCTGTGCCATCACCAATGGGTCACATTATGCCTTATGCTGAAGAACAAATTTTCCACACTGCTCTGAGCGAGAGTTTGGATGTCCTTGATCGTATGGATGGTTTTCAAGATCAGTTTGCTGAGATACAGAAAAAGATTAAAGCTTTAGGAGGGGAAAAGTTATTTGGAAAGAACGCTTATGAGTTGTGCCTTGTCCCAAATGTGAAGAATCCCGCAAAGTTCAAGGTTTTGGATTTCGAGAAATATAAAAGGAACACTTGTCCACAAAGCCATCTGGTAATGTGTGCTAGAAAAATGTCCACCGATACCGATAATCATTAGTTGTTGATTCATTATTTCCAAGATAGTCTTACTGGTGTTGTGTTGAAATGGTACATGGGACTTGATAGTTCCCAAATAAAGACATTCAATGACCTAGGAGAAGCTTTTATCCGTCATTATAATTACAACCTGGATATGGCACTGGACCATGATCAGCTCCGTGCAATGTCTCAGAAAGAGAAGGAAAATTTTAAAGAGTACGCACAGAGATAGCGCGAGATTGCAGCTTAGATCAACCCTCTGTTGCAGGAGAAAGAGATGCCAAAGATCTTCCTGAAGACTTTGGGTTCATTTTATTATGAAAAGATGGTTGTGAGCGCTCCTAGTGACTTTACAGAGATGGTTAGTATGGGAATGAGATTAGAGGAAGCTGTCAGTGAAGGACGTTTGACGAAAGAAGGTAATTCTGGAAGTGCAAAGAAGCATGGCGATGGTTTTTCTAAAAAGAATGAAGGTGAGACCAATGCCATTTCTCGTGAAGGACACAGAAGGAATTATGGTAGGACTAATCAGTGTCAGGAACATGTTGCATCTGTTACACCTGTAATCAATTCAACTCCTGTTGTTCAGGTATCTCCTTCCCATCAACGTACTCATAAAATAAGTAATCAGACACAGAAGAAGAATCAGTTTAACCCTATTCCGATGCCATATGCTGAATTATTTCTGGCTTTGATAAAGAAGAATTTGGTTCAGACCCGTGATCCGCCAGCTGTTCCTGCAAAAATTCCATGGTGATATAAGCCAGAAGCCCATTGTGCATTTCATCAGGGCGCTCCTGGACATGATATTGAAAACTATTATCCTTTGAAATATGAAGTTCAAAAGCTTGTTAGAAGTGGTATTATGTTGTTTGAAGACTCTAATCCTAATGTGCAAACAAATCAATTGCCTAAGCATGGTAACGCTTCTGTTAATATGGTATATGGGTGTCCTGGTACATACCGTATTTTTGATATTCGCTGGATTAGAAGGTCACTTGTTGAGATGCATGCTACTCTGAGCGAATACCACGATATTGAGGATGATTATGCCGCTTGCTGTATTTGTTTTGTGAACTCCCGTGGGTGTGTGATTTTGAAAAGGGATTTACAAGAGATGAATGATCAGAATCTGATTCTGGTAACTGCAAACAGAAATGAAGTTGAGAATGAGGTGAATGTCATAGTTCCACACTTCAACATCCCAGAGCGAGTTGTAATTTCTTACAATAGTCAGAAATTTGCTGTTACACCTTTGGTCATTTGTTTGCCTGACCCAGTACTATATGAATCAGATAAAGCTATTCCTTACAAATACAATGCTACTATGTTAGAGGATGCAAAAGAAGTTCCCATTCCTTCTCTCCCTTCATTTGTGACTATTGCGGATGTAGGCCGTGTGACCAGAAGTGGTCGAGTATTTGCTAATGTACCCTCGAAGACGAGTGAAGATGTTGTGGGTAAGCAAACACAGTTGAAGACTTCTATTGAATCCGGTCAATCTAGTAATGTAAACCAAAAATCAGATAATGATGAAATACTGAAATTGATCAAAAAGAGTGAATATAATGTGGTGGATTAACTTTTACATACGCCGTCAAAAATATCTGTCTTATCTCTATTGATGAGCTCTGAGGCTCATAGAGAATATTTGCAGAAAGTGTTGGGGCAAGCTTATGTAGACCATGATGTAACGATTAATCAGTTTGATGGCATTGTTGCCAATATCACTGGATGTAATAATTTGAGCTTTTGTGATAAAGAATTGACTGAACATGGAAGGAATCATAATTTGGCTCTCCATATTTATGTGAATTTACAGGAGGACGCTATGTCCAATGTGCTGGTTGATACCGATTCATCATTAAATGTAATGCCGAAATCCACTTTGTCTAGACTATCATATCAAGGAACTCCTATGAGGTCCAGTGGGATTGTTGTGAAAGCTTTTGATGGCTCGAGAAAGATTGTGATTGAAGAGGTTGATCTCCATATCAAGATAGGTTCGTTCTTATTCCAGATTACTTTTCAAGTAATGGATATTCATCCTGCTTACAGTTGTCTTCTTGGACGCCCTTGGATTCACGAAGCTGGGGTTGTGACCTCGACACTTCATCAGAAGTTGAAATTTGTTCAGAATGGAAAACTTGTTGTTGGTGGTAGTGAGCAAGCCATGCTGGTGAGTAGTTTGTCATCTTTCTCTTATATTGATGCCGACGAGGACGTTGGAACTCCATTCCAGGATCTTTCTGTCGTTGATAATGTTGTTAAGAAGAATGGAGTGCCCATGTCTTCTCTGAAAGATTCTCAACATGTGTTGTAGAGTAGCCAAGCTGATGGTTTGGGCCGAGTCATTGAAGTTGCTGAGAATAAAGATAGAGCTAGTTTGGTTTTTGCACATGATTCAACCTGCAAAGAGTTAAAGAGTACTCAAGAGGTTTTTTGAAGTGTTGGATTCATCCATGCCAAAGATCACTCTACTACTGCAATCATTGAAGATGATCAAAAAGTTGAGATCAATTTTCAAGAATGGGAACCATACCTTGATGATCCTGGATACTTTTCTGAGACAGAAGATGCATATGTACCTTTTCATACCCCTCGACTGAGGCATGAAGAACTTGAACCTGAAGTCAGTACCATCATTGAAGATGATCCAGAGGAATCAATGCCCAACTTTGTGATGCGAGGATTGACATGCCAAAATTGGATAACTGTTGACATTCATATTGTTCTTCATATTTCAAAGTAATTTGTTTTTGTTTCTTTCAAAAAATCCTTTCACTCTGCCCAAGGTGAAAGTGAATTTGTAAGGGCTTTGTTTCAGCTATTATCATCATCAATAAAATGTTATTTTGTTTATCCATGATGTTTTCCCTTTTTGTTTTATTTTTGAAAAATGGTAACATAAAAAAAAAAATAAATAATTTGATGATCGCTTTTATCTGCATAATATTTTCACTTTTGTTCATATTCTAAAATCAAATTATCGTGCAGATTGATTGTTAAACCCTTTGAAAACAATGTCCCTATGCTCTCTCCCAACTTTGAATTCCCTATGTTTGAAGTGGAAGAAAAGGATATTGAAGAGATTCCATATGAGATTTCTCGGTTGCTTGAGCACGAGGAAAGACCATTCAGCCTCATGAAGAGCCAGTGGAATTGGTTAATTTGGGTTCAGAGGAAGCTAGAAAGGAAGTCAAAATTGGGGCACTGCTTCAGTCAGATGTTAAGAAGAGGATGGTAGAGCTTCTCGGAGAATATGTTGATATTTTTTCTTGGTCTTATCAAGATATGCCAGGTCTTGATACTGATATTGTGGAGCTTAGATTGTCGTTAAATCCAGAATGTCTGCAAAAATGAAAAAAAGGAAAAATGAAAAAATGAATGAAAAAAAGTAGAAGAAAAAAAGATGAAGAAAAATAATGATGATGAGTCATTCTGGTGGCTATTGACTATTTTACCAAATGGGTTAAAGCAGCGTCATATGCCAATATGACCAAGCAAGTAGTGGTCCGGTTTATCAAGAACCGAATCATTTTCTGGTAGGGTGGTCCGGGCAAGATTATCACTGATAATGGGTCGAATCTGAATAACAAAATGATGAAGGAATTATGTGATGAGTTTAAGATTGAGCATCATAATTCTTCTCCCTACAGACACAAAATGAATGAGGCTGTTGAAGCTGCTAATAAGAATATTAAGAAAATCATTTAGAAGATGGTTGTTACATACAAGGACTGACATGAGATGCTCCCTTTTCCTTTACATGGGTATCATACATCCGTCAGCACTTCAACAGGGGCAACCCTTTTCTCTCTCATTTATGTTATGGAAGTAGTGCTCTCGGTAGAAGTTAAAATCCCTTCTATGAGTGTTTTGATAGAAGCTGAATTGTCTGAGGTTGAATGTTTCCAAAATAGATATGACTAGTTGAATTTGATTGAAGAGAAAAGAATGACGGCCTTGTGTCATGGCCAATTGTATCAACAGAGAATAAAGAAATCTTTTGACAAGAAGGTTCGACCTCGTGTGTTCAGAGAAGGCGACCTCGTGCTAAAAAATATATCGATTTTTACCACTGATTCTAGGGGCAAGTGGACTCCTAATTTTGAAGTCCCATATGTTGTTAAGAGAGCCTTCTCTGACGGTGCATTAATTCTTACAACTATGGATGGTGAAGAGTTCACTCGTCTTGTGAATGCCGATGCTATCAAGAAATACTTCGCCTAAAAAAATAAAACGAATAGCTCGCTAAGTTAAAAACCCAAAAGGGAGGCTTAGGAAAAAATGAGCGTCTCGGTGGGCTGAAAACCCGAAATAGCGGTCCAGGCAAAAATTAGAGACAAAAATTAGGGATTATGGAAAGTAACTGCATCTGGCCAGTCTTGATCACTGGAAGCAACATTGCTTGTCAATGATCAGTGGAATTCAAAGTTGTTAGGGAGAATAATGGTCATTGTATTTCAATATAATAGTCATTGTATTTACCATTTTTCAAACTTTGTAATGATCCATGGAGTTACATTATTTGCGAACTTCCATTCTATCAATAAATTTGGGCCCTCGTCCTTTTGTTTGCAATTCTTATTTTTGTTTCTGTTTGCAAAGTTACATTTATTTTCTATGATGATTTTTGAAACAAAATGTGAATAATTGACTGAAATTTTGAAAATTAAAAAAACATTTTCCTTTGATTTATGAATACATAAAAAGGAATGTCAACGGTTATTTCAAGAACGGTAAAATCGCGAAGCACAACACTTAGTGTTTTCCTCAGCAAAGTTTGTTCTTATTCCCCCTAGTAGAGTATGTTGACAATCCCTCAACAGAGCTTATTCCCGTGGATGTAACCAGGTTCCCCCTTTTAATTGTTAACAAGACGGCGGGATTCCTCAGGATGAGTCAGAAGGTTTGGGTTGTCGTGTCCCTGATATATTTTCTTTTATCCTCGAAGCGGAGTTCATATTGTTATCCCTTTTGCGGAATATCGATGTTAGAAGATTGGTTTTTGGGTTTCTCCCCAAGCAGTATCTTCTTCTCCCCAACAAGTTTTGAGCCTTGTTTTAGGATTTATTTTCCTTTAGTGATTTTTTTTTTTATCTCTTGCAGAGTTTCTTTAGCTAAATTCCTAGCAGGATTTCCAGTGATATCTCCATCTTGTTGAGATTAGCTGAGTATTCAGTGGTGTTGTGATGTTTATTCATCCTTTGTTTATATTTATGTCTGTTTTTTTAGCATATTCATACTCATATGCATTGCATGCACATTCATTTGATGTGCATAGCATGTTGTTTTTGCATTATACATATTGCATTTTTGGCGGTTTCCCGCTCTCGGGTGTTGTTATCCCCGCAGAGCGTGTTTGTCTTCTCTCCATTAGAGTGTCGACCTGTAAGCAGAAAATGCATATCCTTTCTAATTCCCCATTGAGTTTATGCCCCGTGAAAGATATTTGTTTTAGCTTTCCTCCCCAGTTCATTATCTGGATGGAATTAATTCTATGTTGAGATATTTCCTCTTCAGGTAGAGTCTTATTTGACCGTTTCGTTCCAGTTTATTCCTGGATTGAACTTTGGTCTCCTGAGTTTATTACCTTTTGTTGAGCTTCCCAGTGACAGGTAGCTGATTATATTTCTCGTCCTACCAAGTGACAGGTAGATGATTCCAGGTTTCTTACCCTACCCAGTGACGGGTGGTTGACATTTATTTTCCTTCTTCTACCCAGTGACAGGTAGTTGACTTTTATTCTATTTTGTCCTACTCAGTGATAGGTAGTTGACATTCATTTCTTTCTCCTACCCAGTGACCGGTAGTCGAGTTTTATTCGTCCTACCTAGTGACAGGTAGTTAACATTCATTTCTCGCCCTACCCAGTGACAGGTAGATGACATTTATTCAGTTTCTTCTACCCAGTGACATGTAGTTGGTTCTTGTGATACCCTATCCAGTGATAGGTAGTTGGTATTCCTTTTGAGTTTGTTGCCTTTATTTTTCTACCTAGTGACAGGTAGTAGGTAACATTCGTCATCCTTTTTGGTTAGTTACCGTCATTTTTTACCCAGTAACAGGTAGTCGGTAATCTTTCCTTGTGAGTTCATTGCCTTCATTTTTTCTACCCAGTGACAGGTAGCCGGTAATGTTTCTTCACCTTCTGAGTATATTGCCTTTGCTTTACCCAGTGATAGGTAGCAAGTAATATCCCTCATCCTTTTGGTTGGTTATCCTTGTTTTTACCCGGTGACTGGTAAAAGATAATACTTTCTCCCGAGATTATTACCTTTATTTTTCTACCCAGTGACAGGTAGTAGGTAGCATTTGTCTCCCCTCTTGTGGTTAGTTACCGTTATTTTTTCTACCCAGTGACCGGTAGTCGGTAATCTTTCTTTTGGCTTATTGCCTTTGTATTCTACTCAGTGATCGGTAGAAAATATTTTACCTCTCCTTTTCTATAGTTGAGTGTCTTCGTTATTTGCCCAGTGCCTGGGAGTTGATAGCTCTTCCTCAGTTGAGTTGATTCTCTTTCCCTTATTGGAATGGAATTCCCTTCTGAAGTCTTCCCCTGCGGAGTCTTTTCTCTTCTTTGGTTCTCCAACAGCTTGTCTGTCTCTTGTGGTATATGTTCCCCACAGAGGTTTTATGTTTGCATACCATTAGCATAATCATATCATTTTGTGGTTTCTTAAGGCCAAAAATTGGGTTTATTTTTGTATTCAAGTTTCTTCTGTCTAGTCGAGACTAAGATGTCAATCCTCATATCTCTAGATAGAAGAAACTTAAATAGGGGCAGCTGTAATACCCTAATTGTTAACCCTAAGATCCCACTTATCATTTTGCATCTCTGCATTACAAACAAGATCATACTTGGTTCCCCTACCTTCCTCTTGTTCTGCTTTTGAGAGAGATCACCAATCACCCCGCTGTGTTTCTTGTTTGATTTGCGTTTACTTGTCTACAAACCTTTAATCAAAAGTCAAAAAATATGTTTTTTTTTCCCTTTACTAACTTTTTTAGGAGAAGGTTTGGATCAAGAACACCAAATACTAGTTCCTCAGCTTCGATGAAATTCATTTGAACAAAGTCAAAGTTGATCTGCAAACAATTCAAAATCATCTTATCAAGAGTTTCCCAAGATTTGATTGTTTATTACTCAAAAGTCTCTAAGGTTCATGTGTTTATTTCCATGCCTTCTTTGACAAGTCAAGAATCGAGCCAGAGCCAGAGCAGTGCAACCAATAGAGAAAATTTTCAAAATTTTCACTGTGGTAATCGATTACCACATTTAGTGTAATCAGTTACCACCCTTCAGAAGGGTCATTTTTGAAGTTTTCAACATGGTAATCGATTACCAAATATGCTGTAATCAATTAAAACTACGAAATTTGGCCAATAATAGTAATTTTCAAATTCTGCAGCATTTGCACATTCAATTCAAGTGCATGAGGTCATCTTACACCAGGTGGAATATTGTAGAGCATGAACAATCACCCCAATTTAATTCCTCTACCTCATCATAATTCCATCATACACCCTCATTTAATCACACTTTTAACCACTTGATCTTTGATTTTGCTCCAAATTCAATTTCCAAGCCTAAATTTAATTCCAAACCAAATTCCAAACCACCACTCATTCAAAGCCTAAACTCTATAAATAGAGCCCTCATTTCATTCATTTGACAACCTTTTGGTAGCCAAATTCACCTTGCAAAAATTTCTCTCAATTTCCTTCACTCACCCAAATTTACCAAAGCTCTGCTTCCATTAAAGTTAGTAAGCTTTTCATTGAAGCTTACTAATCTTTGAGCTAAACCTTCAACCAAATACTTCATCAACATCAAATTATGTAGATCAAAGCTTTGGAGTGTGGTTCTTGAAGTTGATTTGAAGCATTTTCAGATTTGGAAGTGGTAAACTCTTGATCCGCCATTGTTGTACTTGATTCATATTCCACAATGTGATCTCTTGTTGATTCTCGTTGCTTGATCTTTGGATCTTGCAAATTGTGTTTCATTGGTGTTATTTACTATTGTTTTACTTGAATTTTCGTGCTCAATTGCATCCTTGATCATGAGGTGTTTGATCAAATGATTGATCAAGGATTGGTGCTGCTGCAGAGCTGTTTTTGCTATTTTTTCCTTCGTAACGGGTTACAGGATTTTGCATAACGGGTTACGAAGGAAAAAAATGACTTGGATCTGCCTGTTTCGTGTCTGTAATAGATTACGGCTTTTGGCGTAACCGATTACGGCTGCGATTTTTTGCTTTTTTGCTGCTGTTTGGGGGACTGTTTTGCCTCATTTTCTATTTTCTTCCCCTCTCTTTTGCTTTTGGCCTTGGATCATTAATTCAAGTGTATTTCTCTTTAATTTCAATGGACTTTGGATGTAGATGAAGTTGGATAAACATTCATTAGTTCAAATCTATCTTTAAGGTGAATTGTTCAATTCATTTTAGGTGCTTTGAATTAATGATATGTTTAGTGCTTTAATCCATCAATTAAGAGTGATTGAACTTGAAGATGAAAGAAACCTTAGAGATGTGATTCAATTTGGCTTACCTTCCCTCCTCTTCTCATTTTATTTTGATCAATTAAAGTCTTCAATATCATTGGAACTTGTTTCAAGTTCTTGATAAAGATAAGATCATTACCTCTTTTCTTTTAGTGTGACAAGCCTTAGGAGAGTGACTTATATGCCACTTCTCTAGCTTGTATTAACACAAACATTGTTATTGACCGACCTGTCATACCCTAAATTTTGACCCTAAGATCCCACATCATTTGCACATCATATGAATATACTTTCATGCATCACTAACCCATTAGAGAACACAAAGTTTGTTGCTTGTTTCATTTTTTTACTGTAAATTAGGGTTTTGATCCTCATAAAAGATTCAGGCAAAGGATCATTAAAAAATTGGCATGATCTTCAACCTATCAAGTCTTTCATTCATCCATAAAGATCAAGAGGTCTCCTTCATCAAAAATCAAGCACAAGTATACATCATTTCAAGTGAATCAAGCCCCAAGGTCATCTGAGGTACCAAACTAGGGTTTTGGTTGATCAAGGCCTCTAGAGAGAAATTTTCATCTGAGCATGAGCTAATACCTCAAGTTCAAAATTGCCTCAGAAGATGCATCCATTAAAAATCAGGAATTAGGGTTTCTCTGCACAAAATTCATTTGATACCCAAAGTCAAAGTTTGACTTTTTGGGCAAAATTGATCATCAAGGACTGTTATTCAAGAAAATATGATCCATAGTTTTATTTAATCAAGGATTAATCAAGAAATCAAGGTTACTTGCAAAAGAAGCAAAATTGGAAGAATTAAAAATTTCACTAAGTTATGGAAATTCATGTTCAAGTACCCAACTTTACAAGACCATAACTTGTGATCCAAGCAACCATTTTTTGTACTCCAAAGCTCAAATGATAGATCTTCTTCCATAGAACAAGATTGTTGGGTTGAGTCATCTCCAAAAAGTGCATGGATTTTGAGTTATGGATTGATCAAAATCAAGACAAGAGTTGTGAAATTCTAACACTTAGAAAAAATCTGCCAAGTGTTTTTCAACATGAAACACCAAACTTTAAGGGCATTTTTCACAATAGTCCAAATTGAATCAAGACCAATTGTGAACATCAAAGTTGAAGTAGGATATCTCAGCTTTCCAAAAAGTACAAGAACATCCATTGATTCTACTTGAGCAAGGAGATATGATCCTCATAACATACAATGATCAAACTGATTTTTAAGACAACATTGGTGCATTATTTGTGTCACACGATTTTCACCTTCAAGTTTTGTCACTTTACAAGCTTTGTCACCATTCAAGATCAACATCAATCTTGTAGAGTCACACAAAATCTGCAAGAATGTGCTAATGAGTCAAGGATCTATCCTCTAGCATGTGAGAATCATCATTACAAATCCATGAAGTCAAGTTTGTCATTTGGCATTTATGTGAAACATTGAATTGGCAAGAAATGAGCCACACCAGTTCAGATATGTTCAAAAACAATGAGTATTCAAACCTGTAAAATGCCAATTTAGTCAAGATTCTAGTTATGCTAGAGAAGACTAATAGTACCTTAGCATTTAAGTTAAAGCTACATGACTATATCCATTGGACAATAGCATGCTCCCTCATCCAACACTATTTATCCAAAACCAAAACATTTTCCTATAAATAGAGGATTTCTCTGATTAATTCAAGAACACCAAAACAATACCAAAACTTGTTTTCTCGCATTTCCTCTCTTGTTTCAAAGTCTCATAATTCAAAAGTGAGAAATCGAATTTCTCATTTCAAAGCAATTCCATTTAAACCAATCATCCACACACCTCACATACATCATATAAAAGTGATCCAAATCATTCAAACACTTCTGTAACATCAGAATCAACATCACCATACCTCACTTGATCAAATTATAGTTAGATTCTGTAGCGTGCAATTTTTGTCGGTGACGCGACCACCTTATCACAGAGAATTGGGTTTTCTCCTCAATGAAGAGGAGGGGGGGCTACTTTCTGATTTCTTATTTATCCCGTGAAGCTGGAAGGGAAAGGGAAGCTATCTAAAACTAACCTTGCACGCGAATGTTTAACTGAGCAAACGCTTAAAGAGATTCGGGGAGTTCGGGGTCAGGTTATACAATGGGGAGTTGTCAGTTACCCATCCTATATGTGGTTATCCACATATTGTTAGTTTTAGGTTTTGCTTTGTACTTGACGGTGTTTATCCGTTAATGGGTTGGGAAAGTTTCTTGGGAAATATGAGAGAGAGTGAGTTTTTGTTGATGTTCGGGTTTTACGATGTTTATGGTAAGGTATTGGACCTAATTTTTATTTGATATGAAGATACTGGACCTAGAGTTTTTTATTAGTATGCTCGCTAAGATTTCGCAATCTTATGCCTACGTATTCCCGTTTGAATGAAACAGGGAAATCAGAGCAATCGTAGTTCCTTCTATTCTATGGGAGGAAAAAGATATTTTGGTGTCTTGTTCAAAGCCCAAGATTGAAGCTAAAAGGTTGAGTATTTGTGTCTTGTTTAAATCCCAAGATTGATGCTAAAAGGATGACTGAGAGAGAATTTATCATCTCTAAAGGGTGACATCTTTGTCTGTTTATCACAATTGTTGGGTCACTGTTTATAAAGGAGAATTACTTTAACTGGGATATATGAATCCAACAATGCCATAATTTCCTTTATAGGGGACTTATCCTGAAGGAGAAAACTTTAACTCAGTGTAGAGTAATGCCATTTTTCCTTAGGAATTTCTCATACTAAGAGAGGGACAACGACGTGGATGTAAATAATCCAGAGGCTTGCCGCTTACAGCAATTAGATGAAAGAAAAGGATTTACCAGGATAAAAGATGGACGACAACTTGGATATTTGAATCAACAAGTGTGCCACTTACAGCGGTTATCTAGAATTAAGGTTTGTTTGGATTTTTCTGTTTTGACATGTGATAATACAGAGAAATGACTTCGTACAGAGGGATTTTGATTTCCTCGGAGGGGATGTTGATTTTTGTGTGCCTTGATCAAAGCCCAAGGTTTAAAGCTAAGAGGTTGATTGACTCCACTGGGGAAGCCCTTATACAAAGCCTAAGAGGAGGCTAGAAAAGAATGACTCATCAAGAGAGTTTTTATCTGTCTTGTACAAAGCCCAAGATTGAGGCTAAAAGAGACTGACTCTTTTGGGGATATCATTATACAAAGCCTAAGAGGAGGCTAAAAGTTTTACTTTTCCGGGGAAAATGCTCTATCTGTCTTGTACAAAGCCCAAGATTGAGGCTAAAAGAGGATTTTGACTCTGCAGGGGAAGGTTTGTATGTGTCTTGTATAAAGCCCAAGATTGAGGCTGAAAAGAAGACTGACTCTGTGGGAAAGAAATCTTTATCTGTCTTGTACAAAGCCCAAGATTGAGGCTAAAATGAGACTTTACTGACTCGACTGAGGATATTTTAAGTGTATTGTACAAAGCCCAATATTGAGGCTGAAATGAGTTTGACTATGCGGGAGAGTATTATCTGTCTTGTACAAAGCCCAAGATTGAGGCTGAAAAAGAGGATTGACTCTGTTTAGGGAAATTTATATGGTGTCTTGTACAAAGCCCAAGATTGAGGCTGAAAGGGTTTGACTCAACAAGAGAGTGGTTTTATCTGTCCTGTACGAAGCCCAGGATTGTGGCTGAACAAGCTGGATAAATCATTATACAAAGCCTAAGAGGAGGCTAACTTCTGCTAGGGGAAATCATTATACAAAGTCTAAGAGGAGGCTGTAAAAGATTGTCTCAACAAGAGAATGGTTTTATCTATCTTGTACAAAGCCCATGATTGGGGCTAAAAAGGGTTGACTCAACAAGAGAGTATTGAAAAGTGATTGACTCAACAAGAGAGTCTGAAAAAGTTAACTCTGCTAAGGGAGAATCCACTACGCCAAACAAGGGAAAAGAGGGCGCTTTTCTTGGCCTATGGCAGCGCTTAAAAGCACTGTCTAAGCCAGCGCTGTCGTAGGTAAAGACAACGCTTTTTTATTTATGAAAAAGCGCTCTCTAAAATTGGACTTTAGACATCGCTTTTAAAAACGCTGTCTAAAGTATACGTTTAAAATTAAATTTTTTTTTTTAAACTTTAGAAAGCGCTTTTTCCTTCAAAAGCACTCTCTAAAGGTGCTTTTAGACAGCGCTTTTGAAAGCACTGTCTAATGTATACGTATAATGATTTTTTTTATACCTTTAGAGAACGCTTTTTCCTTAAAAGCGATCTCTAAAGGTGGACTTTAGACAGCGCTTTTTAAAGCGCTGTCTAATGTTTAACCTTAGACAGCAGTTTTTTCTCAAAAGCCCTGTCTTTTGTCTACGAATAATTTTGAAGATTTTTTTTTAAAATCCCATTTTAACCATTTTTTTTATGCAGAAACCTGTATAATTCACATTTCCATAAACCTGTATAATTCACATTTCAATAAATTTATCAACAAATTCTATTTCAAAACTAGAATTTACATTAATGCAGAATTCTATAAACTAGAATTTGTACATTTCAATAAACTAGAATTTACATGCAGAATTCGCACAAATTTTATTGTATGGTTTCAAACCTGCATAGAATTTACATTTCAATAAACTAGAATTTACATTCACAAAACTATACATTCAAGAAAGAATTCTTCTTGCAATAAAAAATTCGCACAATTCCTCCTTAGTATCTTGCAATTGTTTCCTCGTGTAATAAGGACACGCCATATCATCGAAATACTACATAACAAAACAAAATACGCATTAGTTAAGAAATAATATATAGATGTTTTGTGTTATCAAGTAGCATCACTAATAAGCAATATTGTGAAAATTAATATACCTCCACTTTGACCCATGTAATATTGGTTGCTCTAGCCCGTGCTACTCGTGCGTATCTTCCTGGTTACTAGACACTTGACCTGTAAGAAAGAAAAAAACAGAAATTAAATGACAAATATAAAAATCCCTGATCCTAATCCATTGAATGATATAAGCTATATTGAATGATATAAGCTATAATTTTACAACTAGTACCTTTTTCACTAACGTCTCTTTCTTTTCTTGTTTGGAGTATGTTCTACCCGTCTCGTAACAACACAGACGGTTGGATTGATCCAAATACCCTCATTATGATCATTTCTAGTATATGATTCATTCGCTATAATATTTTCATCTTGATCATTTCTAGTAAATGATTCAATATCAACATCAACATCAATATCACCTTGATCTCCAACGTTTTCATCAATTACTTTGTTAGATAAAAGCACTATAGACCATTTTGTACTTGTCGGATCAGTGACATAGAACATTTGTTTAGCTTGAGAGGCTAGAATAAAAGGCTCATCTTTGTACCCCACCCTATTAAGATCCACTTGCAAAAATCCTGACTTATCCATTCGTACGCCATTATTATTTTCAACCCACTTGCAACGAAATATAGGAATCTAAAACTTCTCATAATCAAACACCCAAATGCGCTCGATAACCCCAAAATATGACAGATTTGCAAATTTGGGGTTTAAGTCTTTCACACTTGAAATGTGCATTGCTTCAGCTACCACGGTGACACCACTATTTTGCATAGTACTTTTATCATCTTGTTCTTTGGTATAAAATGTGTATCCATTAATTGCGTATGCGCTATAAGAAAACACGACCATACTTGGACCATATGCTAAACATCTCAACCTTTCTGTTATTGAATCGCGGTCTGAATAATACTTTGAATAAATATGATCCTTAAACCAAGGTATGAAACTTCGATTGTGCTCTCGTACTATCCAATTCTCATTTCTATTCGGATTTCAACCTCGGAGAACATCCTTGTGCATTTCAACATACGGCTCAACCTCATTCTCATTGTGCAGAACATACAAATGCACTTGATCCCGTTCGACCCTTGATATTGTCACAACTTCATTTCCAATTAACTTTTTTCCTTCTTTTTTTTCGACAATATGAGATTTGGGGAGTCCAATTAATTGTACATTGGACAGATATTCAGTACAAAACTCAACCGCTTCTTTAACAATGTATCGTTCGGCAATACAACCCTCTGGTCGACTTCGGTTTTTCACATACCCTTTTAATATTTTCATATAACGTTCAGCAGGGTACATCCATCTCATATAAGCCGGTCCACACAATTGTGTCTCTTTCACTAGATGAACAACTAGATGAACCATTATGTCAAAAAACGAGGGAGGAAAATACATTTCAAGATCACACAAAGTAATAACTATTTCTTTTTGCAATATTGGTAAGATCGCAGGATCGATCACCTTACTGCAATTTGACTTGAAGAAAAAACACAATTTAGTTATTGCGCTTCTTACTTTTTCTGGCAGAATAGAACGTATACCTATTGGTAGAAAATGTTCCATTATAACATGGCAGTCATGCATCTTTAAACTCTTTAACTTGAGGTCTTTCATAGACACAAGTCTTCTAATATCTGAAGAGTATCCTTCTGGAACTTTAACTTCACTTAGAAACTTACACAATACTTTTTTCTCCTTTCTAGATAGAGTATACGCAGCAGGTGGTAGATATGTTCGTTTTCCTTTCTTCAAGGGTCCTAATTCAGTTCTTATCCCCATATGTACCAAGTCCTTTCTTGCTTTAAGGCCATCCTTAGACTTTCTTGGTATATTGAGTAACGTACCAATAACACTATCAAATACATTTTTTTCAATATGCATAACATTGAGAAAATGTATTACATACAACAACTTCCAATATGGCAGTTCAAAAAAAATTGACCTCTTCTTCCACCCACTCTTGACAAGTGTACGTGCAAAAGGCTTTCCAAACTGAGTTGTCACATCTTTCACCTTTTCAAAAATTTGATCACCTGTCAATATAGTTGGAGCTCTACCATGTTCTGGCTCTCCATTGAATGCTTTTCTCCACCCACGATAGTGATGATTAGAATTTAAGAATCTACGATGACCGAGAAAGACATTCTTCTGACCAAACTCCAATCGCGTCCAATCTGTTTTATCTTCACAAATAGGACACACACATTGACCTTTTATGCTATACCCTGATAGATTTCCGTATGCTGGAAAATCATTAATTGTTCCAAACAACATCGCCCTCAAGTTGAAACTTTCTTTCCTATACCCATCATAAACCTCCACACCGTTCTCCCACAAAAATTTTAAATCTTCGATTAAGGGTGCCAAGTATACGTCTATGTCATTCCCTGGTTGTCTAGGCCCATAAATTAACATAGATAACATCATGTACTTACGCTTCATACATAGCCATGGAGGTAGGTTATAAATTATTATGATCACAAGCCAAGTGCTATGTGAGATACTTTGAATACTGTATGGGTTCATTCCATCAGTAGATAATGCCAAGCGAAGGTTTCTTGCTTCTTTTCCAAATTCAGGATAATCATCATCAATTTTCATCCACTGTGGTGAATCTGCCGGATGTCGAAACTTTCCATCAATAATTATTTCATCTGCATGCCAAGTCAAGTGTCTTGAATCGGTCTCACTACGAAACATGCGTCTAAATCTCGAAATTATAGGAAAATACCATAAGACTTTTCCTGGAGACAACTTTTTCTTATATCGAGAAACACCATATTTAGGACACTCATTTAACGATGCATGCTCATTTCGAAACAATACGCAATCGTTTGGACAGGCATGTATCTTATCATAGCTCATGCCAATAGAGCACAACATCTTTTTGGCCTCATATGTTCGATTGGGAAGAGCATTATCCTCTGGAAGCATATCTTTCATAAGGGCCAATAATTCTGTGAAACTTTTATCCGACCATCCATTGCCCGCCTTTAAGTTGTACAACTTTAATACCGTAGACAATCTTGTAAATTTGGTGCAACCATTATATAACGGTTTCTCTGCATCGCTTACCAACCTCAAACATTTTGGGACAATCCTTAAGATCTTCTTCAAGTGCTTCTGCAATCTCTTCGACTCGATCAGAATCGTATGTATCTGTGCCATTGTCGTATGAAGCGTAGGTCGTATTATCCCCCGATTCAACATTCCCGTTCATTTTCTCACCATGCAAATTCCAACATGTATAACTTCTATCAATTCCACTCCTCAATAAATGCGATGCCAACTGAACCGCGTCAACCCGACTCCCAAAACAGCAACCCAAGCAAGGACATATCATTCGACTAGGGTCTTTGGCATGCGCAACAGCAAACTTAACGAATTCCGATACCCCATTGTCGTACTCTTTCGACAATCGACTTGAAGACATCCATTTCTTATCCATAGTTATACTAATTAAACTAAACAAAAACAAAAAGAAAAAATGTTATACCTGTAGGGAAACGATCCGACTTTCACACTTTGAACACAAGTAACCCCTATACACGTATCATAAAATGAAATATCATTAATTGACCAATTATGAGTCATAACTTGATAAGTGGCAACTAACTTATAATTTAAAGTATCAAAAAAATTCTAATTAACTTATAAAGTAGACAATTATAATTTAAAGTATCAAAAAAATTCTCTCCTCAATAAGTATAAAGTAGACAATTAACTTATAACAAAAAGTCACAAGTTCTAGAAAATAAAAGAAATGAACTTAGGAAAAAGGATAGACCAAACACAATCAATTGGAAAAACAGTACAACACATCTAGCGAAATACAATTTCAATCAATACTAGGTTGTTTATACTAATCAACTTTGCCAAATATACAGTAGAAAATATTTAAAGGTAACCTTCCACAAAACTAGGTTGTATCATGAAATATGTTTTCAATAATAGTCATCGTTGTGAAAATACCTTCCACAAAACTAGGTTGTATCATGAATGCATAACACAATGAGCTTATTATAAAAAAAGAGGGACATTTGTAAAAAAAAGGGATTGATACTTTGCCAAATATACATGAAAAATAAAAGCAAAAAATAGGTCCGATTCTGCAATAAAAGAGGGAGCTTTTATCCTCATCGTGAAAACTTTTTCAGCATTAAAATCAAATCAAAAAGAAATTTTGAAAACAGAGAAATGAATAATAAAAGAGTAACAACGTACCTTTCGTTTTCAGAGGATAAGAGAAAAAGAACAACAACAACAACGTTTTCACGAATGAAATACAACAGTGACGGCAACGTTGACGGCAAAAGGGCAAAGAACGACGACAATAATGGCATGCAAGAACGACGGCAAGGGTTTAGAGAAACGGTCGAGAGAGAAAATGAATAGAAGTGTCTCTGAAAATGTTTAGAATTGTTTTATATTTTAATTAGTACAGGACTTTAGAGGGCGTTTTTCCTTAGAAAGCGCTTTCTAAAGTGAAAATAATTAAAGTCCTATAAGAGCGCTTTCTGAAAGCGCTTTCTAAGGTGGCCTTTAGACAACGCTTTTAAAAAGCGCTCTCTAAAGTAATACCTATAGCAGCGCTTTTTGGAAAGCGCTTTCTAAGGTGGTCTAAGGTGGCAGTCTTTTACAGCGCTTTCTAAAGCCTTTCTTTTAAGGCGCTTTTTTTTAGCGAGATTTTTTTATTCTTTTTAGCAGCGCTTTTGTATAAAAGCGCTGTATTTTAGGTGCCGTCTAAACTTCTTTTTGGCGTAGTGATCATTGTGTAAAGCCCAAGAGGAGGCTGACTGTGCTAAGGAAAGGAAGGATCATTATACAAAGCCTAAGAGGAGGCTAACTTCTGCTGGGGATTATTGAGATCCCGAGGCAGGTCCAAATGGTGAATCAACTCTTGTTGAGGGTTACAGAAGAGTTGAGGTATCAGATGCCTTGAGGTTCTGATTTGGGATAGTGTTATTTTGATGATAAACTGACCCTGGCTGGGGAATTTTAGTAGAGAGACTGGGTTTTAGAACCTATGGGTTTTAACTCTGCTGGAGATTGATCCAGAATGACCGGGGTTTCTCCTATATTTGTAAAGAGCTTGAGAATGTCTTTGAGATCCGAGATAGGATTTAAACTGTCTAAGTCTATTGGTATGGAAGAGTTTATCTTTGTATAACGCCCAAGAGGAGGCTGACTCTTTTAAGGGATGAGTATCAACCCTAAAATTGGTCTGAGGTTTTGACTCTTTTTAGAAAGACAGCTCTAACGAAGGATGACTAAGTTCTGTCCTATACCTTTAAGAGGTCTTCAGGGTCCTTGTATTAAGCCCAAGAGAAGGCATGAGAATTTCTAAGAAGCCGAAGGGTCCTTGTACAAAGCCTAAGAGGAGGCGGGGATGCTTTTAGGAAGCCTGTGGGTCCAAACCAAAGAAAAGTTCAAGAGATATCATTCACCGAGAATGAGTCATTTAATGAACAGTTCTGAGGTTTGAAGGAATTCAAGAGATGTCATTCACTGAGAATGAGTCACCTCTAGGGAGTAGAATTTCTTTGAAAATTTCTAATAGTGAGAGTCTGAGAAAAGGTTCACAGAGAATACTGCCTTTCTCTTTGTTCCATATTGTTTAAGCCCAAGAGAAGGCAAAATTGTATCTGGAAATCCTATGGGGATCTAGTTTTGACTGTATTAAAGAGTGACCAACTGGGTTTATCTAGTTCTAGACCTAGTTGCTGGGGAAAACTCTAAGCAGGTATACTAGTATATATACAGTTGATATATGACAAGTAATTAAAAGGATATGAAAGGAGGACTTACAGGTGAGCAGCTTCCCACAATACAGTTATATATATAAAAGCATGTAAAGTAAAGCTGATAAAAACTTACAGGTGAGCAAGCTTCCATAGAAGTATTGTTAGTTGTTCAAGAAATTAAAGAAAGTTTTGATAACAACTGTGTATTTGAACCTAAATCAAAAGGGAAGTTGTTTTTGAAAAGATTGTTGGGGCTTATACTCAAGGAGAGGCCCAGATGAAAAACAATAATCTTACCATTGTTTGTAAACTGTAATGGGTCTTATACAATGACTGAGGCCCAAAGAGGTTTTTTGTACAAAGGGATGGGTCTTACAACTCAAGGAGAAGCCCAAAAATAACAGTGATCGCACCGTCATTTTGAAAATTATATTGGGAATTATACAATGACTGAGGCCCAAAATTATTTATTTACAAGGAATGGGTCTTAGATTCTATTAGAGGCCCATGAGTGTTTTTAAGAACAGAAATGGGACTTATAGCTCAAGGAGAGGCCTAGAGTTTGTTTTTGAACTGGCGATCGTGCCGAGATTTTTGAAAATGTGTTGGGACTTATACAATGTCTGAGGCCCAAAAAAGGTTTTGTGTGACAAGGGATGGGTCTTACACTCTATTAGAGGCCCAAAGTGTTTTGAAAATGTTTGATAAAGATCAAAATCAAAGAAACCCTAATTTCATTTTCTTTTAAAAGTAATTCTTTAAAGAAAATCAATAAAAATGATAAAAGTACCAAATAAGTTTAAATAAACTATTTGTGATTTTTGGTTAAGGTTTTAAAAAAGAGGTTTTAATCACAAGATGATTTAGGACTCATTTGATTTTGATTTTCAAGATAAAAATTCACTTTTAAAATGTTTAAAAACAATAAAAATGAATTTATTCACAAAAATACCAACTATATTAAATAAAGAATATAAATTTGATTTTTCTTAGAATAAAAAACTTTAATATTTTTGTGATTTTTTAGAAAAAGAACCAATAAAAAATGATTAAAATTGAGAGAGAAATTAATTTTTCAAATAATTAACAAAAATAATATGAAAAATATTAAAAATAGGACAAGTGATAAAAAAGAGGTCTGGGGCGAGGGGGATTCGAACCCTAGACCTCTCACTCGCTCATTACGCACAAACCAGTTGATCAACCACTGGGGCGCAATGCCAATTAATTTAATATATGGCAGGCATTAAATATATAACAAACTTGGTTGAATTTCTGAAGCATGGCGCCATGGCCATCTTCATCCTCAAGCTCAGATACGTGAAGCCTCCTATCTCACTCATCTCTCAACCATTTCACATGATCCAAATATGAAAATCGTGCGTTTTCAAATGAGGAACACAATGGAAATACTCAATTTTATTGAAATTAAGTGAATCAAAACATATCATGTTAAAACCTGAAGAACCCTAAAATTGGCATGAACTCAATGAAATCCTATACACGAACTGTAAACAACAATTGATTGAGGGTAAATGATCTACAAACATCCATAAATACAATGGTAACAAGAAAACATGTTTATGATGCATGATTCATTGAGTTTGAGAGTTTAAGGTTTACCTCTGCAAGTGAGAATCGAATTCTGGTTTGGAGGTGTTACAGATGAGTTCCAATGATTTGGATAGCCTCCTTATACCTCAATGGATGTGTTTGAATGCTTAGGTTGATTGGAAAACCTCTGGATTGATCAACCTGATTCCTTCTGCAGCAAGTCATGAGTTTTGTGCAATTGGATGACCATTTGGTGATTTTGATGTTACAGATGGGAGGTGAGTGTTCAGACACCTTCTATATGTTATATGTGATGTGTGTGAAACATTGGTTTGAGCTGCATTGGCCTCCAACTCAAAACCCGATAGTGCTTTCTCAAGAACAATGAAATTTGGAGTTTAAGAAGGAAATGAGAGAAAGCAATGTTTTAAGCTGCTTTGGTGTAGTTTGAATGATCAGTTAGGACCTCTATTTATAGTGGATCAACTCTTGTCTTGGAGGAATAGTGAATGGCTACTGGATCAGATCACATTCAATGGCTTTGGCTTGGTGACATTTCTTCTCATGCAAGGCAAACTAGCCTCTCCCAAGAGCAGGGCTATGTCTTGACCAAATCCACATTCTTCAGATGTTTTAATTATTTTTTAAGTGAGCATCTTGACTGAGTAGAGTGGCTATGTTGAAAGTACCCTATTTCACATATATGCCTTTGAATTCAAGGCATATATGCCAAAAACTCATCAATTCTCAAGGATAAGCTCTTGGCATTTCAGTCCAAGTTTGTTGGCTGGATCAGATGCATTGTGATCAGATTGAATGCATGTGGCATAATGATCATTGCTGAAATACATAAGTTCCTAGTGACACTGTATACATAAAAATGCCCCAAAGCAACCTAAAACAATACACTGGCATGTTATATGTACAAAATGTTCAAAAGATAAAACTAAGAACTAGATCCCTAAGGATCTCAAAAGACTCCACAACGGAAGCAAAACCAACACAATGGCGTTCGACACTTCCTACCGTACAACGCCTCATAAGGTGCCATACCAATACTTGCATGATAACTGTTATTATAAGAGAATTCGATCAACGACAAAAGTTCTCTCCAATTTCCCCCACTTTCGAGCACACAAGCTCTTAACATGTCCTCCATGGTTTGTATTGTCCGTTCCGTCTGACCGTCCGTTTACGGATAGTTCGACGTACTCAAACACAACCTCGTTCCCATGGCTTGTTGAAAAGCTCTACAAAATTTGGAAGTAAATTTTGGATCTCTATCCGAAACAATACTAGTAGGAATACCATGCAATCTTACTATCTCTGAAATAAATAACCTTGCGAGATGACTCGCCTTGTAGGTAGTCTTCACAGCTAAGAAATGTGCAGATTTCGTTAATCGGTCCATAATCACCCAAATTGAATCGTAGCCACCCTGCGCACTGGGTAATCCCACTGCGAAGTCCATTGAAATATTATCCCATTTCCACATCGGAATTTCTAAAGGTTGCAACAAGCCACCCGGCCTTTGGTGCTCAATCTTCACTTGTTGACACACCTCACATTCCGATACATACACCGCAATATCTCTTTTCATCCCGGACCACCAATAGTCCCTCTTTAAATCTTGATACATCTTTGAAGCACCAAGATGTATAGTAAAAGTACCCTTATGCGCTTCCTCCAAAATCCTTCGTTTTAACTCCGTGTTATCCGGAACACAAATCCTTTGGTTAAACGAAACGACTCCGTCGGTAGTTCGCACAAAACCCGGTTGAGTCAACAATTCTTGTAACTTCTCATCTAACCCTTGCTCTTGTTGGATTTCTTCCCTAAGAGTATAGATAATATTCAAATTTCCCATAACCACACAATCAGGAGTCCAATTAAATTGAAGATTTAGATCTCTAAACTTTTCCATTAATGCATACTCTAACATCATCAACTCGGCACTATGCAACTCTTTCCTGCTTAAAGCATCCGCCACCTTATTCGCTTTACCCGGATGGTACTTCAGTTCCAAATCATAATCCGTCAAATATTCCATCCACCTCCTTTGACGCATATTCAATTCTTTCTGATCAAACAAGTACTTTAAGCTCTTGTGGTCACTAAACATCTCAAAACGTACACCATACAAATAGTGACGCCACACTTTCAAGGTAAAAACAACTGCCGCTAATTCTAAATCATGCGTCGGGTAATTCTCTTCATGGACTTTCAACTATTGTGAAGCGTAAGCCACTACATGTCCATCTTGCATTAACACTCCGCCTAAACCCTTCTTTGATTCATCACAATATACCTCATATGACTTGCTAGGATCAGGAATAACCAAAACAGGAGAGGTAGTCAATCTCTCCTTCAAACTCCTAAAACTTCTTTCACAAGCCGAATCCCACTCATACAAATAATCCTTCCTAGTAAGTCTGGTCAATGGTAAAGCCAATTGCCAAAATCCCTTGATAAACCGTCTGTAGTACCCTGCTAATCCCAAGAAACTCCTAACTTCAGAAACATTCTTCGGTCTCTCCCAATTAATTACTGCTTCAACTTTTGATGGATCGACCGCCACACCTTCTTGAGATATGACATGACCAAGGAAATTAACCTCAGACATCCAAAACTCACACTTACTTAACTTAGCAAAAAGTTACTTCTTTTGCAAGATGGATAAAACGATTCTTAGGTGTTCACCGTGCTCTTGAGGATCACGAGAATAAATAAGAATGTCATCAATGAAAATCACCACAAATTGGTCCAAGTAAGGTTGAAATATCCAATTCATATAATCCATGAAAACTGCCGGAGCATTCTTCACACCAAAAGGCATCACCAAGAATTCATAATGACCATAACGGGTCCTAAACGCGGTCTTTGGTACATCTGAACTCTTCACACGAATCTGATGATAACCCGACCGTAAATCAATCTTCGAGAACACACAGGCTCCTTTCAATTGATCTAACAGGTCATCTATCGTTGGTAATGGGTATTTGTTCTTGATGGTGACCTTATTTAGTTGACGGTAATCAATACACAATCGCATTCCACCATCCTTTTTCTTTACCAATAACACGGGTGCTCCCCAGGGAGAAACACTGGGTCAAACAAAATGTTTAGCTAACAATTCTTCCAATTGATCCTTTCGTTCCCTTAATTCAAGTGGTGCCATCCGATACGGAGAAACGGATATTGGAGTCGTTCCCGGTATCAGGTCAATAGAGAATTCCACTTCCCGCTCCGGAGGAAGAGAAATGATATCCTCGGGGAAAACTTCAGAAAAGTCGTAAACTACCGGAATACTCAGAACTGGAATGCTACCACTCTCCTCCTTAGTAAGAATCAAAAGAACAGACTTTTCTTCCTCAAACAAGTAATTAATCATTCCAACCGTACCTTCTAAAATAGTAGTTAACACATCCTTCGAAGTAGCCTCGGTAGATGGGATAATAATTAACTTTTCCTCACACCCAATAAACACCGAATTAGCGGAAAGCCAATCCATTCCCAGAACAACATCCACTTTCTTAAGCGGTAAACGGATAAGATCAATCTGGAAAACTCTTTCATTCACCGATAATACACAATTTTCACACATCAACGGTGTCTCTACAATCTCATCCATGGCAGTAGTAACCACCATAGGAGGAAATAAAGGAACAACTTGCAACCCAAGTCGCTTCACACAACGCGTGGACACAAAAGAATGAGTTGCCCCACAATCAAATAAAACAAAACAAGGATGTCCATTTACGAAACACGTACCCGCAATCAAGGAGTTATCATTCTTTGCTTTTCTCGCATCCAAGGTATACACTCGGCCGGTATTTCTCCCTTGTGCCTGATTTCTACCCTGAGGACAATCCTTTGCCATGTGGCCCACCTTATTACACTGATAACACCTCATTCCCTCCAGACTGCACCTACCATAATGATTCCGTCCACAAATACGACATACCGGAGGCACACTAGTTCTAGAACTCTGAGCTTGCTTCCCTTTAAAGGATTGTTGCCTTGGTATAACCTGTTGATTCGGTCTCCCTCGATCACTTTGATTCATCCTATTCAAATCTCCTTCCATTTGCATCTTCTTCAAATTATGCTCCGCCATATAACATTGTCTTAACATTTCAGCATAAGTAGTAAATTCCCGTTGAGACACACTATGTGAAATTTCAGCCCTTAAACCAAACAGAAACTGGTCAATCTTCCACCTCTCATCAGGAGCATACATGGCTTGTCTATAATAAGCGGCCATAGTTTAAAATTTCTCAGCATAAGAAGCCACATTCAAGTTACCTTGTCTCAATTGTTGAAACGCGAATTCCTTCTGAGATCTCAAGGAACTTGGAAAATATTTCTCCATAAAAATTACCTTAAACTGTTCCCACACCTTCGGTACCTCTTGAATTGTCATTAAAGCTGAAGCGCTCTCCCACCACCTCATGGCAGGACCCTTCAACAAGTGGGAAGCAAAGACCACCTTGTTCTCCTCACTGCACTGAACTATTTGGAAAACCCGTTTCATACCTGATATCCATTCATGAGCCTTTTCTGGGTCTAACCCTCCCTGAAATTCTGGAGGATTCAACCAAATGAAATCCCTAAAGTTTCCTCCTGCAACCTCAGGAACAACCACTGGAGGATGTAGACCACCCGCCATTTGCTGA
This sequence comes from Lathyrus tuberosus, assembly GCA_022829125.1. Lineage (NCBI taxonomy): Eukaryota > Viridiplantae > Streptophyta > Magnoliopsida > Fabales > Fabaceae > Lathyrus > Lathyrus tuberosus. Next base: position 2,140,752 of record JALAZF010000467.1, on the reverse strand, counting down.
ACCATTTGTTGCATAAACTGATTTTGTTGTTGTTACATCTGCTGCATGAATTGATACAACGGAGCATTCCATTCGTCAACCAGCGGATTAGTCCCTGCTGGAGTGTTTCTCGGTCTACCACGGTTGTTTCTGCGCCCGTCAACCATGTTCCTGAATGTCATACAGATAGGATTAAGTTGATCAGGTTCAATACCATAAATATAACACGTAAGACCAATGGCGACACAACACATATGAAACGGAAAGAAAAATACTCATACTATTTCATGGCTAGGTCGAGGATACGACCTGCTCTGATACCAACTGTAAAGCCCACATATATATACATACATCAAAGCATATATCATACATGAATAATATGTTTGGTACTGAAATACATAAGTTCCTAGTGACACTGTATACATAAAAATGCCCCAAAGCAACCTAAAACAATACACTGGCATGTTATATGTACAAAATGTTCAAAAGATAAAACTACGAACTAGATCCCTAAGAATCTCAAGAGACTCCACAACGGAAGCAAAACCAACAGCTAAGCAAGGATAGTCACACAGCCTTATCCTTACCCTTCGCGGAACCTGCAGAACCTGTGATGTAAACAACAACAGTGGGGTGAGATACATCAAATCTTAGTGAGTTCCCTATCTTAAAGTCCTCTCGGCTCTACAAGGTTCTAATAAACCTAACTCAAGTCAAAAGGGAAAGGAAAATGACTTTGAGTACACACACTATACAAGTATCCACACCGGTGAGCCTGTTAACTCACACTAGTACCAAAGTACGTCCTGAGCCTGTTAACTCAAGAATCTCACAACTCAATAACCATACCAAGGCATCCCCTTTTCCCGTCCACTTCTACGTCTAGAAGGCGACCCAAGTCATGGATCCTTGAAGTTACTTGGCATACGAAATGGATTCGGGAACAACGGCCTGTTAGCCGTGAACCGTCACTTCTCATGGCCTGTTAACCATCACAAGTCTCTACCCTTAGGTTTCATTCATACTATACGCGGGAATCAAACCTGCCAAGTAATTGTGCACACGTTTCAGAGGAGGTGCTCGAGTCTCATGAAACTACACCGCAAGATAAACTGGTTATGATTACTAGACACACGCCTCGGCCTTACTTGCACGAGCGTTGTCACTATTCCATTACACACGCAACATTGTTTATGGTAAGTCCTCACTCTACCTAATTCATATTTTAACATGCATACATAGTCAGACATGTTTAATAATCAGAGTATAGGCAATTAGGCATCGATCACACAATAGAAAACATATAATTCAACATATTACACGTTACACCCATTCACGGTTTCTTCCGATTTATTTAATCGAGCAATAATCACATATTTCTCACTACCCTTAGCTAGAGGATACTCATAGCTTCACAACGATACCAAGAATACTCACATAGGATAAACGAGTCAAAAGTTATGGACATAACACAAAATGGTATCGCGAAAAGACACAATTCTGCACCCTCCTGGCCGTACGCGTACTGCCCTAAGCCATACACGTATTGCCAAGCTGGCTTGCCCAGCCATACGCGTATTGACCAAAGTGATACGCGTATGGGCAGAGGCTGATTTCCCTTAAAAATTTCATTTAAACTTCCAATACGTGTATTGCCCAAACCATACGCGTATTGCCTCCTCCCATACGCGTAACGCCCAAAATCCTTCATTGCCATACGCGTATTGACCCACCCAATACGCGTATTGCCTTGTGTGATACGCGTATAGGCAGAGGAAACCCAGAAAAATTCTGCAGACAAGTTCTGCTACAGGTTGATAAAAAGCAACCCCAAAATCCCATTTTTCACAGTCAAAAATACACCAAAACATGTTATAATCATAACAACCAGTATAACATATAATCAATGATCGAATTTCAGTAATTAGACAATGATTCTATTGTAAAATTTCACATTTCCTACCAATATCGCACTACTCTAAAACTCAATAAAACCTTAATCTAAAGAGTCTAACTAGAACCCACCTCGATTACAAGATGAGGAGGTTGAAGTTGAGCTGAAAAGGTGAAGATTGGTTGATGATCCAAGTTCTAGAGCTCTTGTGAAATTTTTCCTCTTCTTTTCCCTTCCTTTTCCTTCTCTTCCTTTTCTTTCTCTATCTTTCTATCTTTTTCCAAATAAGGCAAGGAAAAGAAAATATACATAGAAAATATTAATTGGCAACACTACTAATTATCCAAATTATCTCAAATGCACCAATTAATAAAATTCCAAGTTAAATAATATTAATCTAATCAAATTTCCGAGTTCGTTGGTTTACTCTAATTACTTTATCCAATAATTGCTTAGAGTACCCTGGAACCCAGTTGATCATAACAATATTATTCAAAGTGGTTCACAAAAATTATGGGGTATTACAGAATGAGTCACATCTAGGGAGTAGAATTTCTTTGAAAATTTCTAATAGTGACAGTCTGAGAAAAGGTTCACCGAGAATACTGTCTTTCTCTTTGTTCCATATTGTTTAAGCCCAAGAGAAGGCAAAATTGTATCTGGAAATCCTATGGGGATCTAGTTTTGACTGTATTAAAGAGTGACCAACTGGGTTTATCTAGTTCTAGACCTAGTTGTCGGGGAAAACTCTAAGCAGGTATACTAGAATATATACAGTTGATATATGACAAGTAATTAAAAGGATATGAAAGGAGGACTTACAGGTGAGCAGCTTCCCACAATACAGTTATATATATAAAAGCATGTAAAGTAAAGCTAATAAAAACTTACAGGTGAGCAAGCTTCCATAGAAGTATTGTTAGTTGTTCAAGAAATTAAAGAAAGTTTTGATAACAACTGTGTATTTGAACCTAAATCAAAAGGGAAGTTGTTTTTGAAAAGATTGTTGGGGCTTATACTCAAGGAGAGGCCCAGATGAAAAACAATAATCTTACCATTGTTTGTAAACTGTAATGGGTCTTATACAATGACTGAGGCCCAAAGAGGTTTTTTGTACAAAGGGATGGGTCTTACAACTCAAGGAGAAGCCCAAAAATAACAGTGATCGCACCGTCGTTTTGAAAATTATATTGGGACTTATACAATAACTGAGGCCCAAAATTATTTATTTACAAGGAATGGATCTTAGACTCTATTAGAGGCCCATGAGTGTTTTTAAGAAAAGAAATGGGACTTATAGCTCAAGGAGAGGCCTAGAGTTTGTTTTTGAACTGGCGATCGTGCCGAGATTTTTGAAAATGTGTTGGGACTTATACAATGTCTGAGGCCCAAAAAAGGTTTTGTGTGACAAGGGATGGGTCTTACACTCTATTAGAGGCCCAAAGTGTTTTGAAAATGTTTGATAAGATCAAAATCAAAGAAACCCTAATTTCATTTTCTTTTAAAAGTAATTCATTAAAGAAAATCAATAAAAATGATAAAAGTACCAAATAAGTTTAAATAAACTATTTGTGATTTTTGGTTAAGGTTTGAAAAATGAGGTTTTAATCACAAGATGATTTAGGACTCATTTTATTTTGATTTTCAAGATAAAAATTCACTTTTAAAATGTTTAAAAACAATAAAAATGAATTTATTCACAAAAATACCAACAATATTAAATAAAGAATATAAATTTGATTTTTTTAGAACAAAAAACTTTAATATTTTTGTGATTTTTCAGAAAAAGAACCAATAAAAAATGATTAAAATTGAGAGAGAAATTAATTTTTCAAATAATTAACAAAAATAATATGAAAAATATGAAAAATAGGACAAGTGATAAAAAAGAGGTCTGGGGCGAGGCGGATTCGAACCCCAGACCTCTCACTCGCTCATTACACACAAACCAGTTGATCAACCACTGGGGCGCAATGCCAATTCATTTAATATATGGCAGGCATTAAATATATAACAAACTTGGTTGAATTTCTGAAGCATGGCGCCATGGCCATCTTCATCCTCAAGCTCAGATACGTGAAGCCTCCTATCTCACTCATCTCTCAACCATTTCACATGATCCAAATATGAAAATCTTGCGTTTTCAGATGAGGAACACAATGACAATACTCAATTTTATTGAAATTAAGTTAATCAAAACATATCATGTTAAAACCTGAAGAACCCTAAAATTGGCATGAACTCAATGAAATCCTATACACGAACTGTAAACAACAATTGATTGAGGGTAAATAATCTACAAACATCCATAAATACAATGGTAACAAGATAACATGTTTATGATGCATGATTCATTGAGTTTGAGAGTTTAAGGTTTACCTCTGCAAGTGAGAATCAAATTCTGGTTTGGAGGTGTTACAGATGAGTTCCAACGATTTGGATAGCCTCCTTGTACCTCAATGGATGTGTTTGAATGCTTAGGTTGATTGGAAAACCTCTGGATTGATCAACCTGATTCCTTCTGCAGCAAGTCATGAGTTTTGTGCAATTGGATGACCATTTGGTGATTTTGATGTTACAGATGGGAGGTGAGTGTTCAGACACCTTCTATATGTTATATGTGATGTGTGTGAAACATTGGTTTGAGCTGCATTGGCCTCCAACTCAAAACCCGATAGTGCTTTCTCAAGAACAATGAAATTTGGAGTTTAAGAAGGAAATGAGAGAAAGCAATGTTGTAAGTTGCTTTGGTGTAGTTTGAATGATCAGTTAGGACCTCTATTTATAGTGGATAAACTCTTGTCTTGGAGGAATAGTGAATGGCTACTGGATCAGATCACATTCAATGGCTTTGGCTTGGTGGCATTTCTTCTCATGCAAGGCAAACTAGCCTCTCCCAAGAGCAGGGCTATGTCTTGACCAAATCCACATTCTTCAGATGTTTTAATTATTTTTTAAGTGAGCATCGTGACTGAGTAGAGTGGCTATGTTGAAAGTACCCTATTTCACATATATGCCCTTGACTTCAAGGCATATAGGCCAAAAACTCATCAATTCTCAAGGATAAGCTCTTGGCATTTCAGTCCAAGTTTGTTGGTTGGATCAGATGCATTGTGATCAGATTGAATGCATGTGGCATAATGATCATTGCTTTTTGGCTCAAAATCGTGTATGGTAAGAAATCTCACAAACTGATTTTTCATGACAGCCTTGTCATGGTGTCTTGCAGCAGCCATAACTCTTGGCTCAAGCTGAGTTGTTTCTTGCCAATAAGTTCCTTGGATTGTAGGCAATATGGACAACAACTTTGATGTTTACATCTTGAATTGATTCAGCCTAAAACTATGTGAAACAGCCCTCCAAGTTTTGGTGTTTCACTTGAAATCTGCCTTGAGCAGAATTTCTTCTAAGTGTTGGAAAAATGCACTTTCATGCTTTTTAGTGATTTGGATCCAATCATAACTTGAAATCCACGAGGAATAGGGATGAGATGTAGTTGAAGCTTTTGTAGAGCGTAATGAAGGCTTCCCTCAGAGCTTTGAATGGGAGAGAAAGGCCTTAGGGTTTGAGAGATATGACCTTGCAAAGTTGGTACCCTAGCCATTTTGTTCCATAACTTAGAAAAATTCTAAGTTTTTTTTATGGTTACCCCTTTAACAAGTTAACTCACTTTCTTTGATTTTTCTTGATGAATGATGATTCAAATCACATATTAACATTGTTTTAGGGTTAAGGAACCTTGGTTGACCAAAAATCTAAAAAGTCAAACTTTGACTTTTGTACAGTTGACTTTTTCATCAGATGAAATTTTGACTTTGTGATCCTTTTGTTAAATCAATCCTTGGGCTTAATTAAACTTTGTGGATGGCCTCCAAGGCTATTTAAGGATGTCTTGGACCCCTCCCCAAGGTTTGAGATCAAGGGTAGGCCAACAGTCAAGGATAGGGTTGACTTTTTCCATCAGAAACCCTAATTTGTGATCAGATGGTTTTGAGTTCTTGTGGCTTATAACTTGAGCTCTTTGAGTCAATCAAATCTTGTAAACATGCCATTATGATGTATTTGAGGTCTTTGAAGTTCATTTTTAAGCTTCAAGCCATACCTCACTTCACAAGTTAACTCAAGGGTTGAATTAGGTCAAAACCCTAATTCCTGATTTTTTGATAGATGGACCCCCAAGGTGATTTTGCCATGGTGGATGGGTTCTTGAGATCCTTTTGAGCTTATTGGACCATACATTGAGGCATTGGCTCATGTCCAGATGGAAATTTTCATCTGGGGATCCTGGTCGACCAAACCCTAATTTGATGACACAGGCGATCTTAAGGCTTGATCCACTTGGAATTTTGCAATCTTGTGCTTGATTCTTGATATGGGAGATCCCTTGACCCTTCATGGATGTTTGAAAGGTTAGACAAGTTGAAGATCATGTCAATTCTTGATTGATCTTTTGTCTAAATGCTCTGAGAGGGGTTAAAACCCTAATCTTTGATTGTAAAGAATGCCTAACAATCCGTGAGGAGATTGATGAGGCATGAAAGTACATCCGTATTGTGATGATGATTTGCACAATGATGGGAAATCTTGGTGGTCAAAATTTAGGGTATGACAGATGCCCCTATTTAATTTTCTTGGACCCGAATGTGTGAATGGCGAAGGTATTCAGGCATTTGGGGTGCAAGAGGATTAAATATCAGAATACCCGAAATTTTGATGAAGGTTATGAATGGTAATTCGCTCATCCATCTTCTTTTACTAAGCAATGGTACTTAGAAAAGAGTAAAAACTTCCCCTCGATCCTAGTTTTCAGCCAAGGAACTGGTCTTAGTTTCTTTTGTCAATAAACTTCCCCTCGATCCTGGTCTTCAGCCACGGAATTGGTCTCAGTTTCTGATATAAACTCCCCCTTGATCCTGGTTTTCAACCAAGGAACTGGTCTTAGTTTCTTTTGTCAATAAACTTCCCCTCGATCCTGGTCTTCAGCCACGGAATTGGTCTCAGTTTCTGATATAAACTCCCCCTTGATCCTGGTCTTCATCCAAGGAACTGGTCTTAGTTTCTTTTGTCAATAAACTTCCCCTCGATCCTGGTCTTCAGCCACGGAACTGGTCTCAGTTTCTGATATAAACTCCCCCTCGATCCTGGTCTTCAGCCAAGGAACTGGTCTTAGTTTCCTTTGTCAATAAACTTTCTTGACAAGGGACGCTATGTGTAGCGGTTTTCATCAAACTTCTCGTCGAGTTTTACTACTGAGGGAGATGCCATTTGATGGAAAATATTTTAATGTCAGACTTGCTGGGGGAAACCCATCCGTCTGAGTTGTAGAGGTGTACAAACTTTTCTGTTAGGGACGTTATTTATTAACTTTACTGGGGAAAATGAGTCTCTTGAGAGACTGTTTCCTGCTTGGGGATATTAAATCATACTTTTCTTCGAGATCTTCTCGGAGAAATGCCATGTGATGTAATCCAATTTTGAGGTGTTGATGACTTCATTAACATTGACTTTCTAGAGAGAAAAACCAATGTGTTGCTGAGAGTCTTTTGTTGAGAGGCTTTCTCTGGGGATTTTCCTTAATCCGAGAAAGCGGAGATATCATCTTCGATAGTGAAGAGTGACGTTTGTCGAAGGTCTTCTTGTTTTTCAGAGGTTCAAGTTATCAAAGTGGTCAAGGACCGACTCCAATCCAGAAATAAACTGGAGGAGAGATTGCTTGGGCGAAACACTTCCTGACGAGGAAAAGACTGACAACTCGAGTGAGAGGACTTTTATCACTAGGGGATAAGACTGACTAGAGTGATAGTGATTCGATATGATTATGAATATGAATCAATAATGCATGAAGTATGTATGTTTGTGCTGACAAAACTGACGTGACATATAGACTAAGTGATGAACAAGACTGGATACTCGACCATTGCGGGGGATGAGAAGTATCACGGGTTTAAGATAACAATTCTGCCTTGCTTAGGAGAGATGGTCCCTGTGGGGGAGAAAGAGTCGTTCAATCAGTCTTAAGAGGTAAGAACTTGGTCGGGGATGTCAGATGAAACATGTTGATCCTTCATTCAGGTGCACTGGTTTAGAAGGAGTACTTTGATTCTGCACTTTGAGGTTCAATTACTTCTGGAGAAGTGGTCGATGTTCTTTCGATCTTCAACAGTCAAAAGAATTTCCATCTTTATTTTAAAAAGCAGAAACAATTTGACAAGTAAATTCATTTTTATTTTATTTCAAGAATCGTTGATCATGTTAAAGAATGTCATTCTGTAAAGCTAAAATAAATAAGAATTACAAATAAAAGCACTACGGCTCAAATTTTATTGATAGGATAGTAATCAGCCAAGCGCGTGATACCATAGACCATTACAAAGTTTATAAAATGGTAATTTACGGGAAAAAGGCTACATTGAAACATAACGACTATTATCCTTCTACCAACTTTGAATTCTGGACATCCTGAGCTTCTGTCGAAGATGGCCTTGACTGGAGTTTTCCTGATGGATGGCATTACTACTGAGGGATTCAACCTTGTCAGACGTAGTTACTTGCCATTAATCCCTAACTTTTGCCTGGATTGTACTTTGAAATTTCCAATCCACCGGGATGATTTTTTTGCTTTTATCTCTAATTTTTGCCTGGACCGCCCTTTCGGGTTTTTAATCCGCCGAGACATTTTTTTTTGTTTTTATATTTATTTTTTATTTATTTAGGCGAAGTATTTCTTGACTATGTCAACATTTGTGGGGCAAGCAAATTCTTCTCCATCCATGGTTGCGAGTCTCAAGGCGCCGCCTGAGAAGGCTTTCTTGATCACATAGGGGCCGTCATAGTTCGGAGTCCATTTACCCCGGGAATCAGTGAGAAATGATTGTATCTTCTTGAGCACGAGGTCTTCTTTTCGGAAGACATGGGGTCGGACCTTTTTGTCAAATGCTTTCTTCATTCTTTGCTGATACAACTGACCGTGGCATAGAGCCGTTATTCATTTTTCTTCGATCAGGTTTAATTCGTCGTGTCGACTTTGAGACCATTCAGCCTCTGTTAGCTTAGATTCCATCAATACCCTAATTGATGGGATCTCTACTTCTATGGAGAGCACTGCCTCCATGCCATATACTAGAGAGAAAGGGGTTGCCCCTGTTGAAGTGCGGACAGATGTGCGATAACCGTGAAGAGTAAAGGGTAACATCTCGTGCCAGTCTTTGTAGGTTACAACCATCTTTTGGACAATCTTGTTGATGTTCTCGTTAGCCGCTTCCACCGCCCCGTTCATCTTAGGTCGGTAGGGAGACGAGTTATGGTGTTCGATCTTGAACTCAGCACACAACTCCTTCATCATCTTGTTGTTCAAGTTAGATCCATTATTAATAATGATCTGGCTGGGAACACCATAACTGCAGCTGGTATTATTTTTGATAAAGCGGATCATGACTTGTCGGGTTACATTGGTGTATGACGCTGCTTCGACCCACTTGGTGAAATAGTCAATGGCTACCAGGATGAACCGATGTCCGTTTGAAGCTTTTGGTTCAATCATGCCAATCATGTCGATTCCCCATATGGAAAAAGGCCATGGGGAAGAAAGAACTTTGATATGTGTTGGCGGTACATGGATTTTGTCTGCGTATATCTGACACTTATGACATTTTCTCATGTACTTATAGCAATCAGATTCCATGGTCAACCAGTAGTATCCTGCTCTCAGAATTTTTCTCGCCATTGTGTGTCCGTTGGCATGAGTGCCAAAGGATCCTTCGTGAATTTCTTTCATCAGCATGTTTGTTTATGGTCTGTCTACGCATCGGAGCAAGACCATGTCAAAGTTTCTCTTATAGAGTGTGTCACCGCTCAGGAAGAAGTTGCCTGCCAGCCTTCTGAGGGTTTTCTTGTCTTTTCTTGGCACCCCAGGTGGGTACTCTTGTTTCTGAAGGAAGCATTTGATATCGTGATACCAAGGCTTGTCGTCTATGACCGCTTCAATCGTGAAGATGTATGCGGGCCTTTCTAGGCGCATTATGTCAATCTTAGGTACGTCGTTCCATTGACCTACATTAATCATGGAAGAGAGAGTGGCTAATGTATTAGCCATATGATTCTCTTCATGAGTAATATGATGAAACTCGATTCTGTTGAAGAATGGTAACAACCTTCTCGCGTAGTCTTTGTAAGGAATCAGTCCTGATTGGTATGTGTTCCAATCTCCTTTGACTTGATTGATAACCAGGGTTGAGTCTCCATACACATCCAAGTTCTTGATTCTTAAGTCAATCGCTTCTTCGAGACCCATGATACAAGCTTCATATTCGGCCTCGTTGTTGGTACACTTGAATGCCAATCGGGCGGTGAAAGGAATGTGGGTACCCTGAGGTGTTATGATGATTACCCCGATTTCGTTTCCGTAATGGTTGACAGCTCTGTCAAAAATTAGTCCCCATTGGGAACCTGGTTCTGGCCCTTCATTGGGTAGTGGTTCATCGCAATCTTTCATTTTCAAATACATGACATCTTTGTCTGGGAAGTCAAATCCGACTGATTCCTAATCGTCAATCGGTTGATGAGCTAAATGATTGGCTAAAATACTTCCTTTAATGGATTTGTGAGCATGGTACTCGATGTCATATTCTGACAACAACATCTGCCAACGGGCGATCCTTCCCGTGAGAGTAGGCTTTTCAAAGACATACTTGATTGGATCCATTTCGGAGATTAACCAAGTAGTGTGACAAATCATATACTGGCGAAGTCGTTTGGCTGCCCAAGCCAGAGCACAACAAGTTTTCTCAAGCATAGTGCACCGAGTCTCACAGTCGGTAAATTTCTTGCTCAAATAGTAGATGGCTGACTCTTTTCTTTTTGTTTCGTCTTGTTGACCAAGCACGCAACCCATGGAGTCTTCCAAGACTGTTAAGTAGATGATCAGCAGTCTTCCCTCCATTGGAGGTGACAGGATAGGTGGATTCAATAGGTATTCTTGATACTGTCGAAGGCTGTTTGGCAGTCCTTTGTCCATACGCAGTCCTGATTCTTTTTGAGTAATTTGAAGATTGACGCACATGTCGCGGTCATGAGGAATATAAATCTGGAAATGTAATTCAAACATCCCAGGAATCCTCTGACTTCTTTCTCAGTCTTTGGAGAAGGCATTTCTTGAATGGCCTTAACCTTGTCAGGATCAACCTCGATTCCTTTCTGGCTGACGATGAATCCTAGCAGTTTTCCCGAACGGACACCGAACGTGCATTTGTTAGGATTCAAGCGGAGTTTGTACTTTCTCAGGCGCTCGAATAGTTTTGACAAGTGGGTCACATGCTCCCCTTCTGTTCTAGATTTGGAAATCATATCATCGACATACACTTCGATTTCTTTGTGCATCATGTCGTGAAACAGAGTAGTCATGACCCTTTGATAGGTTGCCCCGACTTTCTTCAAACCGAACGACATTACCTTGTAACAAAAGGTGCCCCATGGGGTGATGAATGAAGTTTTCTCCATGTCTTCCGGCGCCATTTTCATCTGATTATAGCGCGAGAACCCATCCATGAAGGAGAAAACTTTGAACTTTGTTGTACTGTCTACCAGCATGTCAATGTGCGGTAAAGGAAAGTCGTCCTTTGGACTGGCCTTGTTCAGATCCCTGTAGTCCACGCACATTTTGACTTTTCCGTCCTTTTTCAGAACTGGTACTATGTTGGCTAACCATTCAGGATATTCTGAGGTGGCGAGGAAACCCGCGTCAATCTGTTTCTGCATTTCCTCTTTGATTTTGATGGCCATGTCTGGATGAGTCCTTCTCAGCTTTTGTTTTACTGGCGGACAATCTAATCTTAACGGTAAATGATGTTCCACGATGCTGGTATCCAACCCTAGCATGTCCTGATAGGACCAAGCGAATACATCGGGAAACTCTATGAGAAGTTTTATCAAGCCTTCTTTGACAGTTGAACTGAGCAGTGCCCGAATCTTGACTTCTTTTCTTTCTTTTTCTGAACCCACGTTTAGTGTTTCCAACGGCTCTTTATGAGGTTCAATGGACCTTTCCTCTTGTATGAGTAATCGGGAGATCTCTTCTGGAGTTTCTTCGTCATTTTCTTCTTCAGCCTCAAATACCGGGAATTCAAAGTTGGGAGAAGGCATTGGGTCGTATGTTTCAATGGGGTTTAAAACAAGCAATCTGCGTGACGTGATGATTTATTTTAGCAGAGATAGAGAGAATGCAATAGTGCAATGTATTTTCTGAAAAATGCTTGTTTTTATTTTTTTTTAGTTGTTTTTTAGGATTACCATTTTCTGAAAAAGCGAAAAGCGAAAACAACAATTAATGCAGAAATTACAGAATGACGTTATTTTATTTATGATTTTGTCGATTCTTGAAACTACAGCCCTATAAAAGAAAACTCTGTCATTTTGGGCAAAGCGAAGAGAATATTTACATAAAGTGAGCCCTATCAAAACATCCGTTTCACCTGGGCAGGGTGAAAGGTTAAAACAAAGATGGAAATTACTTAGACTTATGGACGACTTTCGGGACATCGACAGCAACCCATTGGCGGCGAACTCCTCGGTGAATCACAAAGTCTGGTACCTTCCTTCCTAGTTTTTCTTCAGAAATAACGCTGATTTCTGGCGGAGCAGGATCGTTGGAGTCTGTCTCCCAGGAAAAATTGTCGTAGACGAACTCTTCTGTTGTATTTTGCACAGTGTTTGCACTCTCAGGTGGATCTCCCCATCCAGTGGGCTGGATGTCTTCGAGCCTAATACGAGAGCTTTCAAGAGCGGTGTATTTGACCAAGAAGCCGTACTTGCCACTTGGTTGTCCTAAGGTGTCCCATACTTCCGTGGAACTAGAGGAATCATCCCTTTCGATGACGTTGACCTCAGGGAAAGCATAGTTAATGAACTCTAGCCCCGCAGCCTTTGCAGATTCATCGTTGTGCTGGATATCTTCTGAATGTCCTGAGTAATGATCCCATGAAGTGGTGGGGACACAAGTATTCTTTTCAATGATGCTTAGTTGATAAGCGTCGTTGGGCTGACTCTTTTGCCCCAAGTCTTCTGTATATGGCTGCCAGATAGGCAGGCCATCCATTGGGCCATAATAGTCCTGGTCAAAGTTGTCTTTCATCAGAGTGTCCTCCTCTAATGAGTTTGGTAGAGCATGGCATCCCTCAGGATCACAATTTCTGTATATCATCCTGACATCTGATCTCGGTATATATCTCGGACTCTGTGCGGGATAGCAAAATGGCGTACACACCTCTCCCTGAGACATATAACCGTCCTCGTTGAGGTAGGACTTCCACTCTTCATCTATATCGGAGGAGTCACCCTCGTTGATAGTGTGTACTTCTTGAGATACTGGGTGAAGGAAACCTTCACTGTGGAAGAAGTCCTGAATGGGATGAAAACTTTCATCGTTAATAGCAGTCTGGGTATAGGTTGAGGAAAAACCAAGACCTTTCTTTGTCTTGTTGTCAGTAGGAATGACAAGTTGTCCCCACCCTTTTGCGTTGTTACTCTTGATTTCCTCAAGAGCATCTTTGTACGAGGAAATCGACGTTCCTTTTCCTGATTGGTTGTCATGGCTCACCGAAAGTGCTTGGAACTGGGTTCCAACAACCTCCTTTGGTTCTACACAAGTGGACGACGATAAGTTGCTCACGATCAAGGCTTGCTCTCCACAGACTGTGACTAGTTGGTCATTATTGACAAACTTCAGCTTCTGGTGAAGTGTCGAAGTGACGGCCCCAACCTCGTGTATCCAAGGTCTTCCTAACAAACAGTTGTATGCTGCTCGGATGTCCATGACCTGGAAAGTGACTTGGAAAATGTGAGGACCGATAATAATGGGAAGGTCGACTTCGCCAATAACTGTTTTTCGGGATCCGTCAAATGCTTTGACGATGATTTCACTACCTCTCATCGGAGATCCTTGAAATGATAGTCACATTAAAGTAGATTTTGGCATAACATTCAGAGCTGATCCGATATCTACCAGTACGGTGGCTAAAGCATCATCCTAGCAGTTGACTATAATGTTAAGCGCCATGTTGTGACTTTTACCTTCTTCCGGCAGTTCCTCATCACTGAATCCTAAGTTGTTGCAGGAAGTGATGTTGGAGATGATGCTGTCAAATTATCTTATTGTTACATCCTGTTCCACAAAGGCCTGCTCTAAGACTTTCTGTAGAGCTTCCATGTGAGCTTCTGAACTTATTAATAGAGATAACACAGAGATTCTTGAAGGAGTTTACAACAGCTAATCTACTATGTTGTACTCGCTCTTTTGGATGAGCTTCAGCATCTCATCGTTGTTCTTTGAAAGGTCAGGATGACTGAATTGACTGACTGGTTCATTGGGAACTTCTGTTTGAGGTTCCTTTTCTCTGGTAGGTTCTCCCACTCCTCGGTTAAAGATTCGACCGCTTCGTGTCACTTGACTGATGTCTGCAATATTCACGACGGAGGGTAATGGAGTTTCCTTTCCATTCTCAATTGTTCTTGCACCGTATTTGTAAGGGATAACCTTATCGGATTTGTACAGTATTGGTCCCAGTAGATAGATAACTATAGGAGCCTTCTGATTTTTCTGACCATCGTAGCCGGCCTCAATTGGTTCGTGGTTGAGAATCTTTCCACTATCAAGAGGAGCTTTTGATTCATGGAGTAGAGGGATTATGGCGCATACGTCTTTGGCCATTTCTCGTTTAGGGATTATGACAATGTCTTTGCTTTTATCAAGAAGATAGTCTTGCATTACGTTAATCGACCCAGAGCTTGAACATGGTCGAACCTCTTTGTGGTCCAACTGATTTTGAAGGGCTGCTTGCACGAGGTATCATCCTTGATTGTTCTTTATGTAAACTCTACAGCGCTCATAGTTGTGTAGGGGCACCCGGCCACGTCCGCTTTGTATGCAGTGTAACCTCACTAGATCCATTTCCATTGATCGAACATCCTGACTTTGATGCTTAGTAGGGTTCCTGTCAGTCATACTGACTTGCTATGTGTCTTCATCTAGATAGATCAGAAGCCACCAGTGGTTCAACATGTGTTGCGGCGTTCTTTGAACAAGTGCACATCCTTGGTTATCCTTACGACATACTTTACAGTTCCGATAGTCATGTAAAGTCAGAAAACTGAGCCGGACTTGCTTAGCGTGTAATTCCACCAAGCTGGTATTCATCAAGCGAACATCAAAGATTTGAATCATATTAACTTGATAATGACTTCTATCACGGTAGTCCTGGAACCATCCGAGATCCATCTGACACTGGAGGGCCTCTTGTACAAATGAGCATCCCTGATTGTTTACCGAGCAGATCAGACAGAAAAGTGGCAGATCGTGATGTTGGCTTTGCCTTGAGTGCATTGCCACTAAGTTGACATTCATTGCACGGATGTTGTGGTTTTGAATGATGTTGGAATTTGTATAAGTCATGTTGACTTCACAGATTCGGTGATCTTGGATCCACCCGAGATCCATCTGTTCTTGTAGAGCTGATTGCACTACGGAACATCCTTGATTGTCTTTAGAGCAGATATCGCACTGATGATAATTGTGAAATGGTACATGCCCGTATCCGATTTGTCTGCAATGCATCTTGACCAGGTTGGTTTCCAATAAGAGTACATCGTGAATTTGATAGCTGTGGTTAGACTCTTCCTCTATCAAACTTACTGCAGCTTTCTCGTGTTGAAGCAACGGGTTTGTCTGAACATTTAGATTTGTATCCTTGAAGGATAAGACCCCATTCCTGACAAGCTTCTGCACATCGGATTTGAAGCTGAGACATTTTTCTATGTTATGCCCCGGTCCTCCTTGGTGGTATGGGCAAGTCTGATCCGCTTTGAACCAAAAAGGCAGGTTCTCCGGTATTGTAAGAGGGGGCCTGGTTTGGACATGCCCCTTGACCAGTAGTAGTGGAAACATTTCAGCGTACAACATTGGTATAGGGTCAAACCCTGGTGGTCGCATCATACGCTTGTTGTTGTACTGAGGACGAGCCTGCTGAAGAGGCTGTTGTGTCCTTTACTGATATTGTTGTTGATTTGGTTGGCTCTGAGCAACCTGAGGTTGATACGTTGGAACAGGTATAGGGTTGATAGCAGGAGTTACAGCTGCTACAGGTTGGTACCGTCGCCTTTACTTTCTGAGAGAGATATTACCAATATCTTGCTCTTTTTTCTTAGGGAAAACACTACCGTATCTTTTGGTACTGCTTGATGGTACGATATCTTTGACCAGACATCCTTCTCGGACTACTTCCTCAAGACGTACTCCCATATTCACCATTTCAGTAAAGTCGCTGGGCGCACTGGCAACCATTCGGTCGTAATAGAATGAGCTCAAGGTTTTCAAAAAGATTTTTGTCATCTCTTTTTCCTAAAGAGGTGGACAAATTTGGGCGGCAATTTCACTCCATCTCTGAGCATATTCCTTAAAGGTTTCCTTGTCCTTCTGTGACATTGCGCGGAGTTGATCTCTGTCTGGTGTCATGTCCAGGTTATACTTATATTGTTGAACAAAGGTAGTGCCAAGATCTTTGAAAGTGACGATCTTGGTGCGGTTTAAACCCATGTACCATTTGAGTGCGGTACCAGTTAAACTATCTTGGAAATAATGGGTCAATAGTTGTTGATTCTCTGTCTGAGTTGACATCTTTCGAGCGTACATCACCAAATGACTTTGAGGGCAAGAGTTGCCCTTTTATTTCTCAAATTCTGGCACCTTGAATTTGTGAGGAATTTTCACATTGGGGACCAAACAAAAGTCTGCGGCATCCTTTCCAAATAAATCCTAACCGCGAATGGCATGTAGTTCCTTCTACATCTCTAAGAATTGCTCCTGGAACTCATTCATTCTGTCTTCCATACTTTCGTTTCCACCATAAGGTATTTGTGGAATCTGTCCTTCCGGGACAGTGTGTACCACGGGTGGTGATATTGTCATTACGTTAGTGACTCTTGGTGCTTCCCTATCCCGAAGTTTGTAACCTTCAGGAGTTGCTGTCATGCCCCTTGCATCTTCTCTTTCCCGAAGTTTGTAACCTTCATGCCCAACGGTTCTAGCTGCAGTTTTCGGAACTTCCGTGATCGGCGGAATATATCCTTAAGGGATATAGTTGAGTGGCATGCCCCAGGAACGATCTTTAGTCATGTTATACCGAGGATCATACATCTCTACTATGTGCGTAGATGTGATCTCTGAGATCACAGTCCTTTGTTGTAGTTTCTGAGCTGCTGCCAGAGATTGCATGTCACTGTGAAGTCTTCTCAGATCCTCTTTCAGAGCATCGATTTCTTCTCTTAGCTCTCTGTTCTCTTACTCAAGATCATCCATTTTCTTTTGTCGATTGGCCCGAGTATTGTACGAATGAGACAGTTTGACTCTAGAACTGAGACACAGACGTGAGATTCGAAGGTGAGAAGAATGCGTTATGTAAGAATAATGAATGATATGCAATAATTATTATTTTTTTGTTATTTTCAAAAGAAACCTCAACAATTAGATTGCAAATATCATACAGTGGGGAAACCCCGTTTTATTGAATTCAAAGATTGCGGAAATGGAAATACAGTAATTTACAAGGTGCTGTAAAAGGAAATGTCTAAGTTTATGGATCCTGAGTTCTCTCTGAAGAGAGCTCAGGTGATGGTTTTGGTATTTTCCTTTTCATTGACCGAGCCTCTTGAGCCGTTGTTGGGTTGTCATTCCTTTGCCAAGTGAAAGGAGCGAGCAAGTTTCTCGGTCTTCTTGACTTTCTACAGCATGTTGCTCTAAAATCTCGATCAGAGCATCCTTTTCTTTTAACAGTTGTATTCTGGTACACTTCACATTGAGAATGCGGTACTTGTTCTTCCAAGATTTCTTTTCCCGTTGAACTTTGTTGAGAGTGACCTGGAGTTTTTCCGTATCAGACATAAAATAAAGGACAGATTCCTTTAACGGAAGAACTTCTTGACGAGGGTAAGGCATCCTCAGCTTGAGGGCTCTAATTTATACCCAGTGGAGATAAGGTTCCACAGAGACACAGTCTGGTTTTCCTAAAGACTCTCTTCCTTTCCTGTGAACATATTTTCAGCCATGCACTATTTCTGTCTTTAGTGCCCTGTCATTTTCTCCTTCCTTGAAGAAAAGACCTTCCAGATGAACATTACGCGGGATATGTCTCATCGAGTATTCGAATTGACGACGAACTAAAACTGGATGATATTTGATTTCTGTCATACCCCAAATTTTGACCACTAAGATTTCCCATCATTGTGCAAATCATCATCACAATGTGGATGAACCATCAAGCCTCATCAAATGCCTCAAGGGTTGTTGAGCATTCACTACAATCAAAATTAGGGTTTTAAGCCCTCTCAGAGCCTTAGACAAAGGATCAATCAAGGAATGACTTGATCTTCAACTTGTCTAGCCTCTAAAATATCCACAATGGATCAAAAGGACTCCCACTTCAAGGATTAAGCACAAGGCTACTCCCTTCTAGGTGGATCAAGTCTCAAGATCGACAGTGTCACCAAATTAGGGTTTTGGTCGACCAGGGCCTCCAGATGGAAAAATTTCATCTGGACACAAGCCAAAGATCCAAAACACAACCTAATGTACTCCATGGAACCTCATGGACCCATTCATCAAGTCAATTTTGCCTCAGGAGATGCATACATCAAAAATCAGGAATTAGGGTTTCTTGACCTAATTCACCCCTAAGTTGAATTTTAGGGCAAATCAAGAGCCAAGACCTCAAGAGAGGGTTTAAGGGTCTCTAATGAGCTATATTGATCCATTTGTAACAATGGATTAATCCAAGAAACTTGAGCAACAGGTCTCAATTTCATCTGCACCACAATTAGGGTTTTAAGGAAAAAGTCAACTATAACTTTGACTTTTGACCAGGACATGCTCCCAAGCCCTAAGAGATGATTCAATATACCCTATGACACCCATGGAACATCTCCATCAAGTTTGATTTAGGTCAAGGACATGATTTCCTGAAGAATTGCACAGTTTGGAATTCATCTGATAAAAAGTCAACTGTGCACAAAAGTCAACTTTGACTTTTTGAGATTTTTCACCAAAATGGATTTTTAACCCTAAAATGATGTTAATGTATGATTTGAATCATCATTCATCAAGAAAAATCAAGAAAAGTGGGATAACTTGTAAAAGGGGTAACCATAAAAACTTAGAAAATTTTCTAAGTTAAAAATAAAGTGACAAGGGTACCAACTTTGAAAGATCATAACTCCTAAACCACAAAGCGATTTTTTCTCATCCAAAGATGGATTTGTAGCCCTCATTACCCTCTACAAAAACTTCAACTAGACCTAAGTCCAATTCATTAAGGATTTTGAGTTATGGAGTGATCAAAATGGCTGAAAAGTGAAAATGTCACTTTTTCCAACACTTAGTGAAATTTTCACTAAGTCAGAATCTGCCTTCACTTTTTGCCAAATGTAGAGGGATTTTTCACTTGGATTCAAAAGAGATCAAAACCAAATATGTTCAAACAGTTGTTATATCATGTAAGGGCTTTCCAAAATGGCCAAGAACATTGCCAAATTCCATTTGAGTCATGAGATATGACATTGGAAAGTTGCCTTGCTGAAATCTGTCAAAGGCAAGGCAGAATTTGCAACGTTGCTCGATTTGCCAAAATCAGCCAAATTCAAATGCTCCTATCCACTTGGACACATCTGAGGATTGAATCTAAAGGGGACAATCACTGAGCCAAGCCTCCAAAGTCCATGGAACAAGAAATAGCATGTTGAACCAAGAATGGCCAAAATAGGGACAAGACTCCAAATTTGGATTGAAGCATTCAATGGAAGCATCAAGGTGGCATGGACTGACCCATTCTCATCTGAAATTAGTCAAGACTTATCCAAGACCAAGGAAACCACAACTCTGTGCCCTAACCTCTAGTCAATGGCTAGAGGAGACTTGGATTTCCATTGGACAACATTGGCCAAACCTACTTACCAGTTGCCATTCACTATTCCTTGCAAAACAAACTTGCTCTACTATAAATAGAGCTCAATTGTGATCAGTTTGAGTACACCAAACCATCTAACAGATGCTTTGCTCAAAATCTCTTTCTCTTGGCAAAAATGTCTTTCTTAGCAAGGTAGCTATCGGGTTTTGAGTTTGAGAGCTTTTCCAATCAAACCAATCACTCACACACCTCACATACATCATATAGAAGTGATCCAAACACTCACATAACATTTGGAAAACTGATTTCACAAAATCACCAGCCAATTGCTCAAGTTCTTGACAGTTTTGCAGTTGAGGTGCCATCTTCAACTCCAAACCATTTCAATCCACATCATTGGAACCTAGGGAAGCTATCCACATCATTGGAACCTAGCTGTAACACCTCCAACACAAATCACGATCACCAGCTGCAAGTGGTAAGCGTGAGCTCTTCTAACTCTATGATCCATGCAATTTTTGCTGCACAATAATTTGGCCATATGTTCATAATCATGCATGGAATGTTTTCCCTCAATTAATTGCATTG
Source organism: Lathyrus tuberosus (assembly GCA_022829125.1). Taxonomy (NCBI): domain Eukaryota; kingdom Viridiplantae; phylum Streptophyta; class Magnoliopsida; order Fabales; family Fabaceae; genus Lathyrus; species Lathyrus tuberosus. The sequence continues at coordinate 2,120,349 of JALAZF010000467.1, read as the reverse complement.
TTTGAATCGTGTATCAAAAATCCTAGCCTTCATGCAGAAATTAGGGTTCTTGAGGATTTTTCATGATTTCTTGTTATATGTTTAATTTAAATGAAATTAATGGACATAAACATGATCGTGAAGTTGAGACGAGCATAATGATATGTGGATTGCATGTTATAATCAAGTATTCAGGGAGATTGGATAGAAAATGCAAATCAGCCAAACCCAGAACACGCGCGTGTTCTTCAGCTGTTCTTGGCGCCATTTCTTTCAAATTCAAATATTTGAATTTTGTGATTTTATTTAATTGATTAAAAAATTAATTTCTCTCTGAGTTTTAATGATTTTGAGTTGATTCTTTTTTTAATAATTCACAAAAATGTTAAAATATTTTATTTTATAAAAAAATCCCAAAAATATTATTTATTTCATATAATTGATATTTTTGCAAAGAATTAATATTTTAATTGTTTTTGACATTTTAAATATTTTTTCTACATTGATTTTGCAACTTTTAATGCTTTCTAATTATTTTGTAGGTCAATACTTAATTTTTGAAGCATTAATCCAAAATCACAATTTGTTTTTCATATGTTAAACAATTTTGATCATTTTTAATTGAATTTTTATTCAATTAAATACATTTTTGAAAACAAATTAGGGTTTTTGGATTAATTCAACCCTCATAAATCAATTTCAAAACTTCTTGGGCCTCGTGAGAGAGTGTAAGACCCAACCCACTTGTACAGAAATATTTTGGGCCTCATTCGTTGTATAAGTCCCTATGTACATTTTCAAATAAACGGCACGATCATCGCCTTTTGAAAAATAACCTTGGGCCTCTCCTTGAGCTATAAGACCCATTCAAAAACACTTTGGGCCTCTAATAGAGTGTAAGACCCAATCCCCTTTTAACCAAAACATTTTGGGCCTCACTTATTGTATAAGTCCCTCTGCGTTAAAAGAAAATCTCGGCGCGATCGCCATTTTTAACGGAAAAATCAATTGGGCCTACCCTCGTGTTATAAGCCCCACTCTTTTTCTTTAAACCTTTTTGGGCCTCTTGAGAGAGTGTAAGACCCATCCCTTTGTACATAAAACCTTTTTTGGGCCTCAGTCACTTGTATAAGTCCCTTTGTACAAAGTCAAACAGTGCGCTCACTGATAAAACCCTGGGCCTCTCCTTGAGTTGTAAGCCCCAAATCTTTCTTTTTCAAAGCACTTTCTCCTTTGATTTTGAATATACTGTTATTTTCAATCTTTCTTTGTTGAACAACTAACCAAACAACATGGAAGCTCTACAACCGAGTAAGTGGTCATCGCTTTCATTTACCGCTTTCATATACATATAACTGTATTGTGGGGCTGTTTCACTGTAAGTCTTCTTTCATAAACTCATATCAACTGTGTAATAATAGTAAAGATATTTAGAGTTTCCCCGGCAACTACGTCTAGAACTAGGTGACGCCGTTTCGTTTATTTGTAGAAATAGACAACTAGATCCCCCAATAGGATCACCAGACACAGTCTTCTCTCAGGCTGTCCTCATTAGGAATTGTCAAGAAACTCTACTCCCAGAGATGAATGTATTCTCCGTGAATGGCATCTTTGAGTTTCTTCCAAATTCTTGAACTTTCCTGACTTTGATCTATTCTCGGTGAATAGCATTGCCTTGAATTTCTCGGGGTTTGGGGACCCACGGGCTTCTTAAAAGCATCGGCCTCCTCTTGGGCATCGTACAAGGACCCACAGGCTTCCTAAAAGCAACCCCGCCTCCTCTTGGGCTTAGTACAAGGACCCTACGGCTTCTTAGAAGTATTCACAGCCTCCTCTTAGGCTTCGTATAATGATCTCTTCCACCGGGAATGATAGCCTTCTCTTGGGCTTAGTACAAGGACCCGTCGGCTTCTTAAAAGATTCCAGCCTCCTCTTGGGCTTCATAAAAATTGTCCCGACGACCTCCTAGAGGTATAGGAACAAATCTTAGTCATCTTCATAGAACAGTCCTTTCAACGAGTCTACTACTGTTTCTCAAAGCATAATACAAAAGATGAAACTCTAGACTTGGACAGTCTAACTTCCTTGAGTCTCAAAGACATTCTCAAGTGACCCCTTCGTTAAATAGAAAGGAAACCCACAGACTCGGACAGTCTCAATACCCTTTGGATTTCCCGCTTCCTTAAAGAACAGGAATAACCCAGATCCTTGAATCAAATCCCTGAGTACAGTGTTGCTCATATAAGAACTGATTTTCTCTTTCAAAATCAGTATACTGGACCTGTCACTTAACTAAGACAACATTTAGCCTCTCTCTCGGGCTTTGTACGAGACACATAAGAGACTCCCTTGTTGAGTCAATCACCCCTTTCGCCTCCATCTCGGGCTTTATACGAGATATAAAAAGGTTCTTATTGAGCCAAATAAACAACAGCCTCCATCTCGGGCTTTGTACGAGGTACAAAAAACTCCCTTGTTGAGTCAAATAGCCTCCATCTCGGGCTTTATACGAGATACCAAAAGATTCCATTGTTGAGTCAAAACCTTTTAGCTCTCTCTCGGGCTTTGTACGAGACACATAATAGCCTCCTCTTAGGCTTTGTATAAGAAAACCACTGGTTAATCCAATTAACCTTCTAGCATCAAAGTTGTGCCTCGTTCACAGTACACAAACATCAACAACTCCTTCTTCTTCATCTAATCGCTGTAAGCGGCAAGCCTCTGGATCATCTATATCCATGCCACTGTCCCTCTTTTAGCATGAGCAATTCCTAAGGAAAGATAGCATTGCTCTACACTGAGTTAAAGTCTTCTCCTTTAGGTTAAAACCCCCTATAAAGGAAATTATGGCATTGCCGGATTCACAAATCCTGGTTAAAGTAATTCTCCTTTATAAAACAGTTGTGACATACAACCCCCTCTTTAGAGATGACAAATTCTCTCTAAAGTTGGGACCTTCAACTTCACATCTTGGGCTTTGAACAAGATACAAATAGACCTTTCAGCTTCACATCTTGGGCTTTGAACAAGATACAAACCACCTTTTCGCTTCACGTCTTGGGCTTTGAACAAGACACCAAAACAACCATTTCCTCCCATAGAATAGGAGGAACTACGAACGCTCTGATTTCCCTGTTTCGGTAAACGGGAATACGTAGGCATAAGATTGAAAGAAAAATCTTAGCGAGCACACTAAACAAAAACCCAAAACCACATACTCTCATGTATCTCTCAAAAGCACCAGTCCTAATATCCTAATCCTTGTTCCCCGCCAGAAACCTTCTGTCTAAATCCAAAAAAAGAAAGAAAATCGTATTGGCGAAAATACAAATAACCAATACAAAGGCCCCCCCACATTGATAGCATCCGTAACCTAACAAACCGATGTTTAAACTCAATATGCAAAGCAGGGTTAATTGGAGACATCTATTTCCCTTCCTTCATCTGCTTTAATAGGATAAAAAATGAATCGACCTGTAGTTTAAGCTCAACCGCAGAGAGCTACCAGCGCTTAAGAACCGCGTCCAAAATCGCTCGCTACAATTTCTCCTTTAGTTCCTATGAGGGGTACATTAGGGAAGTTTCCACAACGACAATGATTCTTATCCTATCATAGATCCGATTGTACCAATCTATGTCAGAGTTGGTAAGAGACATGATTCTCTGTGACCAACGCAGAGTACTCTTATGATCCCAAAAAGCAGCAGATTTAGGTAAATGGGAAGTGAATCATTTGTATAGCAGGGGTACACAGCATGTGATCATTCCTCCATTGTACAAATTCCTTAAATGTACAGAATGATAGGCGTCTGCGAGCAAGGTCGGAATGGGGTTTCCAATCAGAAATATCTTAATGGCATTGGCATCGACGAAGTTATCGATGTTGGGAAAAAGGAATAACCCATATGTGAGTAGGATAAAGATATCTTTAAAAGCAGTAACGTTTCCTATACTGGCAAAGTACAAGGCTTTCTCTATAAAAAACTTGGCCGGTAAACCTCGGATTCCATCCTTAGCGGTCATGTGAGTCCTGACTTCTGACTCGTCCAAATAGATTGCTCTTGCAATGGTTTAATCTTTTGGAATTTCTTCCAGTCCAGAAAAGGGAGCTTGGTCAGTGAGTGATAGGTAAATCAGTCAGGTGAGAGTACTCCTCCAGTGTTGGTGCTAGCTGATAATCCAGGAATGTGAAACAGTGATAAACCGGATCGTAAAACTGAATCAGCGTGGACAGGATTCCTTCAACTACATGGACTCTTAACAGAGACAGTAGTCCTCCGTACTTAGCTCTGAAAGCATCAGGGTTGGTGATTATCCTTGCCAACCCTCTTAAATCCTCTAATTTTAGAACCTTGAAGGTGTACTTGTGAGTCTTCCTTCTACCGAAATCCATAACGCGATCTTTCTCTCTGATATTTGCAATCATTGTCTTAGTTTAATTTTAAAAAGAGAGACTAGAAAAGAAGATTTTTTCTTTGTTTGAAAGTTTTTTAATGAAATTAATGCATGAATGCAGCACATAAAAACATAGAAAAAACATGGGTTCAAAGGTTCAACGTCACGAGCATGGAGTCATGGCTCTACCCATTCCCAAAGGTTGTACTATGTTGAATTTTGTACCTGTCCTTAAAATCATTGATCCCTCTTGGGATAACAACAGCAAGCTGGTTCACCCGAGCGAGCTGTAGTATCTTAGAGTAATCTTAATTGAGGGTAAAAACTATTTCCGATAGCTTCCGCACTACTAAATAGTCACATGGTTTCAGTATACTAAATCCTCAGTTTCATGGATACCACAATCAAACAATCTGTTTTCACAACCGAAGTCGTTAGACATTGAATCCGCAAAGGGTATCTCCACTGATTCGATGGTGTACCCGGACCGCTTATTCGGGAATCACTCCCTGTAAGACCACCCGTCTATGCCATATCCTATCTTAGGTATCACTCAAACTTTCCACATGCGGCATCACTCGCATTCCCATTAGCATAAAAATAAACACGGATATCAAGTAGGAAAAGCGATATATATATATATATATATTCATTCCTAAAACTAACATCATAGACCTCTTAAGAATTCTAGTCTATATCCTTATACAAACAAAAAAACCCTCCCCAGCAGAGTCGCCATTTTTCAGTAGCCTGCGATTTTTGTCAGTGACGCGACCACCTTATCGCAGAGAATTGGGTTTTCTCCTCAATGAAGAGGAGGGGGTGCTACTTTCTGATTTCTTATTTATCCCGTGAAGCTGGAAGGGAAAGGGAAGTTATCTAAAACTAACTTTGCACGCTAATGTTTAACTGAACAAACGCTTAAAGAGATTCGGGGAGTTCGGGGTCAGGTTATACAATGGGGAGTTGTCAGTTACCCATCCTATATGTGGTTATCCAGAGGTTGTTAGTTTTAGGTTTCACTTTGTACTTGATGGTGTTTATCCGTTAATGGGTTGGGAAAGTTTCTTGGGAACTATGAGAGAGAGTGAGTTTTTGTTGATGTTCGGGTTTTGCGATGTTTTTGGTAAGGTACTGGACCTAAGTTTTAATTGATATGAAGGTACTGGACCTAGAGTTTTTTTATTAGTATGCTCGCTAAGATTTCACAATCTTATGCCTACGTATTCCCGTTTAAATGAAACAGGGAAATCAGAGCAATCGTAGTTCCTCCTATTCTATGGGAGGAAAAAGATATTTTGGTGTCTTGTTCAAAGCCCAAGATTGAAGCTAAAATGTTGAGTATTTGTGTCTTGTTTAAAGCCCAAGATTGAAGCTAAAAGGTTGACTGAGAGAGAATTTATCATCTCTAAAGGGAGACATCTTTGTCTGTTTATCACAATTGTTGGGTGGCTATTTATAAAGGAGAATTACTTTAACTGGGATATATGAATCCAGCAATGCCATAATTTCCTTTATAGGGGACTTATCCTGAAGGAGAAAACTTTAACTCAGTGTAGAGCAATGCCATTTTTCCTTAAGAGAGGGACAGACGTGGATGTAAATAATCCAGAGGCTTGCCGCTTACAACAATTAGATGAAAGAAAAGGATTTACCAGGATAAAAGATAGACGACAGCTTGGATATTTGAATCAACAAGTGTGCCACTTACAACAGTTATCTGGAATTAAGGTTTGTTTGGATTTTTCTGTTTTGACATGTGATAATAGAGAGAAATGACTTCCTACAGAGGGATTTTGATTTCCTCAAAGGGGATGTTGATTTTTGTGTGCCTTGATCAAAGCCCAAGGTTTGAAGCTATGAGGTTGATTGACTCCACTGTTGAAGCCCTTATACAAAGCCTAAGAGGAGGCTAGAAAAGGCTGACTCATCAAGAGAGTCTTTATCTGTTTTGTACAAAGCCCAAGATTGAGGCTAAAAGAGACTGACTCTTTTAGGGATATCATTATACAAAGCCGAAGAGGAGGGTAAAAGTTTCACTTTTCCGGGGAAAATGTTTTGTCTGTCTTGTACAAAGCCCAAGATTGAGGCTAAAAAGGATTTTGACTCCGCTGGGGAGGGTTTATATGTGTCTTGTATAAAGCCCAAGATTGAGGCTGAAAAGAAGACTGACTCCGTGGGAAAGAAATCTTTATCTGTCTTATACAAAGCCCAAGATTGAGGCTAAAATGAGGCTTTACTGACTCGGCTGAGGATATTTTAAGTGTCTTGTACAAAGCCCAAGATTGAGGCTGAAATGAGTTTGACTATGCGGGAGAGTATTATCTGTCTTGTACAAAGCCCAAGATTGAGGCTGAAAAATAGGATTGACTCTGTTTAGGGAAATTTATATGGTGTCTTGTACAAATACCAAGATTGAGGCTGAAAGGGTTTGACTTAACAAGAGAGTGCTTTTATCTGTCCTGTACGAAGCCCAGGATTGTGGCTGAACAAGCTGGAGAAATCATTATACAAAGCCTAAGAGGAGGCTAACTTCTGCTAGGGGAAATCATTATACAAAGCCTAAGAGGAGGTTGTAAAAGATTGTCTCAACAAGAGAATGGTTTATCTATCTTGTACAAAGCCCAAGATTGGGGCTAAAAAGGGTTGACTCAACAAGAGAGTATTGAAAAGTGATTGACTGAACAAGAGAGTCTGAAAAGGTTAACTCTACTAAGGGAGAATCATTGTACAAAGCCCAAGAGGAGGCTGATTGTACTGAGGAAAGGAAGGATCATTATACAAAGCCTAAGAGGAGGCTAACTTCTGTTGGGGATTATTGAGATCCCGAGGCAGGTCCAAATGGTGAATCAACTCTTGTTGAGGGTTACAGAAGAGTTGAGGTATCAGATGCCTTGAGGTTCTAATTTGGGATAGTGTTATACTGATGATAAACTGACCTTGGCTGGGGAATTTTAGTAGAGAGACTGGGTTTTAGAACCTATGGGTTTTAACTCTGTGGAGATTGATCCAGAATGACCGGGGTTTCTCCTATATTTGTAAAGTGCTTGAGAATGTCTTTGAGATCCGAAAGAGGATTTAGACTGTCCAAGTCTATTGGTATGGAAGAGTTTATCTTTGTATAACGCCCAAGAGGAGGCTGACTCTTTTAAGGGATGAGTATCAACCCTAAAATTGGTCTGAGGTTTTGAATCTTTTTAGAAAGACAGCTCTAACGAAGGATGACTAAGTTCTGTCCTATATCTTTAAGAGGTCTTCAGGGTCCTTGTATTAAGCCCAAGAGAATGCATGAGAACTTCTAAGAAGCCGGAGGGTCCTTGTACAAAGCCTAAGAGGAGGCGGGGATGCTTTTAGGAAGCCTGTGGGTCCAAACCAAAGAAAAGTTCAAGAGATGTCATTCATCGAGAATGAGTCATTTAATGAACAGTTCTGAGGTTTGAAGGAATTCAGGAGATGCCATTCGCCGAGAATGAGTCACCTCTGGGGAGTAGAATTTCTTTTACAATTTCTAATAGTGACAGTCTGAGAAAAGGTTCACCGAGAATGCTGCCTTTCTCTTTGTTCCATATTGTTTAAGCCCAAGAGAAGGCAAGACTGTATCTGGAAATCCTATGGGGATCTAGTTTTGACTGTATTAAAGAGTGACCAACTGGCTTTATCTAGTTCAAGACCTAGTTGCTGGGGAAAACTCTAAGCAGGTATACTAGTATATATACAGTTGATATATGACAATTAATTAAAAGGAGATGAAAGAAGGACTTACAGGTGAGCAGGTTCCCATAATACAGTTATATATATAAAAGCATGTAAAGTAAAGTTGATAAAAACTTACAGGTGAGCAAGCTTCCATAGCTATATTGTTAGTTGTTCAAGAAATTAAAGAAATTTTTTATAACAACTGTATATTTGAACCTAAATCAAAAGGGAAGTTGTTTTTGAAAATATTGTTGGGGCTTATACTCAAGGAGAGGCCCAGATGAAAAACAGTAATCTTACCATTGTTTGTAAACTGTAATGGGTCTTATACAATGACTGAGGCCCAAAGAGGTTTTTTTGTACAAAGGGATGAGTCTTACAACTCAAGGAGAAGCCCAAAAATAACAGTGATTGCACCGTCGTTTTGAAAATTGTAATGGGACTTATACAATGATTGAGGCCCAAAATTATTTATTTACAAGGAATGGGTCTTACACTCTATTAGAGGTCCATGAGTGTTTTTAAGAAAAGAAATGGGACTTATAGCTCAAGGAGAGGCCCAGAGTTTGTTTTTGAACTGGCGATCGTGCCGAGATTTTTGAAAATGTGTTGGGACTTATACAATGTCTGAGGCCCAAAAAAGGTTTTGTGTGACAAGGGATGAGTCTTACACTCTATTAGAGGCCCAAAGTGTTTTGAAAATGTTTGATAAAGATCAAAATCAAAGAAACACTAATTTCATTTTCTTTTAAAAGTAATTCTTTAAAGAAAATCAATAAAAATGATAAAAATACCAAATAAGTTTAAGTAAACTATTTGTGATTTTTGGTTAACGTTTGAAAAATGAGGTTTTAATCACAAGATGATTTAGGACTCATTTGATTTTGATTTTCAAGATAAAAATTCACTTTTAAAATGTTTAAAAACAATAAAAATGAATTTATTCACAAAAATACCAACTATATTAAATAAAGAATATAAATCTGATTTTTTTGTATAATAAAATACTTTAATATTTTTGTGATTTTTCAGAAAAAGAACCAATAAAAAATAATTAAAATTGAGAGAGAAATTAATTTTTCAAATCATTAACAAAAATAATATGAAAATTATTAAAAATAGGACAAGTGATAAAAAAGGGGTCTCGGGCGAGGTTCTCGCTCTCTCAATACACACAAATAAGTTGATCAACCACTGGGGCGCAATGCCAATTCATTTAATATATGGAAGGCAATAAATATATAACAAACTTGGTTGAATTTCTGAAGCATGGCGCCTGGCCATCTTCATCCTCAAGCTCAGATACGTGAAGCCTCCTATCTCACTCATCTCTCAACCATTTCACATGATCCAAATATGAAAATCGTGCATTTTTCAGATGAGGAACACAATGGCAATACTCAATTTTATTGAAATTAAGTGAATCAAAATATATCATGTTAAAACCTGAAGAACCCTAAAATTGGCATGAACTCAATGAAATCCTATACACGAACTGTAAACAACAATTGATTGAGGGTAAATAATCTACAAACATCCATAAATACAATGGTAACAAGAAAACATGTTTATGATGCATGATTCATAGAGTTTGAGAGTTTAAGGTTTACCTCTGCAAGTGAGAATCGAATTCTGGTTTGGAGGTGTTACAGATGAGTTCCAACGATTTGGATAGCTTCCTTGTACCTCAATGGATGTGTTTGAAAGCTTAGGTTGATTGGAAAACCTCTGGATTGATCAACCTGATTCCTTCTGCAGCAAGTCATGAGTTTTGTGCAATTGGATGACCATTTGGTGATTTTGATGTTACAGATGGGAGGTGAGTATTCAGACACCTTCTATATGTTATATGTGATGTGTGTGAATCATTGGTTTGAGTTGCATTGGCCTCCAACTCAAAACCCGATAGTGCTTTCTCAAGAACATTGAAATTTGGAGTTTAAGAAGGAAATTAGAGAAAGCAATGTTGTAAGCTGTTTTGGTGTAGTTTGAATGATCAGTTAGGACCTCTATTTATAGTGGATCAACTCTTGTCTTGGAGGAATAGTGAATGGCTGCTGGATCAGATCACATTCAATGGCTTTGGCTTGGTGGCATTTCTTCTCATGCAAGGCAAACTAGCCTCTCCCAAGAGCAGGGCTATATCTTGACCAAATCCACATTCTTCAGATGTTTTAATTGTTTTTTAAGTGAACGTCTTAACTGAGTAGAGTGGCTTTATTGAAAGTGCCCTATTTCACATAAATGCCTTTGAATTCAAGGTATATATGCCAAAAACTCATCAATTCTCAAGAATAAGCTCTTGGCATTTCAGTCAAAGTTTGTTGGTTGGATCAGATGCATTTTGATCAGATTGAATGCATGTGGCATAGTGATCATTGCTTTTTGGCTCAAAATCGTGTATGGCAAGAAGTCTCACAAACAGATTTTTCATGACAACCTTGCCATGGTGTCTTGCAGCAGCCATAACTCTTGGCTCAAGCTGAGTTGTTTCATGCCAATAAGTTCCTGGGATTGTAGGCAATATGGACAACAACTTTGATGTTTACATCTTGAATTGATTCAGCCTAAAACTATGTGAAATAGCCCTCCAAGTTTTGGTGTTTCACTTGAAATCAGCCTTGAGCCGAATTTCTTCTAAGTGTTGGAAAAATGCACTTTCATGCTTTTTAGTGATTTTGATCCAATCATAACTTGAAATCCATGAGGAATTGGAATGAGATGTAGTTGAAGCTTTTGTAGAGTGTATTGAAGGCTTCCCTCTGAGCTTTGAATGGGAGAGAAAGGCCTTAGGGTTTGAGAGATATGGCCTTGCAATGTTGGTACCCTAGCCACTTTGTTCCATAACTTAGAAAAATTCTAAGTTTTTTTATGGTTACCCTTTACCAAGTTAACTCACTTTCTTTGATTTTTCTTGACGAATGATGATTCAAATCACATATTAACATTGTTTTAGGGTTAAGGAACCTTGGTTGACCAAAAATCCAAAAAGTCAAACTTTGACTTTTGTACAGTTGACTTTTTCATCAGATGAAATTTTGACTTTGTGATCCTTTTGTGAAATCAATCCTTGGGCTTAATTAAACTTCGTGGATGGCCTACAAGGCTATTTAGGAATGTCGTGGACCCCTCCCCAAGGTTTGAGATCAAGGGTAGGCCAACAGTCAAGGATACGGTTGACTTTTTCCATCAGAAACCCTAATTTGTGATCAGATGGGTTTGAGTTCTTGTGGCTTATAACTTGAGCTCTTTGAGTCAATCAAATCTTGTAAACATGCCAATATGATGTATTTGAGGTCTTTGAAGTTCATTTTGAAGCTTCAAGCCATTCCTCACTTCACAAGTTAACTCAAGGGTTGAATTAGGTCAAAACCCTAATTCCTGATTTTTTGATAGATGGACCCCAAGGTGATTTTGCCATGGTGGATGGGTTCTTGAGATCCTTTTGAGCTTATTGGACTTTACATTGAGGCATTGGCTCATGTCCAGATGGAAATTTTCATCTGGGGATCCTGGTCGACCAAACCCTAAGTTGGTGACACATGCGATCTTGAGGCTTGATCCACTTGGAATGTTGCAATCTTGTGCTTGATTCTTGATGTGGGAGACCCCTTGACCCTTCATGGATGTTTGAGAGGTTAGAAAAGTTGAAGATCATGTCAATTCTTGATTGATCTTTTGTCTAAATGCTCTGAGAGGGGTTAAAACCCTAATCTTTGATTGTAAAGAATGTCTAATAATCCCTGAGGAGATTGATGAGGCATGAAAGTACATCCATATTGTGATGATGATTTGCACAATGATGGGAAATATTGGTGGTCAAAATTTGGGGTATGCCAGATTCGAGTTGGGAGTTCCAGAAAAATTCAATCCATTACAAGCACTTCAATACATTCCTTGAGGGTCAAGGAAGCTGTTAGGATCATCACTTTGCATCTGTAACACCTCTAAGGCATAATTCCAGTTCTTCATGTAAGGTAAGTTTCCAAAATCCCAACTTTGTAATTCATGCATCATTTTTGATATTTTAAGTTACCATTGTGTTTCTGCAAGTATCTGGAGTGTTTTCCCTCAATCAATTGCTTGTTATCTATTACATATAGGATTTCACATTGATTTTGCAAAAATTAGGGTTCATCTGTTCATGCGAATTAATTTGTTCTACACTAAAAATAAATGAAATTAAAAAGAACCATTCAATTCCTTGTTAAAAAATGAGAAATTTTCATGTTTACATCATTCAATTTCATTGCGCTTCTCATGAGATAGTATGGTTTTTGCTAGAGTGTAAGACCCACCACCTTTTCTTTTCTTTTCAATAAGTCTTGGGCCTCTTCTAGAGTGTAAAACCCACCACCTTTTCTTTTCTCTTCAATAATTCATTTGCTTCTGCTAGAGTGTAAGGCCCACCACCTTTTCTTTTCTTTTCAATAAGTCATGGGCCCCTGTTTAGAGTGTAAGACCTAACACCTTTGTGAATAGAATAAAACACACAAATAAAACATTCAACACATCAAACCGTAAAGATGTTAAATCTTCCATGAATTCAAACATGTCATATTAATGTCTATACTTGTTAATCTTCAATCATGTTTTTTCATATTTTGTTAAGTTTCTCTTGACATTTATATTATCCTTAGTTTAGACATAAGCCAAACAATAGGATCCCTTCAATCACAACTTAGTTCAAACAACTTCATCATGGCCTCCTCTTGGGCCTTATACAAGCATCATTGCCTCCTCTTGGGCATCATACAAAGAATCTCCCCGACAAGATAGCCTCCTCTTAGGCTTCATACAAGGAGACTTGGGAAGTCTCATTCAATTCCCCAGCCTCCTCTTGGGCTTCATACAAGGACCCTCAGGCTTCTTAAAAGAATAAGTCAAGTCTTAGTCATCCATACAATAAACATTTTAGCCTAACCATCCTGGGCTTTGTACAGGCTACAAATAAATTCTTTTAAGCCTCATTCATCTTGGGCTTTGTACATGATACAAATAAAAATCCCAAAAGAGTCAGTCAAATCCTCATTATTGAGTCAGTCTCTCCAAATTTCCTCAACAGTCATTAGCCTTCTCTCAGGCTTTTATACAAATAATTTTCCCAGTCAGTCAATCTCAATCTTGGGCTTTGTACAAGACAGATAAAACTCCCCAGTTGAGTCAGTTTTCAATCTTTTTCAGCTTCATATCTTGGGCTTTAATCAAGATACCTAAATAAATCCATCTCCTCACAGATGAGACTTTGAGTCATCTCTGTAGGAAGATATCTCTTCTAATTACTACAATTCAAATCAAACAATCAAAACTTTTTCCTGATAATTGATGTAAGTGGCACTCTTGTTGATTCAAAATCCAAGTGGGAGTCCCTCCTTTATCATGGTTCAAAAACTTTTCTTTCATCTAACTGAAGTAAGTAGCACACTTGTTGATTCTATATCCAAGTTAAGGTCCTTCTCTTAGTATGTAAAGAACTCGTAAAGGAAAAAATGGCATTGCTTAACACATTAAGTTTAAAGCTTTTCCCCTTATGACATCACTCTCAAATGATTGTAGTGAACATGTGAGATATCTTTCTTAAAGATGACAATTTGTCAAATCTTTCAAACACTCTTTTAGCTTCATCATCTTGGGCTTTGAACAAGATACAAAACAATATTTTTCCTCCCATAGATTAGGAGGAACTAAAAACACTCTGATTTCCCATTTCTCTTTTTTGGGAATACGTAGGCATAAGGTCGTAAGATTTTAGCAAGTGCACTAAAAAAAACCTTAGGTCTAGGTACCTTCCAAAAACAATAGAAAACCATAAAAACAACAAAAACATTTTCCTCAGTTTTCACAAAGGAGAAACTTTCCCAATTAAGCAGCAAACAAACTTAAGCAAAAAAATAATTCAACAGTAGAAATATATACAATTAAGGTTCCTATAGATTACTATAGATATTTAGGGTGTTAATAGCTTCCCTTTGTATAAACAACCCCCGATTCCAGATCTCTTTGCATTTGTAGGGAAAACACTTGCGCACAGGGTTAGTTTAAGATATCTTCCCTTCCTTTTAAGCTTCATAGGATAAATAATAGAAATCAGAGAGTAGCACCAATTGCGGTAGTGGTCGCGTCACAAAAACCGGAGCTACCGAAAAATGGCGACTCTGCTGGGGAATTTCCCATCTTCTAAGAGGGTTAAGCCTTGCATTGCATATATTTTTACTTTTTTATTTTGCTTATTCGCTTTCCCATTTGATATCATTTTCTGTTTTCCATCATACTATCTGCTTATTTGCCATACTTGTTTAAATTGCTTTTATCTGGGAATGTGATTAATACACATGTGGTGAGTCAAAAAGTCCTCAGTGGGCTTGAGAGAATATTTTAAGATAGGAGGTGGTAAAATCAAGGAGGCTTATAGGGAGTGAGTCCTGACCAAGCTAACTTGAAAGTCCACCAAATCAGTAGAGGTACCCTTTTGGAATTACTGATGTTGAGCGGGACATCCGCAAATGCATTACTTTTTCCACTAGGAACCCGAGAAACTGAGGATTAGTAAACATTTAACCATTAAGCCATTTTAGGACGTAGTGCGGTGACTATCGGGAATAGTTTATACACGATACTACACTCGAATGAGATCCATCTTGGGGATATTACAGCTCTCATGAGTCAATCGGTTTGCTGGTAATATCCTAAAGAGGGGTCAATGATTTTGGGAACCTTGTTAGAACCCGTTCTACAGGTACAAAATGAACCCTTAGTACATACCTTTGGGATGGGTAGATCCATGGCTCCATGCTCGTGACGATAAACCCTTAAACCCATATTTGTAACTATTTGTGTTTGTGCATACATACATTCATGCATTCATCAAAATTTTCAAAATTTCTCAAATTTTTTCAAAAGAACTAAAAAACAGGTTGTTGCAAATATCAGAAATTGTGCTATGGATTTTGGTAGAAGAAAAACTCAGAAGTACACCTTCAAAAGTCCAAGACTTGAAGACCTGAGATGATTGGGAAGGTTGATTACTAATCCTAAAGCTTTCAGAGCTAAGTATGTAGGTCTTTTGTCCCTTTTAAAAGTCAACATGGTGGAAGGAGTTATATCTAAGTCGGTTCAATTCTATGATCCGGCGTACCACTGCTTAACATTTCCAGATTATCAGCTTACACCGACATTGGAAGAGTACACTCAGTTGATTGATTTACCCATTTTTGACCAAGACCCTTTCTCTGGCTTGGAAGAGATTCCCAAAGATCAAACCATTGCAAGAGCATACCTCCTTGGAAGGGTCAGATATCAAAGCTCTCATGGCCACCAAGGTAGGAATTCAAGGTCTATCGGCTAGGTTTCTGATGGAAAGAGCCATATACTTTGCCAGTATAGGAAACATGGTTGCTTTCGAGGATATCTTTGTTCTACTCATCTATGGGTTATTCCTCTTTCCCAACATTGACAACTTCGTCGACGACAATGCTATCAAGATATTCTTAATCGGGAATCCAGTCCCAACTTTGCTTTTAGATGCTTACAACTCAGTGCATCTAAGGAATTTGTAAGCGGAGGGATGATTACATGTTGTGTACCATTACTCTACAAATGGTTTATTTCTCATTTGCCCAAATCTGTTGCTTTTTGGGACCTCAAAAGTGGTATGCGATGGTCGCAAAAGATTATGTCTCTCACTCATTCTGACATAAAATAGTACAATCGGGTTTATGATGGAACAAAGATCATTGACAGTTGTGGAAGTTTCCCCAATGTACCCCTCATTGGTACTGAAGGAGGAATCAACTATCACCCAGTTTTAGCTCGTCGTCAGCTTGGATACCCGATGAAGGATGTACCCTACAAGATTCATCTGGAAGGTTTTTTCTTTAAGACAGGAGAAAATAACAGAGCACTCAAAGAAGAAATTATGCACACCTGGCTTCATATTCACAAGAAAGGAAGAGAGTCTCTTGAAAAGCCAAACTGCATTTCTATGGAGCCCTACTTCCAATGGGTACATACTAGAGCCATCAAGTTGAGGATGCCTTACCCTTGACAAGGAGTGTTTCCTCTGAAGGAACATGTCTTCTACTTCTTGAATGACATAGAAAAGCTTCAGATCAATTTTAACAAAGTCCAACGGGAAAAGAACTCTTAGAAGAACAAATACCAGATTGTTAGCCTAGAGAACACAAAGATCCATAAATTGCTGAAAGAAAAAAATGGTCTCACTGAGATACTTGAGCGACATGTCGTGGAAACAGAAGAAAAAGAGAAGTTACTTTCCCCCAAATATCACTTTTGCACTCCTTTCACTTGGCAGAGGACCATTGACCCGCCAACGGTTGAAGAAGCCCGATCAAAAAGGCAAAAAAGAAATCAGTAACAAGCATTTGGACCTTCGTCAAGAATTCCTTAGGATTCACAGGCCTAGTTTTCCTTACTGTACTTTGTAAAATAATGTACTTTTCTCTATAAAATATTGTAATCCTTTGAATTCAGTAAAAAGTTTCAGTCGCTGTTTGATATTTGCAACATAATTGTTAAAAAGTTCTTTTAAAAACAAAAGAAAAAGAGCATTTGCATTCTTTGCACATCATGCATCATTCTAGCATTTCACACATTTTTTATAAAATCTTACACATTTATCGCACTTTAGAGTCAAACTGTCTCATTCGTACAATACTCGGGCCAATCGTTAAAAAAAGATGGACGATCTTGAGGAAGAAAACAAAGAGCTAAGAGAGGAAGTTAATACTCTGAAGGAATGTCTGGGAAGACTTAACGTCATGATTGAATCACTGGCAGCAGCTCAGGATCAACCAACTCAAAGGACTGTGATCTCAGAAATCATCTCCACACCAATCTTTGAAGTACCCATCAGTAATCCTCAGTACACTATTTTCAGAGGTTTTCCCTGGGGCATGCCTCCAAATTTCATACCAGAAGGTTACATAACTCCAATCACTGAAGATCCAAGAAATACAGCTGGAACCTCCAAACCTGAAGGTTACAAACTTCGGGTCCATGAAGATGCAAGAGCCACAACAGAAATTCCCGAAGGTTACAAACTTCAGGTCACCGAAGCGCCAAGAATTACCACAGTAATATCTATACCATAACCTATGTACTACTCCAAAAGATCAAATATTTTACGCCTCTCCAAGCGAGGGGATGGGAGTATACGAAAGGATGGATGAATTTTAAGAGCAGTTCTCAGCAATGCAGAAAGAGCTTCAAGCTATTCGCGGACAAGAGTTGTTTGGAAAAGATTCCGCTGACCTCTGTTTGGTCCCAAATGTAAAAATACCGCACAAATTTAAGGTGCCCGGCGGAAAAAATACCGCCTCAAAGTCACTTGGTAATGTATGCTCGAAAGATGTCTACCTAGACAGAAAATCAACAGTTATTGATCCACTACTTTCAAGACAGTTTAACTGGTGCCACACTCAAATGGTACATGGGGTTAAACCGTACAAAGAACAGTATCTTCAGAGATCTTGGAGAGGCTTTTATTCAGCAATGCAAGTACAATTTGGATATGGCACCTGATAGGGATAAACTCAGAGCAATGTCTCAAAGGGATAAGGAAAGTTTCAAAGAATATCCTCAGAGATGGCGTGAAATTTCCGCCCAGATTTGTCCTCCTCTCGAGGAAAAAGAAATGACAAAAATCTTCTTGAAAACTTTGAGCTCATTCTATTATGACCGAATGGTTGCAAGTGCGCCTGGTGACTTCACCGAGATGGTGAACATGGGAGTACGCCTTGAGGAAGCAGTCCGAGAAGGCCGATTAGTCAAAGATGCAGAACCATCCAGTAGTAGCAAGAGGTATGGGAGCACTTTCCCAAAGAAGAAAGAGCAAGATATCAACACTATCTCACAAGGTAAACAAAGACGAAGATACCAACCTCGGAAAGTAGCAACAGTATCTCCTGTTATCAACTCAGCGCCAGTTCCGGCATATCAACCACAAATTTCTCAAAATCAGTAAATTCAACAACCACAATATCAACAAAGGCAGCAACAGCCTTTCCAGCAGGCTCGCCCGTAATACAACAACAATAATCATGTCACAAGGTCTCTAGGTTTTGATCCTATCCCAATGCCATATGCGAAGCTATTCCCAGTTTTTCTAGCAAAAGGACACATTCAAACCAGGACTCCTCCTGCCATTTCTGAGAATCCCCCTTTTTGGTTCAAGGCTGACCAATTCTGTGTTTATCATCAAGGAGCACCGGTGCATAACATCGAGAATTGTTTTAGTTTTAAATCCAATGTACAAAAACTTGTCAAGAGTGGAGTTTTGTCTTCCAAGGACACTAATCCAAATGTTCAAAGGAATCTACTACCTCAGCATGAGAAAACTTCTGCAAACTTAATTGACAAAGGCCCTGGCAACAGTTACCAAATTCATGATGTGTGCTTACTAGAAACAAATCTGGTTGAGATGCATTGCAGACAAAGTGGATATGGCCATGTGGCACCTCACAACTATCATCAATGCACCATTTGTTCCAAGAACAACCAAGGGTGCAACATTGTACACGCAACCCTTCAAGAACAAATGGACTTGGGCTAGATCCAAGAACATAGAATCCGTGGAGTAAATATGGTGTACGGGTGTCCCGACATTATTCAGAATTTTGACATTCACGCAATGAATGTAAACTTGGTGGCAATGAACTCCAGACCAAGTCAACATCATAATCTGCCGTCGCACGACTACAACACCCGCTCAATTTGTTCAAAGGATAATCAAGGATGTCCATTTGTGCAAGAAGCTCTCCAACGTCAAATGGATCTAGGGTGGATTCAAACAGAAGGAACGATGATCAGATCAACATGATTGATGAATGTCCAAACAGAGTTCAAATCTTTGACATTTTCCTGATGAACACAAGTTTGGTAGAATTACACGCCAAACAGGTTAGACTTGGCTTTTTAGCACCACATAACTATCAAGATTGTAAAGTCTTCTTTGAGAATGATCAAGGTTGCGTGCTCGTACAAAGAACTCTTCAAAACTTATTAGATCACTGGTGGTTTCCAATATACTAGAACATAGAGACTCATCAAGTCAACATAGCTGATGAAGGCCCAAGTAGACACGAAAGTTGTGACATTCGTTTATTGGAAACAGACTTTGTAAAGATGCATTGCATACAGAGTAGATATGGTCGAGTACCTCCCCACAATTATGAACGCTGTGGGATATGTTCAGAAAATGACCAAGGATGCTACCTCGTACGAGCATCTCTCCAGAATCAGGTAGACCAAGGAGAGATCCTACCAAATAGAATGGCGGATTATCAGTCAATCAATATGGTGCAAGGTTGCCCAGGGTAGTACGCAGTTCATGACGTCAAACACATTAAAACATCATTATTCAAATTTCACAAATGCTTGTGTGGACTTAACTACTTTGGTCCAAATCACCATGATCACTCAGCTTGCAGAAAATGCCGCAGAAGCCGATATGGTTGCCTCCGCATCCGAAAAGAGATTCATGGACTGTTAGACCGAAGTACCATCACAGTCTTCAATGAAATAAAATCCATTAATTACGGAATTGATGAGGATGTCTTCACCATAATTCCTCTGCTCAGTGAACCAAAGCGCTTGGAGATCCCTTTCGACAGTGGAAAAGTTCCCGATATCCCAAAGCTAGAACCAATAGAGATTGACTATGACAGTCGGAAGAGTCACGTAACTTCTTTGGTCATCTACTTGCCAGGCCCGGTGCCATGTGAATCAAAGAAAGCCAGTCCTTACAAATACAGTGCCACCATGATAGAAGATGGAAAGGAAGTTCCGCTGCCATTCATTGTCAACATCGCTGATATAAGTCGGGTCACCTGAAGTGGTCGAATCTTCAACAGAGGAATTTAAGAGCCCACAAAAGAAAAAGAACCTCAAATCGAAGTTCCTGATAAATAGATTGGTCAGTCAAGTGGTACAGATCAGGTGAAAAACAATGATGAAATTTTAAAACTAATCTAGAAGAGTGAATATAACATTGTGGATCAGTTATTGCATACTCCTTCATGGATATCTGTATTATCCCTTCTACTGAGTTCAGAAGCTCACATGGAAGCTTTACAAAAGGTTTTGGAACAAGCCTTTGTGGAACAAGATGTAACGGTGGATCAATTTGATAGCATCATTTTTAACATCACTTCCTGTAACAACTTAGGTTTCAGCGATGAAGAGCTCTTGGAAGAGGGTAAAAATCATAGCAATGCACTCAATATCACAATCAACTGTGAGGATGATGCTCTAGCGAGCGTACTGGTAGACAATGGTTCATCCCTAAATGTCATGCCAAAATCAACTCTTGTGCAATTATCTTTTCAAGGCACTCTAATGATATGCAGCGAGATCATAGTCAAAGCTTTTGACGGATCTAGAAAGACTGTTATTGGCGAAGTCGACCTTCCCATAACCATTGGTCCTCACACTTTTCAAATCACCTTCCAAGTAATGGATATCCGAGCAGCATACAGTTGTTTATTGGGACGACCTTGGATCCATGAAGCAGGAGCAGTCACCTCAACACTTCACCAAAAGCTGAAGTTTGTAAAGAACAATAAGTTGGTCACGGTATGTGGAGAACAAGCTTTACTCGTGAACAATCTATCATCATTCTCCTACTTAGAACCAGAAGAAGTCATTGGAACTCAATTCCAGGAGATTTCTGTGAGTAATGAAAGCAATCAAGAAAAAGGAGTGTCTATTTCCTCCTATCAAGATGATGTTCGAATAGTGGAAAACGGTACCACTAAAGGATGGGGACAAGTTGTGATTCCTACCGATAACAAAATAAGAAAAGGTATCGGTTTTACACCAGCATTTACCAGGACTACAAAGAAGGACGAAGCCATTCTCCCTATTCAAGATTTCTTTCACAGCGGAGGTTTCCTCCATCCTACTTCCCAAGAGGTCCACACCATCGAGGGAGATGACTTCAAAGACAGTTCTTCCGATCTAGATGAAGAATGGAAATCATATATCAACCATGAATGTTATATATCATAAGAAGAGACGTACATGCCATTTTGCTATCCACACCAAAACTCCAGATATACACCAAAATCAGATGTTGAGATGATCTATGGAGATTACGATACTGAAGGATGTCATGCTCCTCCCAATTAATTATAAATTGATACTCTGATGAAAGATAACTTTGACTACAACTCTAATGATCCCATAGATGATTTACCTATTTGGGAGCCTTACATGGAAGATCCAGGGTTTCAAAGCCAGCTAGAGAATGTATATTTTCCAGATAACTCTGAAAAAGATTCATCTGTTCCTTCAAAAGCATGGAGGCCTTATTCAGAAAATCTTGAACATATCAAACATCATCTCAATGAGGTCATAAGAATTGCTGGACAAGAATTTATCAACTTTTCACTACCTGAAGTCAATGTCATCGAGGAACACAACCCCATAGAAACTTGGGATTCCTTAGGTCAACCAAGCGGAATGTTTGATTTTCTTGTGAAGTATACTGCTCCTAAAAGCTCTCCTATCATGTTTGAAGACATTCAACCAACTGGATGGGGAGATCCTCTTGATCAAGAAGATACATGTGAAAAGGAAACATAAAATTTCTCTGCTAATAACTCTGCATGGGAAGAAGACTCTAGTGATCCGACTCTGCCAGAAGTCAGTGTCATTACTGAAGACAATCCCGGAAGGAAAGTACCAGACTTTGTAATCCATAGAGGAGTTCATCAT
The DNA here is from genome assembly GCA_022829125.1 of Lathyrus tuberosus. NCBI lineage: Eukaryota > Viridiplantae > Streptophyta > Magnoliopsida > Fabales > Fabaceae > Lathyrus > Lathyrus tuberosus. The sequence goes on along the minus strand of JALAZF010000467.1, from coordinate 2,098,545 downwards.
AATTGAATAGCTGTTGATGTCCCGAATGTTGTTCACATCTCAAAGTAAATGCATCGTTTCCTGTAAATATTTCCTCCCTACCTTGCCCAAGGCAGGTGAGTTTTGTTTTATAGGGCTTGTGTTTCAAGAATCGACAAATCATAAATAAAGATGTCATTCTGAATTACCGCATTTTATTGCTATTTTTGCTTTATGCTTTTTTAGAAAATGGTAATCCTAAAAGAGACAAAAATAACAAATGTTTTTCAAAATACACTGCACACCACTTTGTGCATTTTTCTATCGTTTCTAAAAAGAATCATCAATCACATTATGCAGATTAATTTTTAAAAACCCCATTGTAATATAAGATCCAATGCCTTCTCCCAACTTTGAGATCCCAGTATTTGAAGCTGAAGAAGAAGACAAAGAAATTCCAGATGAGATCTCTCGACTACTCCGACAGGAGGAAGAGACCATTCAACCTTACAAAGAACCATTGGAAATGGTTAATTTGGGCTCAGAAGAAGAAAGAAAAGAAGTTAAGATTGGAGCTCTGCTCAGTTCAACAGTTAGAAAAAGTCTGGTAAAGCTTCTCAAAAAATTTCCAGATGTGTTTGCTTAGTCCTACCAAGATATGCCAGGGTTGGATACCAACATTGTGGAGCATCATTTGCCATTAAACCCAGAATGTCCGCCAGTCAAACAAAAGTTGAGAATGACTCATCCAGATATAGCCATCAAGATCAAAGAAGAAGTTCAAAATTAGATTGATGCAGGCTTTCTTGCCACATCAGAATATCCTCACTGGCTAGCCAACATAGTGCCAGTTCACAAGAAGGATGGAAAAGTCAGAATGTGTGTAGACTACAGGGATTTCAATAAAGCAAGTTTGAAGGATAACTTTCCCCTACCACACATTGACATGTTAGTTGATAGCACTGCAAAATTCAAAGTATTTTCCTTCATGGACGGGTTTTCAGGCTATAATCAAATCAAAATGGCACCAGAAGATATGGAGAAAACTTCATTCATTACACCATGGGGAACCTTTTTCTACAAAGTGATGTCGTTTGGATTAAAGAATTCAGACGCAACTTATCAAAGGGAAATGACAACTCTATTTCATGACATGATACACAAAGAAATTGAAGTGTATGTGAACGACATGATTGCCAAGTCTGAAACAGAAGAAGAACATGTGGAAAAATTGTCAAAATTATTCGAGCGTCTGAGAAAATACAAACTCCGCTTGAATCCCAACAAATGTACATTTGGTGTTCGCTCAGGAAAGCATTTAGGATTCATCGTCATCCAGAAAGGAATTGAAGTTGATCCCGACAAAGTCAAGGCCATTCAAGAAATGCCTTCACCCAGAACAGAAAAGTAAGTAAGAGGATCTTTGGGACGTCTAAATTACATCTCAAGATTCATATTTCGCATGACAACGACATGCCCACCGATTTTCAAGCTCCTCCGAAAGGACCAAAGGTGTGTATGGACAAAAGATTTCCAAAAAGCTTTTGAAAGTATCAAAGAATATCTACTGAATCCACCTATTTTGTCTCCTCCGGTGGAAGGAAGACCCCTGATCATCTACCTAACAGTCCTAGAAGATTGCATGGGCTGTGTGTTGGGTCAACAAGACGAAACAAGAAGAAAAGAATACGCCTTTTACTACTTGAGCAAGAAATTCACGGACTGTGAAACTCGATACACTATGCTCGAGAAAACCTGCTGCATTTTAGCTTGGCCTGCTAAACGTCTTCGCCATTATATGATTTGTCATACCACTTGGTTAATCTCCAAAATGGACCCGATCAAGTATGTCTTCGAGAAGCCTGCTTTAACTGGAAGAATTGCCCGTTGGCAGATGTTGATATCAGAATAAGACATCGAATACCATGCTCAGAAATCCGTCAAAGGAAGTATTCTAGCCGATGATCTGGCTCACCAACCAAGTGACAATAATGAATCAATCAGATTTGACTTCCCAGAAAGGATGTGATGTACCTAAAGATGAAAGACTACGATGAACCGCTACCAAACAAAGGGCCAGAGCCAGGATCACAATGGGGACTAATATTCGACGGAGCTATCAACGCCTATGGAAACAGAATTGGGGAAATTATTATTACACCTCAGGGTACCCATATTCCTTTCACTGCTAAATTGGAATTCGAATGTACAAACAATGAGGATAAAGAATTTGAACGTATATGAGACTCAGCCTTGGTTATAAATCAGATCAAAGGAGAATGGGACACACCCTAGGCTGGATTGATTCCTTACAAAGACTACGCAAGAAAGTTATTACCTTTCTTCAACAAAATTGATTTTCATCACATTCCTCGTGAAGAAAACAACATGGCTGACGCACTAGCTACTCTATCCTCCATGATTATTGTGAATCGATGGAACAATGTGCCCAAGATAATCGTGATGCGCCTTGACAGGCCAGCTTACATATTTGTAATTGAAGTAGTCATCGACGATAAGCCTTGGTATCACGACATCAAGCTTTTCCTTCAAAGACAAGAATACCCACCTAGGGAATCAAGAAAAGATTGGAAGACTCTCAGAAGACTAGATGGTAACTTCTTCCTGAACAATGATGTGCTCTATAAAAGAAACTTCGACATGGTTTTTCTCAGATGCGTGGACAGACACGAAGCAAACATGCTAATGAAAGTGATTCATGAAGGATCTTTTGGCACTCATGCCAATGGACATACAATGTCAAGAAAAATTCTAAGAGCAGGATATTATTGGCTGACAATGGAATCCGATTGCTACAAGTACATGAGGAAGTGTCACAAATGTCAGATTTACACCGACAGAATTCATGTGTCTCCGACTCTTCTCAAAGTTCTCTCTTCTCCATGGCCTTTTTCCAGATGGGGAATCAACATGATTGGCATGATTGAACCCAAAGCTTCAAATGGACATCGTTTCATCCTGGTGGTCATTGATTATTTCACCAAGTGGGTCGAAGCAGTATCATACGCCAATGTGACCAGACAAGTGGTGGCCCAGATTATCAAGAAAAATCTCATCTGTTGTTATGGTGTTCCAAGCCAGATCATTACCGATAATGGATCGAACCTGAACAACAAAATGATGAAAGAATTATGTGTTGAATTCAAGATTCAACACCATAACTTGTCGCCCTACCGGCCGAAGATGAATGGAGAAATTGAAGCAGCTAATAGAATATTAAGAAAATCATTCAAAAGATGGTCGTGACTTACAAGGATTGGCATGGAAACTGTGCTCCCCATAGAGGTTTAGATCCCATCAATAAGAGTATTTATGGAAGCCAAGCTAACAGAAGCTGAATGGTGTCAAAGCAGATACGATTAACTGAATCTAATCGAAGAAAAGAGGATGACGACTTTATTTCATGGTCAGTTATATCAACAAAGGATGAAGAAAGCCTTTGACAAAAAGGTTCCACCTCGGGTATTCAGAGAAGGCGACCTCGTGCTCAAAAAGATACAACCTTTCCTCACTGACTCCAGAGGCAAATAGACACCAAATTATGATGACCCATATGTTGTTAAGAAAGCCTTCTCTGGTGGTGCCTTAATACTTACAACTATGGATGGTGAAGAGTTCACTCGACCTACAAATGTCGATGAAGTCAAGAAATACTTCGCCTAAAAAAACAAAAAAAATAACAGCCCACTAAGTTGAAAACCCGAAAGGGCGACTTAGGCAAAAAAGAGTGTATCGGTGGATTGAAAACCCGAAAGGGCAGTCCAAGAAAAAATTAGAGACATAAACAGAAAATAAGCATCCCGATAGATAAAAAACCTGAAAAGGAAATCTAGGAAAAAGCTAGGGATTTATGGCAAGTAAATGCATCCAAAAAGATTGGATCATCTCAAGCGAACGTCATCTATCAAAGAATTTTCAAGCAAGTCACTTTCAACCGAAGCTCAAGAATACTTGGAATTCAAAGTTGTTAGAAGGATATTGGTCATTATGTTTTAATGTAGCCCTTTTCCCTTAAAATTACAATTTTCCAAATGTGTAATACTCCATGGAATCACGCATTTGGCTGATTACCATCCCATTAATGGAAATTTGAGTCTTTGTGCCTTTTGTTTGCAATTCTCACTTTTATTCTGCCTTGCAAAATGACATTTTTATCTGATTTTCATTCTTGAAACAAAAAAAATGAATTTACTTTTGCTTTTAAGATAAAGATGGCAATTTCCTTTTATTTATGAACATAATAAGGAATAACAATAGCTTCTCCAAGAGTGATTAAAACCTCAAAATGAAAAATCAAATGCTCTTGCGATCAATCTTGCAAATATCCCCGAGTGGCGGACCATTACCTCAAATAGATAAGATTGGACATCTTATTCATCCCCAATAAGGGTCGAGTTCCATTTCTTCTACCAAATGAATGTTGGAATCAGGATGAAGATTTAATCCCTTTCCCCAAGTAAAGTGCTACCTCTCAGAATCAAGATAAGATCTGGTCCTTTTCCTCGACAGGGTTTTACCATTAAAAACACCAGTGATGCCTCTATTCCCCAGAATGGTCGAGTATCCGGTTTTGTTCATCACTAGTTTGTGTGTTGTGTCTGTTTTGTCAGCATAAGTATAACATTCATTCATACATCATTCATAATCAATTCATATTCATATTCATAATGCATATGTTGCGTCATTCACTTTGGCTGTGTTTATCCCCAAGTGATTTCCTCTCTCTAATAGAGTTGTCAACTTTAAGCAGAAAATGTACATTCTTTCTAAATCCCCATTGAGTTTGATTCTCGTGGAAGTTTCACTTCAGTTCTCCTTTCCACACTTGGATAGGATGAAATTCCCAGTTTGAGTTCATTCCTCATCTGGAAGTATCTTCTTTTACACAATCTCTCTGGATTGAAATCAGTCCTTGACCATTTTGATAACTTGAACCTCTAAGGGAGAAGGACATCTATTGGAACCTTACTCTTCCCCAACGAAGACACAGTTTGCTTTCCCGGGTAAAGGAAAATCCTCAGTGAAAGCTTTTCAATTAAATCTCTTAGTAGCAAGGACATCACATCTCCCAAGAAGTATCTACCAATTGACAAATGGCAGTCTCTATCAGAACAATTTGTCTATCTCCATCAAAGATAAGTTTATTCCTCATTGGAATCTACGCCTGACGAAACAAGTGACAATCTCTTAAGAAGCTTGTTTTTGTCCCGGAAATTCCCCGTGAGTCAACAAATGAAAATCTCTCCCTGAGAAGCTTGTCCATTCTTCAAATAAGGTCATTAGTACCTCAAAATCACCTTTAATCTTATGGCATCTCTCCGAAGACGTCTCAAAGGGAAGTATGATGAAATCTCTCCAAGCGAATGGCATCTCAACAGAAAAGTTTGTAAACCTCTACATTACAGTCTGTGGCATTCCCCAGTATGTATGCTATCAGACCTTTGCTCATCCTATGGCATATCTCTGAACAAGTCTCGAAGAGAAGTATGATGAAGCCTACTTCCATCAAATGGTATCTGCTCAAGTGAATTCCAGCGAGAAGTTTGATGAAGACCCTCACAGATTTTGTAATCTGTCCTACAAGATTATTATCCCTGAAGCTAGCGGGATTATACCTGAGCGAATCTCACACTCAAAGATACAACATAGTCGCTACCGAACTTTATTTAGTCCCAAAGGATAGGGAAAATATCGATAAAACCCGAGGGGAAGAGAAATGGGTAAGGGGGTCGGTTATACGAAAGGAAGGTACTAGCACCTTACGCATCTGTTGTACTCAACGGGAACCATTTTGCTTGCTTTTAGGCTTGGATGGGTTATCTATCTAAAGGCTTCTAGCTAAAAAGAAGAAGAAAGGGGAAAAGAAAGAAAGTGCTCGCGGAGGATTAGGGCCCTCGTGCCTACGCACCCTCATAATGCAATGAGGAAATCAGAGCGTCGTAGTTCATGGAACCAGGGAAGAGAAGAAGAATGGAAGAAGGTGGCTCGCCAAGATTTCGCAATCTCGTGCCTACGTATCCTCATAGTGCAATGAGGAATTCAGAGCCTACGTATTCCGGGGAACAAAGACGGGAGAGGAAAGGGAAATTGTGTCAAAACAAGAGACATAAGGATTCTGTTGGGGAATGCAAAAAGAAATGGTGTCAAAACCAAGAAAGAAAGGCAAAGGAAAAGTAGTAACTCTGCAGAGGATAAAGTGAAAGAATGGTGTCAAAACCAATAAGATAAAGGAGCAAAAGAATAAGAGTGACTTGCTAGGGAATAAATAGATGAAATGGTGTCGAAACCAAGAGAATAAGAATTTGGTACGTTAACTGACTGGCAGTGGTTAACCGAAGAAAGAGATTAAGGCTCTGTGGGGGAAAAAAGAGTTTGGTGTCAACAGGCAGGCTGTGATGAAAAAAAGGAGAGAGTACTGAACCAAGAGAAGGTGTTTGACTCTGAAGGGATTTCAGTATATTAACTGATAAACAGTGGTTAACTGAAAAAATGGGTGTAGAACCAAGCGAAGGTTGTGACCCAAAGGATGGGTCTGGAACCAAGCGAAGGTTGTGACCCACTAGGGATTCGATGCTAACAAAAGGACTGTTGTTAACTGAAAAAAATGAGTGAATAACTAAGATAAGGTGATTAACTCAAAAGAAAGCTCAGTGGGGTAACAAATAGATTGTGGTTAACTGAGAAAAGGGTGCAAATTGCAATTTTAACTGAAAGGCAGTGGTTAACCAATCAAAAGGGAGGAAGAACCAAAAGAAGGTTGTGAACTCCACTAGGGATTCGGTATTTAACAGGAAAACTATGATTAACCGAAGAAAAGAAAGGCGACTACTGGAAAAAGAGAATTGGTTTTAACAGTTTACTGTGATCAACCAAAGAATGATTACAACTCTGGTGGGGAATCAACAAGCAATGATTGACCAAAGAAATGGTGTTAAACCAAAAGGAGATTGCTAACCCAAGGTGACAAAGATCTTAAATCAAGGAGATGGTGCTTGATCAAAAAGAGAGATTGAAAGGGGCAAGAGTGATCAAGGATCGACTAGACTGGGGATTGGGAACACTACAGTCTTGAGATAGAGGTGATTATTTCAGGCACAGGGTCATTCGTTCCCTACCCAAAATAATCAAGGTGAGTGTAGGATTTCTTCACTCGCATCCCTTCTCTAGCACAAGAGTATAACGCGAAGATTGAAACCGACAGAGTAACAACGCCAATTTGTATAATGCTCTAGTGCGTTGTGCAGACCTCCGACTCAGCAGTGGATAAAGAGAACAAAGCTCTAAAGGACCCTAAAGAGATAAAAGAGAGGGAGATTGACTAATTGAAACAAGGTTTCAATCAATCGATCAAGGGAAATGATAAAGCCAACAATCTTCCAAACGGATCGGAAGATCATCAAAGCAAACGTGCGGATTAGCGTGCAAGGATGGAGTTGCAAGGCAGTACCAAATGTTAATTAACATGCATCACAAATCTTGTCATCACGTGAACAAAAGTGTGCAAGAATCAACATGCTCATACAATGTCCATAATGCAATTAATTCAAAGAATTGACAAATCGTGCATCGAAAGTTTGCATACATGCTTCAAACAGAGGTTAAACAGCTCATGAAACATCCACTAATATCAAGCATATCAAGCCATGGAAGTTAAATGAGGAAAGGAGATCAAACAAGCTTGAAAATAAGCAAAAATGGCATTCTGGTTCAGTGTTAATCGGTTAACCATTTGCTAGTGCAAAGTGGTTAATCGATTAACCATTGAAAAACAGCAAAATTTTGCTGAAAACAGAGGTGTTAATCGATTAACCATTTTGCACTAGCAAATGGTTAATCGATTAACCATTTTTGTCTGAGTATCTGTTGGGAGATGAATCAGGCAAAAGGAAGTATGCTTGGTGCATATGCTATGTATACTAGCTTTTACATGATGCTTGATATCATGTTATCCAATGACAAAGGTTAAGGTATTGTGCTGCGGGTAGGCGAGGATTGTAGCAAAACAAACTTGACATCCTCAACTGGGGAAGGAAACCATAAATGGCAACGACTCCGCTGGGGAAAAAAGCCTAGAGATCTCAAATTTCCAGGCTATTACCATTATTGTTGCTGGGGATGAAGGAACTAGGATGACCCTCCAACCACGACTGACTCTGTCTGGGGAACGAGCCTAAAAATCTCTGATTTCTAAGCTATTAACAATATTGCAAATTGGACGATCTTCTAACCTTGACTGACTTAGCTTAGGGGAATTCCAAGGTCTTGGATGATCTTCACTACTTGGAGAAAATAGGAAACCGAAACACACCGCTGCTGGGGAATGACGGTTTCGACCTGCTGGGAATGATGCACGACCCTTGTTGGGGATAAGAGAACATACATGTCTCTGCTTGGGGACCAATCAGGGTTCTTCCGTTGAAATTATGGCTCAGATGTGGAAATGAAAGGTAAACAAACTTTCCAAAGAACCATAATAGTACTTGCCGGAGATCAAGCTTGCAAATGGAGATTATCGATCATTCTTTAGGGATTTCCGGTGAGGCATGCAATGCATAATGCTTTCTCCATTGATTTAGCTTTTTATTATTCTGAACGCTTTATAATATTATGTGATCACAAATAATCATTTAATTTTCAAAAAAAATACTGAAAAGACACAATTGATAAATCAAATGATGAATTTTATTGAATATGAAAAAAATTTGTACATAAGATGTGTACAAGTATGCAAAAATCCTTGATGAGGAATTTTTCAATAAAATTGAAAAACAAAGGTAAATGGCAATGGGAAATTATTGATTACAACATTGGCTACCATCCACTACAGGTTTAGGTTCCAACGCCTTGCACCAATTGATGATAACTTGACTGCCCTGTAACCGTCTGATGTCCAGCTATGATGAAGAGAGGCTCAAGTGTTTGCAGTCAAATGCTTTTATGCCTAACTTTTTCCTGGACATTTTTCTATTTTTTTCGTCCACCAGGATACCCATTTTTGCCTAAGTTTCCCTTTCGGGTTTTCAATTTACTGGGCTATTATTGTTTTTTTGCATTGTCCCTAACTTTTGCATGGACATTTATTTTTTTGGTCCATCGGGACACCCATTTTTGCCTAGATTGTCCTTGCGGATGTCAATCTAGCAGGCTCTTTATTCATTATTATTATTATTATTATTATTATTGTTTTTTCAAGCATAATATTTTTTGACTGCGTCGGAGTTCACGAGCGATGGCAACTCTTCCCCATCCATGGTGGTGAGGATCAGGGCTCCACCTGAGAAGGCCTTCTTGACAATAAAGGGTCCTTCGTAATTGGGAGTCGACTTGCTGTGTGGATCCGAGTGAACAGGTGAATATCTCTTAAGCAGAAGTTCGCCTTCTTGGAACGCTCGAGGGAGGACTTTCTTGTCAAATGATCGCTTGAGGCGTCTCTGATACAATTGACCGTGGCAAATAGTGGTTAGGTGCTTATCTTCGATGAGATTCAGCTGGTTTTATCTGGATTGGACCCATTCATCTTCATCAAGATCTGCTTCCATGACGACTCTGAGCCAAGGGATCTCAACTTCAATGGGTAGAACAACCTCCATACCATACACAAGCGAATACGGAGTTGCCCCGGTAGAAGTGTGAACTGAAGTTTTGTTGACATGCAATGCAAAGGGAAGCATTTCATGCCAATCCTTATAAGTTTTGACCATTTTCTGGACAATTCTATTGACATTTTTATTTGCTGCTTCGACGACACCATTCATCTTGGGCCGATATGGTGAAGAGTTGTGGTGCTCGATCTTGAATTCTTGACACAACTCCTTCATCGTCTTGTTATTCAGGTTGCTTGCATTGTCAGTGATAATACTGCTAGGAATACCATAGTGACATATTATCTCTTTCTTGATAAATCTGGCAAACACTTGTCCTGTAACGTTTGCATAAGAAGCAGCTTTAACCCACTTGGTGAAGTAGTCGATAGCAACTAGAATGAATTAGTGACCGTTGGAAGCCTTCGATTCGATCATCCCAATCATATCGATACGCCACATAGAAAAAGGCCAAGGAGAAGTTAAAACATTCAATGGAGTTGGAGGCACATGGATCTTGTCACCATAGATTTGGCATTTGTGACATCTTTTGGCAAAGTTGTAACAGTCGACCTTCATTGTTGTCCAGTAATACCCAGCCCAAAGAATCTTCATGGCCATGGCAGGACCTTTGGCATGTACATCCTCACAGCCCTCATGTATGGACCTTATGATCGTGTCTGCTTCGTGTCTATCCACGCATCTGAGCAACACAGAATCATAGTTCCCCTTGTACAGTACACCACCACTTAAGAAGAATTTGGCGCAGAGCCTTCTAATAGCTTTCTTGTCAGTGATAATGATATCCTCGGGATATTCCTGTTTTTCCAGATATCTCTTGATGTTATAGAACCAAGGCTTGTCATCAAACTCGTCCTCGATTGCTAAACAGTGTGATGGTTCGTTTAAATTATCAATACAAATAGCAGGAGCTTCATTCTTCCACTTGACTTTGAACATGGATGCCAGGGTGGCAAGGGCATGAGCTAGTTGATTCTCTTCCCTAGCGATATGATGAAAAGAGATTTCATCAAAGTAGGGAATCAATTTTGCGATGTGCTTTTGGTACGGAACCAGCTTGGAATCCCAAGTCACAAAGTTCCCTCTGACTTGGCCAATCACCAAAGCAGAATCTCCATAGACCTCAAGAATCTTGATTCTCATGCCAATTTCTGCTTCAATATCGTAGATACATGCTTCGTATTCAGCCATATTGTTGGTGCATACAAAGCATAATTTGACGGTGAAAGGAAGATAAAAACCTGTCGGATAAATGAGGATAACACCAATTCCACGACCTTTAGCATTGGAAGCACCATCGAACACGAGCGTCCATCGCGCCCCTGGTTTAGGTCCTATGTCAGGGTCTGAAGTCTCATAATCTCTGACAAACAAAACGTCCTCATCGGGAAAGTCAAACTTTATTTGTTGATAACCCTCCACAGGTTGATGAGCAAGGTAGTCAGACAAGATGCTCCTTTTTATCGCTTTCTGGGTAACATGTTGGATATCATACTCAGTTAACAACATTTGCCACCGAGCAATTCGTCCAGAGACAGCAGGCATCTAGGATATGTACTTTATAGGATCATTTTGGATATCAATAAAGTAGTATAGAAAATCATGTATTGTCGTAGGTGTCGAGCAGCCCAAACCAGAGCACAACAAGTTTTCTCCAAGAGTGAGTATCTCGTCTCACAATCGATGAACTTCTTGCCCAGATAGTAAATTGCATGTTCTTTTCTGCAAGTGTCATCATGATGACCCAATACACATCCCATTGATTCATCGAGAAGAGTGAGATACATGATTAAAGGCCTACCAGGAACCAGTGGTACTAAGATCGATGGTTCTTGCAAGTATTGTTTTATTTTATCAAATGCTTCTTGACAATCATTGTTCAATTCAACCAATTGACTTTTTCTTAGTAATTTGAATATCGGTTCATAGGTAGCCGTCAAGTGAGAAATGAATCTTGAGATGTAATTAAGTCTGCCCAGAAAGCCACGAACTTCTTTTTCTGTTTTGGGAGGCGGCATGTTCTGAATTGCTCGAACCTTGTCAGGATCAACTTCAATACCCTTCTGGCTTACAATGAAGTCCAACAGTTTACCAGATCGACCTCATAAGGTGCACTTCGCAGGATTCAACCATAGTCTAAACTTCCGGAGTATGTCAAACAGTTTTTTCAGATGGACCAAGTGGCCATCTTCAGTCTTGGACTTGGCAATCATATCATCCACGTAAACCTCAATCACTTTATGGATCATATCGTGAAAGAGGGTTGTCATGGCACATTGGTATGTTGTCCCTGCGTTCTTCAAACTGAATGGCATGACGTTGTAGCAATATGTACCCCAAGGCGTGATGAAAGTGGTCTTCTCTATATCAGCTGAGGACATCTTGATCTGATTATATCCTGAGAAACCGTCAATGAACGAAAAGACAGAGAGCAACACAGTGTTGTCTACCAAGACATCAATATGAGGTAGAAGAAAATCATCTTTCGAGCTTGCCTTATTGAGATCTCAATAATCCACACACATTCTGACTTTCCCATCTTTCTCTGGAACTGGGACGATGTTAGCAATCCACTCAGGATATTCGGAAGTGGCTAGGAACCCAACATCAAGCTGTTTCTTTACCTCTTCTCTGATTTTGTGTGCCATGTCGGGTCTAGTCCTTCTGAGTTTCTACTTGACAGAAGGACATCCGGGCTTGAGTGGAAAGTGATGTTCAATGATGTTGGTATCCAACCCATGCATATCTTGATAAGACCAGTCGAAGATATCAACATAGTCTTTCAATAAATTAACCAACTCAGAGTGTACATGCTTTGCGAGGGATGCGACAACCTTGACTTCTTTTCTGACATCACCAGTACCAAGATTGACAACTTCCACTGGCTCTTTGTGTGGCTGAATCTCCTTTTGCTCGTGCTTAAGGAGCCTTTCTAGTTCAGCCGGTAATTCACAATCTTCCTCACCATCTTCTTCGGCTTGGTTAATTGGAATCCCAGAGTTCCAATGGATGTTTTCCATGTTGTTATCAATGCCCGGGTTGGATACCGACATCGTGGAACATCACTTACTACTAAAACCAGAATGTCCTCCAATCAAACAAAAATTGGGAAGGACTCACCCAAATATGTCCATCAAAATTAAGGAAGAAGTGCAGAAACAGATCGACGCAGGTTTCCTTGCCACTTCAGAATATCCTCAATGGCTAGCCAACATAGTGCCAGTTTCTAAAAAAGACGGAAAAGTCAGAATGTGTGTGGACTACTGAGATTTAAACAAAGCAAGTCCAAAGGATGATTTTCCCCTACCACACATTGACATGCTAGTTGACAGCACAACAAAATTCAAAGTATTCTCTTTCATGGATGGGTTCTCTGGCTATAATCAAATCAGAATGGCGCTAGGAGACATGGAGAAAACTTTGTTCATCACCCCATGGGGCACCTTTTGTTACAAAGTAATACCGTTTGGTCTAAAGAATGCAGGAGCGACTTATCAAAGGGCTATGACACTCTGTTTCACGACATGATGTATAAAGAAATCGAAGTGTACGTCAATGACATGATTGCTAAATCTAAAACAGAAGAAGAACACATGGAACACCTATCAAAGTTATTTCAGCATCTGAGAAAATATAAACTCCGCTTGAATCCCAATAAGTGTACATTCAGTGTTCGTTCAGGAAAGCTCTCGGGATTCATCGTCAACCAGAAAGGAATTGAGGTTGATCCCGACAAAGTCAAGGCCATTCGAGAGATGCCTTCACCAAAGACTGAAAAACAAGTAAGAGGATTTTGGGGACGACTGAATTACATCTTAAGATTCATATCCCTCATGACCGTGACGTGTGCGCCCATCTTCAAACTACTCAGAAAGAACCAAAGTTGTATATGGACAGAGGATTTCCAAAAAATCTTTTGACAGCATCAAAGAATATCTGCTGAATCCACCTATTTTGTCCCCTCCAGTGGAAGGAAAACCACTGATCATATACTTAACATTCTTGGAAGACTCCATGGGCTGTGTGCTTGGCCAACAAGACAAAACAAAAAGAAAAGAGTCTGCTATTTATTACTTAAGATAGAAGTTCACAGACTGTGAAACTCGATACACCATGCTCGAGAAAACTTGTTGCGCTCTAGCTTGGGTAGCTAAAAGTCTTCGCAAGTACATGATTTGTCACACTACTTGGTTAATCTCCGAAATGAAACCGATCAAGTACGTCTTGAAAAGCCTACTTTAATGGGAAAGATTGCTCGTTGGCAGATGTTGTTATCAGAATATGACATCGAATACCATGCTCAGAAAGCCGTCAAAGGAAGTGTTTTAGCCTATCACTTGGCTCACCAACCAATTGAAGATCAGGAATCAATCAAATTTGACATCCCAGACGAAGATGTGATGTACCTAAAGATGAAAGACTACGATGAACCGCTACCATATGAAGGGACAGATCCAGGATCTCGATGGGGATTAATATTCGACGGAGTTGTCAACGCTTATGGAAATGGAATTGGGGAAATCATTATTACACCTCAGGGTACCCATATTCATTTCACTGCCAGATTGGCATTCAAATGTACAAACAATGAGGCTGAATATAAAGCTTGCATCATGGGTCTCAAAGAAGCTATCAACTTAAGGATAAAGAACTTGGACGTGTATGGAGACTCAGCCCTGGTTATAAATCAGATCAAAGGAGAGTAGGACACACATAAACTTGGATTGATTCCTTACAAAGACTACGCAAGAAGGTTGTTACCTTTCTTCAACAAGATTGAGCTCCATCACATTCCTCGTGAAGAAAACCACATGGCTGATGCACTAGCTACCTTATACTCCATGATTAGTGTGAGTCGATGGAACGACGTACCTAAGATTGATATAATACACCTTGATAGGCCCACTTACATATTTGCAGTGGAAACCGTCATCGATGCCAAACCATGGTATCATGATATCAAATACTTCCTTCAAAGACAAGAATACTCGCCTGGGGCATCAAGAAAAGATAGGAAGACTCTCAGAAGACTAGCTGGCAACTTCTTCCTGAACAATGATGTGCTCTACAAGAGAAGCTTCGACATGGTTTTGCTCAGATGCGTGGATAGACACGAAGTAAACATGCTGATGAAAGAGATTCATGAAGGATCCTTTGGCACTCATGCCAATGAGCATACAATGGCAAGAAAAATTTTGAGAGCAGGATATTATTGGCAGACGATGGAATCTGATTGCTACAAGTACATGAGGAAGTGTCATAAGTGTCAGATATACTCCGACAAAATCCATGTACCGCCAACGCATCTCAAAATTCTCTCTGATCCATGGCCTTTTTCTATATGGGGAATCAACATGATTGGCATAATTGAACCCAAAGCATCAAACGAACATCGGTTTATCCTGGTAGCCATTGATTACTTCACCAAATGGGTTGAAGCGGTATCATACACCAATGTGACCAGGCAAGTGGTGATCCGATTTATCAAGAACAATCTCATCTTCCGTTTTGGTGTTCCTAGCTAGATCATTACGGATAATGTATCGAACTTGAATAACAAGATGATGAAAGAGTTATGTGCTAAGTTCAAGATTGAACACCATAACTCATCTCCCTACCGACCTAAAATGAATGGAGCAGTGGAAGCAGCTAACAAAAACATTAAGAAAATTATTCAGAAGATGGTTATGACCTACAAAGATTGGCATGAGATGCTACCATTTGCTCTTCATGATTATAGTACATCCGTCCACACTTCAACAGGGGCAACCCTTTTCTCTCTAGTATATGGCATGGAGGCAGTACTCCCCATAGAAGTAGAGATCCCATCAATGAGAGTATTGATGGAAGCCAAGCTAACAGAAGCTGAATGGTGTCAAAGTAGATACGATGAACTGAATCTAATCGAAGAAAAGAGATTGACGACTTTATGCCATGGTTAGTTATATCAGCAAAGAATGAAGAAAGCGTTTGACAAAAGGGTCCGACCCCGTGTCTTCAGGGAAGGAGACCTCGTGCTCAAGAAGATACAATCGTTTCTCACTGATTCTAGGGGCAAGTGGACTCCAAATTATGATGGCCCCTATGTTGTTAAGAACGCCTTCTCAGGAGGTGCCTTAAAACTCACAACCATGGATGGAGAGGAGTTTAATTATCCCACAAATGTTGATGTAGTCAAGAAATACTTTGCCTAAATAAAAAAATAAAAAAAACAGCTCGCTAAGTTGAAAACCTGAAAGGGCGACATAGGCAAAAAAGAGCGTCTCGGTGGAATGAAAACCCGAAAGGGCGGTCCAGGCAAAAATTAGAGACATAAACAATAATCATCCCGATAAATTGAAAACCTGAAAAGGCGATCTAGGAAAAAGTTAGGGATTTATGGTAAGTAACTGCATCCTACCAGATTGGCTCATCAGAAGTGATGTCATCTGTCGAAAAATCCTCAATCAGAGGCCACCTTCAACAGAAGCTCAAGAATATCCCGAATTCAAAGATGGTGGAAGGACAGTGGTCATTATGTTTCAATGTAGCCCATTTCCCTTTAAAATTACCATTTTCTAAAACTTTGTAATGCTCCATGGAATCACACATTAGGCTGATTATCATTCTATCAATAAAATTTGAGCCCTTGTGCCTTTTGTTTGCAATTCTCGTTTATTCTGCTTTGCAAAATGACATGTTTATTTGATTAACATTCTTGAAACACAAAAATGAATTTACTTTTGTTTTCAAAACATGAATTTTAATTTTTTTACTTCTTCTTTTAAAATAAAGACGAAAATTTCCTTTTGATTCATGAACACAAAAAGGAACATCAATGACTTCCCTGGAAGTAATCAAACATCAAAATGCAGAATCAAAATATTCCTTGTGATCAGTATACCCCGGATGAAGAATCAATTACTTCAGATGGAGTGTCCCATCTGTCATCCCCAGTAGGGTTTCTATCCCAAGAATAAAGATAGGAACAAGATTTCCTTCCTCTGACAAGCTGCTACCTTCAGAAAACATCGGTAAAAGTTTTCACTCCCCAGGAGCCGCGTCTTGACACTACTAAGAGTAGTTGAAGTTCAGCAACAGAACTTTGTGTCCCTCAATATTCATCACCATTGATACTTTTTATCCCCCGCAGTGGCCAAGTATCCAATTGTGATCATCACCATTTTGTATGTCATGTTTCTCTTGTCAGCATAAGCATTCATTCATACATACATCATGCATTTTTTATTTATATTCATATTCTTATTCATAATGCATAAGTTACATCATTCTCTTTGGTTGTGATAAACATCCTTTCTCAGTTAGGGTCGTCATCCTTAGGCAGAAGGGATGTACCTTTTTTCTAAATCCCCACTGAGGTTGATCCTCGTGGAAGACTTTTCTTCAGTTTCCTTTCCACATTTGGATAAGAAGACACCTCATTTTGAGTTCTTTCCTTGTCAGGAAACGTCTTGTTTAGACGATCTCTTTCCAGTTCATTCCTGGATTGAAATTGATCCTCGACCACTTTGATAACTTGAACTTATGGAAGACGAAAATGCATTAGGTTATACACCTTTGAAGATTAATTCTTCATCATTGAAGATGATATTTTGCTTTTCTGGATTAAAGAAAATCCCCCGCGAAAGCTTCTCAACAAAAGACTCTTGGTAATATGGACGTCACCTCCTCCAAGAAATTTCTACCAATTGGCAAACAAAGAAGTTTTTTTGCCCCATAAATTCCAAATAAGCCAACAAATGACAGTCTCTCTCCGAGAAGTTTTTCCTGCTTTCAAGGAAGTCATCAGCGCCTCAAAATTGGATTACATCACATGGCATCTCTCCAAAGTCTCGAAGGAAAGTATGATGTAACCTCTCCAGCAAATGGCATCTCCGACTAAGAAGTTTGCACACCTCTGCAGTTCAGACAAATGGTTCTCCCCAGTAAGTCTGACATCAAATCTTTATCCATCAAATGGCATCTCCCCAATAAATCTCGGTGAGAAGTTTGATAAAAGCCCTCCCAGATAGCATTCCTTGTCAAGAGAAGAACTCGACAAAAAGAAACTGAGACCAGATTCGTGGCTGAAGACCAGGATCGAGGGGAAGTTTATTTCTAAAGAAACTGAGACCAGTTCCGTGGCTGAAGATCAATATCGAGGGGAAGTTTATTTCAAAAGAAACTGAGACCAGTTCCGTGGCTGAAGACCAGGATCGAGGGGAAGTTTATTTCACAAGAAACTAAGACCAGTTCCGTGGCTGAAGACCAGGATCGAGGGGGAATTTATTTCAAAAGAAACTGAGACCAGTCCCGTGGCTGAAGACCAGGATCGAGGGGAAGTTTATTTCAAAAAAAACTAAGACCAGTTCCATGGCTGAAGACCGGGATCGAGGGGAAGTTTATTTCAAAAGAAACTAAGACCAGTTTCGTGGCTGAAGACCGGGATCGAGGGGAAGTTACACCTTTTTCTAAGTAAGATTACTTAGTAAAAGAAGATGGATCAGCAAAATTGGGAATTAGCTACCATTCACATCCACGATCAAAATTTCGGGTATTCTAATATTTAATCCTCTTTTACCATGAACGTTTGAATATCTTCGCCATTCACACCTTCAAGTCCAAGAAGATTAAATAGGGGCATCTGTCATACCCTAAATTTTGAACACAATATTTCACATTATTGTGCAAATCATCACCACAATATGGATGTATTTTCATACCTCACCAATTCCTTCAGAGATTGTTGAGTATCCACCTCAACCAAGGATTAGGGTTTTTGAGCCCTCTTAGAGCATCCAAGCAAAGGATCAATCAAGAATTGACATGATCTTCAACTTGTCAAACCTCTAAAACATCCATAAAGGATCAAGATGCCCCCCATATCAAGAATCTAACACAAGAATGCAACATTTCAAGTTGATCAAGCCTCAAGATCACCAGTGTCACCAAATTAGGGTTTTGGTCGACCATGGCCTCCAGAGAAAAATTTCCATCAATGTATGATTCAAGAAGCTCAAAAGAACCCCATGAGTCCATTCATAAGTTCAAAATAGCCTCAGGGGGATGCACCTATAAAAAATCAAGAATTAAGGTTTTGACCCAATTCAATCCCTAAGTTGACTTTTTGAGCAAGGCATGAGCCAAGGCATCAAGATATGTTTCAAGGACCTCAAATAAATCATATTGATCCATTCACAAGATTGGCTTGATTCAAATTACTTGGTTCATAAGCAATGCAAGGATTCAAATTCATCTGGACCACAAATTAGGGTTTTTGAGAAAAAGTCAACCATACCTCTGACTTTTGACCAAAACATGATGTCAAACCTTGGGACATGATTCAAGACACTCTAAAATACCTATGGAATCCATCCATTAGGTTCAATTTAGCCCAAGGACTTGATTTCATAAAGGATCACAAAGTTCAAAATTCATCTGATACAAAAGTCAACTGTGATCAAAACTAAGTTTGACTTTTGGAATTTTTTTGACAAACATGGCTTCTTTAAGCCAAAAACAATGTTAACTTGTGATTTAGATCATGTAACTTGCAAAAAGGGCAACCTTGAGAAACTTGAAATTTCACTAAGTTATGGAAAAAAGTGATTTTTACCTAACTTTAAAAGGCCATAAATTGTGATCCAAGCAACCATTTTCTTCCATCCAAAGCTCAAATGATAGATCATCTTACATACTACAAAAGTGTCCTACTGGTTGATCACGACTTTGCGTATTGGTCGGATTACTGCTGCAAGTATACAGCTTATCACGTAGTTTTAAAAAATTGTCGAACCCACAGAGACTAATAATCAACCTAGAGTGATCGATTATTGCGGTGTAAAGCTAAGGCTAGATTTGGAGGTAAAAGAAAACTTAGTTTTTAATGGGATTTGAAAAACAGCAATAAAGACGAGACTGGAGAATGATTTTCGTGCTCCTTAGGGACTCCGTAAAATCTGGGTGTTAACAAAGGTCTCGAAATTGATCTGAAGGATATACCAGTTTAAAGGACCGATCTCATGCTCTCGCGGTATTAAACAAGCCACGCCTAATGACCCAAAGATTTTTCTCTCGCTCGCTCGATAATTAAAAGGTGCGCTTTGAAAACTAACATAACCTAAATGAGGCCCTAAAGCGCTCTCGCTGCATTTAGGCTCAATGTCTGATGCCTACTATCCGGCGATTACCTCAAACTCTCGCTCTATTGGACACGCCTTGGTGCGTTTCTCACTCTCATGTTGAAACACTGCTAAACAGCCCCTCGCTATCACGACAAGGCTGCCTAAATTCAGATTAGACACCAAAACCAGAATTTTGAAAACATTAAGTTAAACACAGATTGCTCTACAGAGTCCCGTCGGAACGACGGTCCTCAATCTACAGACTCATGCAAATTTACTCAGACATATTTAAACCTAATGCTAACATAGTAACATTGCTGAATTTAAGGGCAAACATGTTGATAAATTTGGATACAATTCAGGCTTATGATTTATTAGTAAAGCAGGTTATATTGCATACGATTACAAGTAAATAATATGCAGTAAAAGCGAAAAGAAAATAACCTGCAATGCAAAGAATATAAACTGAAAACAAAACTTGTATTAAATAAGAAACTGGATCCAAGAGTACATCAGCAAATAAGCATAAGTAAATACAAGATTGTAGCAACTACTCGATGTGAGCAGATTGCTACTATGGACGGTGATTATGTAGTTTGGCTAGAGATTTTGGCAGCGCTTCCGCAAGGGTTCTTCGATCTCTAAATGCAGACCTCTGATGGTCTATTTATGAAAAAGACTGGCTCCAAGTGCACAATTTTGAATTTTGAAAAAAACTTGCAAAACTGCTAAACTGCTGTCTGGAAACTGCTCCCGCGAACCAATGGCGGTCGCCGTAGGCCTAATGGCGGACGCCATTTGCTTAAAGCTTGATTTTCCCTCCTTTTTCCAATGGAGAGCGCCATTCATCTTGCACTGGGGAGATGACGAGCGCCATTCAGCTGGATGGGACAGAAACTTGCAATTTTCTTCACTTTTCTTCTCTTTTAAGCTCGATTCTTATTCTTTTCTGCTATGATGCTGATATGGGACATGTAAATGGAAAATGAAAGAAAATATAAGTAAATGATGCATAAAGATACGAAATCGAATCATCAAACTCCCCCACACTAAGACTTTTACTTGTCCTCAAGCAAACTCCCAATGTAATAAAATAGTAAGCATGATGTTTCGACTCTTAGGCACAACAAAAACAATCTAAGCACAAGGTTGCTAGGCTAAAGTGAAACGGATAGGTACTGGATAGTGAAAACAAGGATATCGTAATGACACGACTCCACAAAGGCGGACGAATACTCCCTTCCTATGCAATACCAATTCAAATCATGACATTATAACTAGACCTATATCCTTCATCTTATTTCACCTCATTTTCATTCGAGCGCAATCACATTAAGCCCGTTATCCTGTGTACTTACATGGTAAGCGAACCTGTTAGTGTTTATGATCTCTTATTCAACACAATTTTTTTTTTCTTTTTCGCACATTATGCTTTCTTTTGCTTACGAATTTCAAGAGTCCGAACCTTTAGGCTAAATGGTCGGGTGAGGACCACCTAACTTAGCAGAAACATGTCTTTCATTCGTTTTTTTTCTATAAAAATCACATAAATCAACTTTTGAGATCACACATATTTGCATCGGTTCGTTACTTAGTTCGTACACACGGATGGTGCTGACTGCTAGTAAAAACTAATAGAGAGGTTACTTCTAAGAAGCTAGGCATAAGGTCATGGCATAATGTCTATTTAAATCAATATCACATATTTAGGGAATCTAAGGTGTAGGAACGGTACCGATATTTTCAAAACTTTCCCAAGTCCGCCTACCTAGCCTAAATCAAAGAATGGAACAACCTATACTATACGTGTCATGCCTTTGAGTCTAAGCAAATTTTTTTGAAATTAGGGTCAAATAAGGGAGTTATTAGACACAGGAAAAACGTAAAGTAAAAACGACTCAAACGTGCATATGACTCGATAATGAAAAATAAACTAAACTAGAAAGCAAGAAATAAATAAAAACAATAAACGGCTCCTCCCCCACACTTAAACTAGACATTGTCCTCAATGTCTTAGCCTAAGGTGAAAGAAGAAGCGATAGAACCTGGATACATCAATGATAGTGAGCACACCCTCCACGAGGGTGTCTGTCCTGCCTGATGGATGGGTTGTCCCGTGGGACATGTTAGACACAATTTGCAATTCGGTTTACCTCCCTGCGCAGCCTGCCATCTCTGAGACAACATCTCTCAAATCCGACTTGGCCCTGGCCATTAACTCGTACTGCCTCATCTCTAACTCATGCATCTGCCCATCACACGCGGCACCTCTCTCTCTCTCTGCTGTCTAAGCTCTGACATAAATTCATCCAATGACAAACGAATACATGCAAAATCTGAAAAAGGTGTCGTGTGTGCTTGGGTGCTAGACCCAGGTATGTCAGTGGTATGGCTATGAGTACGGGGCTGATCAGAATGTTGCCTCATGACATCATGGTAGTGCCTCTCGTCGCTCTCTGCCTCTACATCACGGGCTCCTAAATCAAATAGCCAATTGGCGCTTTGACGCATATTTATGCGCTCAACATTTGGCAGAGAAAAACCTCGGAACTCATGTGTCCAGACCATAAAGTGATACTTGTTACGATGCAAACTCTTGACAAGCCGCGCATTACGACAAAAGTCAATGTCAGCATAGAGACAAGGTATGCTCTCTTCGTTTTCCAAGTTGGCCTCAAAATCTAAAGAGATAGCTATGGCAGTAATGATACCGCCTATGCAGATGGAACCACCGACTCTGTTTGCTACACTAATAAAATCGGCTAAGAGGAACGGTGTAGGATTCACACGGGTTTGGAAAAGTGCACAGTGAATAAAGAACAGATCCTTAGAATTCACGTTCCCTGGGTTTTCTCGTCCGAAAATGTTGGAGGCGAGGGTGCGGTGAAAGTAACGAATAACAGTGTTATGGATGGTCGTGGCTTTCAAACCCTCCCATTTGGTGGTTCTTGTGTTGGTTATTTGATGCCAGAATTGGAAGGCTCCTTCCTCCCAGTCACTGTCTAAGGGTGCTTGAGTCGCAAGACCCTCACCGGTAGTAAAACCAAAATATTCAGCTATCTGCTCATGAGTTAGCAAATAATCTACGTTAAACATTCTGAAGTAAATGGTTTTGGTGGTGCGGTTAATATCATGGACATAGAGGATTGAACTAAGAAATTCATAAGTAAGTCTAACGGAAGAGGGATTAAACATGGAGCAGAAACGAGTTATACCTAAGTTCCCGAGCATCCACGAGACGCTATCATAAATACCTAAGGTGCAAAGATTTTCCGGCTCTGGATATCTTGTGGCATAGACTGGCCTTTTGGATACTCGGTGAAAGTTCGAACGCATGGTAGCTCCAACTGTTCCTTCGGGGAACTCAATGCCCATGTAATCTATCTCTTGGTTAGCTTCCATAGTTGTTTCTTAGGAGGATGGTGTTTGTGAATATTTTTCTGAAATGGGTAGAGAATGGAAAATGGGTTTTGAGAGAGATGATTGGAAATGTGGGGATTAGTGAGATTAAATAGGGATTAAATGGATGAATATGGATGGTTAGAATTTAATGTGGGATAATGAGAGGTTTACTAGGTGCTTAGGGGGTCTAGGGAACATGCAAGAATGTTTTAAATGGGGAGAAGAGGAGGTAAAATCGTGTCTTAGAAGCAAAACAGTGCGTTCTTCCTGTTTAAAGGAATGGCGAATGCCTTATGCATAATGGCGAGTTCCATTTGCTTCAGACACGAATTTTGTGTCCTCAATCCTACAGAATGCAGTGTTGTGACATATTTTTGGGTTTTTCTTATTTTATTGACAAAACACAATAACCTAAACATTAAAAACACTTAAAGGAGAGGAAACTTGCATTTAACGGAACAGTAGTGCATTACATTTACACGTCGGCATCCTGACGGTACACAGTGGAATGGAAATTAACAGTACAAACAATACAAGAAAGGGAAACACTATACATGTACACAAACTATCCTAAGAAAAATAGGGAAATAGGTGCGGCTAATGGATCATCCATGATGTTGTCTAAGAGAGTAGACAATTTGGAACATATGGTCCAACTCCTCATGTACAACATCCATAAGTCCAATGAAGTCGACTCGGAGAGAGGAAATCTCATCTCGGAAGGAATCCACTTCGGACTGGAGAGCATTAATAGTAGCAGCTACATTCAAAGGTGGTATATCAGGATCGACCTCGGAACCTTGAGTGGCCTCGGCAGACATAATGGTATCTCGGTTTTGGTAAGCTTGAGGAGAGTCGGGTGGAGTCAGAAACTCATTAATGACCTCCAAATCATAGAGCCAATTGTCCTTGTTGTGCACACTGGTCTTTTCATGGTTAGGTAAGGTGAAAGTATGGACTACAGCATTATCGATAAGTAACTCAAATTCAATCGGGCCAAGGTTAGCAATAATGCCTCTGTTGAAACAAAAGCTAATGTCCATCGGGCGAAAACCACCGAATGCAAAGGAACGGTTCAAATGGTACCTCATTCCAATTGTATCAGCAATCATAGTCACCAACCCACCTATTAAGATTGGCTCAAAGGAATCACGGGCAATACGACTGAAATTAGCAAGCAAATACTGGGCTGCATTGACAGGCTTTCCTTGGGATGCGAAGAGCATGATATATAGCTCATCCCTCGACACAGATGTAATGTTCTCTTCTTTGCCAAAGAAGGTGTGAGCAAGAACCTTATAGAAATATCTCCATCCAGGGTTGTGAATGTTTTCAGAAAACAAGGCATCAGGTTCGGCAGTACCGTTTCCAGCTATGGTACCCCAGAAATGTTGAAGATCATAGCTAGTGAAGGCATCAGCAGGGGTTCTGGTCACAACATCGGCTTCATTAGGAAAACCCAATAATTCAGCGAATTCATGGTGGGTGAATTTGTACTTATTTCCAAATAACCCGAAGGTAGCCACTCCACGACCAAATCTGAAACCACAGGTGGCATCATAGTAGAGGGAGCTTAGGAACTCCAAGGTCAGGCTACGGTAAGTGCTAAATCTCTTCTCTAAAGCAAAGTGAGACCAGCCTATTTGACTCAAAAGGAAAATAACACTGTCTCGGATGCTAAGGGTTCGCATAGCCGAGTCGTCAAGGTAGATGGACAGACCAAAGTCTCTGGACATCGTTCCTGAAAACAACAGCACGGTTCTCAAATGTCTGCATGGTTTCTGGCCAAAGGTTTCTTAGAGAAGGGTATCCTGAAAAATTTAAAAATAATACACTATTAGGGAAATAATACTATTAGCTACGCGTTAGTAAAAATCATAATACTGATAATGATAGCAACAATAATGAGATGCAACAAACAGTGATGCATATTGCAAAGACTTTATACTAAACATGCATGCAGTATCCTAAAACTAACAAAAAATAAAAGCAAAAGATCGTGGTTTAGCTCCCACGGAGCGCTTTGTTTAATGTCGGAAGCTCGACATTAGAATAGAAAAGGACATCATTTATCGGGAAGAGCGGGAAGCTCTTCTAACTTGTAACTAGTGATGAATTCCTTGTTTTCTACTAAGTGGTAGTGCTTGAGTCTCTGGTCGTTCACAAAGAACGTCTCATTCGACTTTCCTCTAATTTCAACTGCTCCACTTGGTAGGACTTTTATAACTTCGAAAGGACCAGACCATCTAGAACGTAATTTTCTGGGAAAGAGTTTAAGCCTAGAGTTAAAGAGAAGAACTATATCTCCTTCGTTAAACTCCTTATTTGTTATCCTTTTATCATGTCACTTCTTGGTTCTTTCTTTGTATATTTTGGCATTTTCATAGGCATCAAGCCTTAGTTCCTCTAGTTCATGGATATCTAGAATCCTTTTCTCGCCCACTGCCTTATAATTCATATTCAGGGTCTTAATGGCCCAATAAGCTTTATGCTCAAGTTCCACAGGCAAATGGCATGACTTTCCATAAACTAGTTTGTACGGTGTGGTTCCTATGGGGGTCTTGTAGGCTGTTCTGTAAGCCCACAGAGCTTTATGAAGTTTAGTAGACCAATCCTTCCTAGAGGTTGCAATGGTTTTCTCTAAAATCTGCTTGATCTCCCTATTCGACACCTCTACTTGTCCACTAGTTTGAGGGTGATAGGGTGTTGCTACTCGGTGTCGTACTCCGTATTTAAGCAATAGTTTCCCGAAAACATTCGAAATGAAATGGGAACCACCATCACTAATGACAACTCTTGGTACATCGAATCTGGGAAAGATTATGTTCTTGAAAAGTTTCACCACCACTCGTGCATCATTTGTAGATGAAGCTATCGCCACAATCCATTTTGATACGTAATCAACTGCGACGAGTATGTATTTGTTTCCAAAAGAAGATGGAAAAGGTCCCATGAAATCAATACCCCATACATCAAAGACTTCAACTTCCAAAATTCCCTTTTGTGGCATCTCATCGCGTCTAGAAACATTTCTAGTGCGTTGGCACCGGTCACAGTTCATAACGACAATGTGAACGTCCTTCCAAAGGTTTGGCCAAAAGAGGCCAGATTGTAATATCTTTGCGCATGTTTTTGATGTACTGGCATGTCCTCCATATGGTGCATCATGGCATTGGGATATGACATCCTTTACTTCTTATTCAGGGACACATCAACAAAATATTCCATCGGTGCCTCTCTTGAATAATAGGGGTTCATCCCAGTAATATTGTTTAAGGTCATGGAAAAATTTCTTCTTCTGTTGGTATGTTAGATCCGGTGGAAGCACCTTGGCTGCTAGGTAGTTGACAAAGTCAGCATACCATGGCAATGTGGTTTTTGTATAGATTACTTCTACTACTTCATTTGTCTCTGCATCGTTAAATAACAAGGAACATTATACAGTTTTGCTTTCCCTTTCCAACTGGGCTACTAGTTTGTCGTAAGGAAAGTCATCGTTTATAGGCACTCTTTCGGGCTTTAGATCCTCAATCCTAGAGAGATGATCTGCTACCACATTTTCAGTACCTTTCTTATCTTTAATCTCTAAATCGAATTCTTGAAAAAGCAAGATCCATCTCAAGAGTCTTGGTTTGGCATCCTTCTTAGTCAACAGGTACCTAATAGCGGCGTGATCAGTATAGGTAATAATTTTTGCTCCTACCAGATAGGAACGAAATTTATCTAAGGCGAACACAACAGCCAGGAGTTCCTTTTCTGTGGTCGTATAGTTCATCTGTGCGTTGTCCAAGGTTCTACTTGCGTAGTAAATAACATGAACCTTTTATCCTTTCTTTGTCCTAAGACAGCGCCTACAGCATAGTCGCTAGCGTCGCACATTATTTCAAATGGTAAACTCCAATCAGGCGGTTGCATAATTGGTGCGGTAATAAGAGCATTCTTCAAATTTTCAAATACTTTCAAGCATTCTTCATCGAATATGAATTCAGCTTCTTTCATTAGTAGTTCAGTCAAAGGTTTTGTAATCTTAGAGAAGTCTTTAATGAATCGTCGGTAAAAACCGGCATGTCCTAAAAAGCTTCGTGCTTCTCTAACTGTTTTTGGTGGTTGAAGGTTTTCTATGATTTCTATCTTTGCTTTGTCTACTTCAATACCTCTATCGGATACTACATGTCCAAGAACTATACCTTGTCGCACCATGAAATGGCACTTCTCCTAATTTAGCACAAGGTTCACTTTGACGCATCGTTCAAGTACCATCTCAAAGTTTGACAAACAGTGTTCGAAACTTCCCCCACATACAGAGAAATCATCCATAAAGACTTCCATTATGTCATTTATGAAATCTGCAAAGATCGACATCATGCATCTCTGAAATGTTGCGGGAGCAATACACAGTCCAAATGGCATTCGACGATAGGCAAATGTGCCATAGGGGCAGGTAAATGTGGTCTTTTCTTGGTCATCCGGATGAATAGGTATTTGGAAAAATCCTGAGTATCCGTCTAAGTAACAGAAATATGAATGTTTTGCTAGCCGTTCAAGCATTTGGTCTATGAAGGGTAAAGGAAAATGATCTTTTCTAGTAGCCTTATTCAGCTTTCTATAGTCTATGCACATCCTCCATCCAGTTTGAGTTCGTTTGGCTACGAACTCGCCTTTTTCGTTAGTTACAACCGTAACACCACCCTTCTTTGGTACGACATGTACCGGGCTGAGCCATTTGCTGTCAGATATCAGATATATAATTCCTGCTTCCAATAGTTTTTGCACTTCTCTCTTGACTACATCGCTTAGGACATGGTTCAATCGTCTTTGATGTTCTCTGGATGTCTTACAGTCTTCCTCCATCATGATGTGATGCATACATATAGAGGGACTTATCCCTTTTAGATCGGAGATGTTATATCCAAGAGCTGTGGGATATTTCCTCAAGACTTCCAATAGTTTCTCGGTTTCTATTTGTCCTAAATTAGCATTAACTATTACGGGTTTTTCGAGTTAAGTGTCTAGGAATTCGTACCTTAAATCTTTGGGTAATGTTTTAAGTTCTACAGATGGTTTCTTTGGGCAAGGCATAGGATCGGGTGTGAGTGCTAGGCATTCTCTTAGACTGTCATCTTCATATGGCTCACGCCAGTTATCGTCCTCAAATATTGGAGGGTCTGGAATCCTTAGCACTTCCGTGTACCTTGTCGGTTCCTTCTCCATTTCTCTGACGCATTCGTCGATAACGTCTAGAAAACAGCATGAATCATCTAAAACAGGGGCTTTTAGGAATTGGGCTAAGATGAATTCGACTTTTTCTTCCCCAACTTCGAAGGTTAACTTTCCCTTCTTCACATCTATTATAGCTCCAGCTGTTGCTAAAAATGGTCTACCTAAGATGATTGGTATATTAGAGTCTTCCTTAATGTCCATTATCACGAAATCTATCGGATATAAAACTGACCTACGCCAGCTGGCACGTTTTCTAGCATACCTACTGGATACTTCACAGAACGGTCTGCTAGTTGTAGAGACATCTTCGTTGGCCTCAGGTCTCCTAAGTCAAGTTTCTTACATGTGGATAGGGGCATTAGGCTAACACTGGCTCCTAAGTCGCATAACGCTTTGTCTATGACAATCTTTCCGATTACACAAGGTATGGAAAAGCTACCTAGATCTTTTAGTTTAGGAGGCATGTTATTTTGAAGTATGGCACTACACTCAGCAGTGAGCATAACAGTTTCGTTGTCCTCTAACTTTTTCTTGTTTGATAGGTTCTCTTTAAGTAATTGGGCATATGAGGGCATTTGCGTAATAGCTTCTGTGAAAGGTATCGTTATATTTAGTTGTTTTAGAAGCTCTACGAATTTCTTAAACTGTCCTTCGTTTTTGGATTTAGCTAATCTTTGAGGATAAGGCACAGGTGGTTTGTGTAGCGAGCGATTTTGGACGCGGTTCTTAAGCGCTGGTCGCTCTCTGCGGTTTGAGCTTTAAACTACAGGTCGATTCATTTTTTATCCTATTGTGAGCTGAATAAGGAAGGGAAATAGATGTCTCCAATTAACCCTGCTTGCATACTGAGTTTAAACAGCGGTCTGTTAGGTTACGAATGCTATCAATGTGGGGGGGCCTTGTACTGGTTATTTGTATTTTCGCCAATACAATTTTCTTTCTTTCTAGGACTTTCTAGCGGGGAACAAGGATTAGGATGTTAGGACTGATGCTTTTGAATTACTACTTTTGATTGATGGAGATATGGGATTTGGATTTTTTGTTGATTGCGCTCGCTAAGATCTTTTCTTTCGATCTTATGCCTACGTATTCCCGTTTACCGAAACAGGGAAATCAGAGCGTTCGTAGTTCCTCCTATTCTATGGGAGGAAATGGGTGTTTTGGTGTCTTGTTCAAAGCCCAAGACGTGAAGCGAAAGGTGGTTTGTATCTTGTTCAAAGCCCAAGATGTGAAGCTGAAAAGTCTATTTGTGTCTTGTTCAAAGCCCAAGACGTGAAGCTGAAAGACCTCGGCTTTAGAGAGAATTTGTCATCTCTAAAGAGGGGAGAAGGAGAATTACTTTAACTGGGATACGCGGATCCGAGCAATGCCATAATTTCCGAAGAAAGGGTTTTAACCTGAAGGAGAAGACTTTAACTTAGTGTAGAGCAATGCCATCTTTCCTTAGGAATTTCTCATGCTAAAAGAGGGACAGTGGTGTGGATATAGATGATCCAGAGGCTTGCCGCTTACAGCGATTAGATGAAGGGAAAGGAGTTGTTGATGTTTGTGTACTGTGAACGAGGCACAATTTTGATGCTAAAAGGTTGATTGGATCAACCAGTGGTTTTCTTATACAAAGCCTAAGAGGAGGCTAATTTCCGCTAGGAAAATCATTATACAAAGCCTAAGAGGAGGCTATTTTGTGTCCCGTACAAAGCCCGAGATGGAGGCTAAAAATGTTTGACTCAACAAGAGAGTCTTTGTATCTCGTACGAAGCCCGAGATGGAGGCGAAAGGGGTAATTGACTCAACGAGGGAGTCTCTTATGTGTCTCGTATAAAGCCCGAGAGAGAGGCTAAACGTTGTTTGACTCCCCTGGGGAGAATTTTGGTATCTCGTACAAAGCCCGAGATGGAGGCTATTGTAACTGTTTCAGTTGAGTGACAGATCCAATATACTGATTTTAAAAGAGAAAATCAGTTCTTATATGAGCAACACTGTACTCAGGGATTTGATTTGAGGATCAGGGATATCTCCTTCTCTTTGAGGAAATGGGAAATCCAAAGGGTATTGAGACTGTCCGAGTCTGCGGGTTTCCTTCCTATTTTTGAAGAGTACTTGAGAATGTCTTTGAGACTCAAGGAAGTTTAGACTGTCCGTGTCTAGAGTTTTATCTTTTGTACTATGCTTTGAGAAACAGTAGTAGACTCTATGAAAGGACTGTTCTATGCAGATGACTAAGTTCTGTTCCTATACCTCTAGGAGGTCGTCGGGACAATTTGTACGAAGCCCAAGAGGAGGCTGGAAACTTTTAAGAAGCCGACGGGTCCTTGTACGAAGCCCAAGAGGAGGCTATCATTCCCGGAGGAAGAGATCATTATACGAAGCCTAAGAGGAGGCTGTGAATACTTCTAAGAAGCCGTAGGGTCCTTGAATAATGCCCAAGAGGAGGCGGGGTTGCTTTTTAGGAAGCCTGTGGGTCCTTGAACAATGCCCAAGAGGAGGCCGATGCTTTTAAGAAGCCCGTGAGTCTATCATCTCCTTTCCATTAGGAGAGATAACTCTTTTAAAGATAAAAACCACTGGTAAACGTGCGAGGTTTACTATCCAGCGACTTTTAGCTTTTAAAGAAGGTTCCTTAGTTAAGGTCCAAGATTATGACCGTAGTGGGTACCCAAACCCCGAGACATTCAAGGCAAGCTATTCACAAGGAATAGATCAAGTCAGGAAAGTTCGAGAATTTGGAAGAAACTCAAAGATGCCATTCACGGAGAATACATTCATCTTGGGGAGTAGAGCTTCTTGACGATTCCTAAGGAGGACAGCCGAAGAGAAGACTGTATCTGGTGCTCCTATTGGGGATCTAGGCGTCTATTTCTACGAATAAATGAAACGGCGTCACCTAGTTCTAGACGTAGTTGCCGGGGAAACTCGAAATATCTATACTATTATTACACAGTAGATATGAGTTTATGAAAGGAGACTTACAGTGAGCAGCCCCACAATACAGCTTATAATATGAAAACAGTAAACGAAAGCGATAACCACTTACTCGGTTGGAGTGCTTCCATGCTGTTTGGTTAGTTGTTCAACAAAGAAAGATTGAAAACAACAGTATATTCAAAATCAAATGAGAAAGTGCTTTGAAAAAGAAAGATTTGGGGCTTACAGCTCAAGGAGAGGCCTAGGGTTTTATCAGTGAGCGCACTGTTTGACTTTGTACAGAGGGACTTATACAAGTGACTGGGGCCCAAAATGGTTTTCTGTACAAAGGGATGGGTCTTACACTCTCTCAAGAGGCCCAAAAAGGTTTAAAGGAAAAAGAGTGGGGCTTATAACACGAGGGTAGGCCCAAATGATTTTTCGTTTAAAAATGGCGATCGCGCCGAGGTTTTCTTTTAACGCGGAGGGACTTATACAATAAGTGAGGCCCAAGATTTTGGTTAAAAGGGGATTGGGTCTTACACTCTAATAGAGGCCCAAAGTGTTTTTAACGGGTCTTATAGCTCAAGGAGAGGCCCAAGGGTTATTTTGAAAAGGCGACGATCGCGCCGTTTACTTGTACGGAGGGACTTATACAATGAATGAGGCCCAAAAAATTTTTGTACAAGGGGGGATGGGTCTTACACTCTCTCCAGAGGCCCAAGGTGTTTTGAAAATGATTTATGAGGGTTGAATTAATCCAAAACCCTAATTTGTTTTCAAAATGTATTTAATTGAATAAAAATTCAATTAAAATGATCAAAAATTGTTTAACACATGGAAAAAAAATTGTGATCTTGGATTAATGCTTCAAAAATTAAGTATTGACCTACAAAATAATTAGAAAGCATTAAAAGTTGCAAAATCAAAGTAGAAAAAATATTTAAAATGCCAAAAACAATCAAAATATTAATTCTTTACAAAAATATCAATTATATGAAATAAATAATATTTTTGGGATTTTTTGATAAAATAAAATATTTTAACATTTTTGTGAATTATTAAAAAAAGAATCAACTCAAAATCATTAAAACTCAGAGAGAAATTAATTTTTGAATCAATTAAACAAAATCACAAAATTCAAATATTTGAATTTCTAAAAATGGCGCCAGGAACAAGCTGAAGAACAC
Organism: Lathyrus tuberosus; assembly: GCA_022829125.1. Taxonomy (NCBI): domain Eukaryota; kingdom Viridiplantae; phylum Streptophyta; class Magnoliopsida; order Fabales; family Fabaceae; genus Lathyrus; species Lathyrus tuberosus. The sequence goes on along the minus strand of JALAZF010000467.1, from coordinate 2,066,145 downwards.
GCGCGTGTTCTTGGTTTCTCAGATTTGCATTTTCTATCCAATCTCCATGAATACGTAATCATATCATGCAATCCACATATCATTATGCTCGTCTCAACCTCACGATCATGTCTATGCACTTTAATTTCATTTAAATTAAACATACAACAAGAAATCACGAAGAGACCTCAAGAACCCTAATTTCTGCATGAAGGCTTGGATTTTTGATACACGATTCAAACAATGCAATTAATTGAGGGAAAATATTCCATGCATGATTATGAACATATGGCCAAATTATTGTGCGAGGAAATATGCATAGATTGAGAGATGACCAAGCATGTGCTTACCTCTAGGCCGTGACAGCAAGTTCAAAGTGATTTTTGATCTGGAGGTGTTACAGATGAGTTGTGATGATCTGAACAGCTTCCCTACACCCTATGGATTGTGTTTGGATGGTTAGACTTGATTGAAATTGGCTGGATCATTTTGTGGTACCTCAGCTACACTTTGGTTAAAACCTTGAGCAACCAGCTGGTGATTTTGTGAAATTGATGTTTCAGAAGTAATCTAAGTGTTTGATCAGCTCATATGTGATGTATGTGAGGTGTGTGAGTGATTGGTTTGATTGGAATTGCTCTCAAACTCAAAACCCGATAGTGACTTGCCTTAGAAGGCAAAATTGGAGTGAAAGAAGAGATTTTGAGGAAAGCATCTGTTAGATGGCTTTGGTGTACTCAAACTGACCAAAATTGAGCTCTATTTATAGTAGAGCAAGTTTGTTTTGGGATCCACAGTGAATGGCAACTGCAGCAGGTGTTTCCTCAATGTTGGCCAATGGAAATGCAAGTCTCCTCTAGCCATTGACTAGAGGTTAGGGCACAGAGCTATGGTCCCCTTGGTCTTGGATAAGTCTTGACTGATTTCAGATGAGAATGGCTCAGTCCATGCCACCTTGATGGTTCCATTGAATGCCTCATTCCAAATTTGAAGTCTTGTCCCTATTTTGTCCATTCTAGGTTCAACATGCTATTTCTTGTTCCATGGACTTTGGAGGCTTGGCTCAGTGATTGTCCCCTTTAGATTCAATCCTCTGAGGTGTCCAAGTGGATAGGAGCAATTGAATTTGGCTGATTTTGGAAAATCGACCAAAGTTGCAAATTCTGCCTTGCCTTGACAGATTTTAGCAAGGCAACTTGCCAATGTCATATCTCATGGTGTAAGTTGAATTTGGAAATGTTCTTGGCCATTTTGGAAAGCTCTTACATGATACAACAACTGTTTGAACAAGTTTGGTTTTGATCTCTTTTGATTCCAAGTGAAAAATCCCCCTACATTTGGCAAAAAAATGAGGCAGAATCTGACTTAGTGAAAATTTCACTAAGTGTTGGAAAAAGTGACATTTTCACTTTTCAGCCACTTTGATCACTCCATAACTCAAAATCCTTAATGAATTGGAATGACTTGTAGTTGAAGTTTTTGTAGGTGATAATGAGGGCTACAAATCCATCTTTGGATGAGAAAAAATGGCCTTGTGGTTTATGAGTTATGGTCCTCCAAAGTTGGTACCCTTGCCACTTTATTTTTAACTTAGAAAAATTTCTAAGTTTTATGGTTACCCCTTTTACAAGTCATCTCACTTTTCTTGATTTTTCTTGATGAATGATGATTCAAATCATACATTAACATCATTTTAGGGTTAAAAATCCATTTTGGTGAAAAATCTCAAAAAGTTAAAGTTGACTTTTGTGCACAGTTGACTTTTTATCAGATGAATTCCAAACTGTGCAATTCTTCAGGAAATCATGTCCTTGACCTAAATAAAACTTGATGGACATGTTCCATGGGTGTCATAGGGTATATTCAATCATGTATTAGGGTTTGGGAGCATGTCTTGGTCAAAAGTCAAAGTTACAGTTGACTTTTCCCTTAAAACCCTAATTGTGGTGCAGATGGAATTGAGACTTGTTGCTCAAGCTTCTTGGATCAATCCATTGTCCCAAATGGATCAATATGGTATATTAGAGACCCTCAAATCATCTCTTGAGGTCTTGGCTCATGATTTGTCCCAAAAGTCAACTTAGGGATGAATTAGGTCAAGAAACCCTAATTCCTGATTTTTTATGAATGCATCCCTTGAGGCAAAATTGACTTGATGCATGGGTTCATGAGGTTCCATGAAGTATATTAGGTTATGTTTTGGATCAATGGCTTGTGCCCAGATGAAACTTTTCATCTGGAGGCCCTGGGTGATCAAAACCCTATTTTGGTGACACTGGCGATCTTGAGGCTTGATCCACCTAGAAGGGAGCAACCTTGTGCTTAATCCTTGAAGTGGGAGTCCTTTTGATCCTTTGAGGATGTTTGAGAGATTATACAAGTTGAAAATCAAGTCATTTCTTGATTGAGCCTTTGTCTAAAGCTCAGAGAGGGCTTGAAACCCTAATTTTGATTGCAGTCAATGCTCACCCATCTTTGGGGAGACTGATGAAGCATAAAGGCACATCCATATTGTGGTGATGATTTGCACAATGATGGGAAACTTTAGTGGTCAAAATTTGGGGTATTACAGTTTGTATGGTGGCGGAGGCACATAGGGTGTCTCTTTCTCTACGCCCTTTCCGCTTTCATCTTCCTTCTCCGTGTTAGGTTCTCTTATTTTCTCGGTTCCCTTCGGTAAATTTTGGTGCATGGCTGAATTTTGGAGTCTTGGGTCAACGGATCCATCGTATTCTGTTCCGCTTCGCAAAGTAATAGTGTTAGCATGACCTTTTGGGTTTGGTTGTGGTTGGCCAGGAAATGTTCCAGCGGGGGCTGCGCTAGTTGATTGTTGTTGGGCTACCTGAGTGATTTGGGTTACTAACATTTTATTATGAGGAGCCATAGCATCAAGCTTGCTTGAAAATTGTTTCATCAATTCACTCGTGTGAGCGTTTTGATTTGCAAAATCCATGTTTTGCTGAGCTTGAGCATTCATAAAGTTTTCCATCATGATTTCCAGATTTGATTTTTTTTGTAGTGGTGGAGTGGGTTGCGCTCCTTTCTGAAATGCAGGTGGAATAGCAGGTGCTGGGTTAGGTGGATGTAAGGCATTGTTATTATTATATGAAAAGTTTGGGTGATTTCTCCAGCCAGGATTGTAAGTGTTTAAATATGGGTTCCCTTGAGCGTAATTTACTTGGTTGGTAGGAGTACTAGCCAACACTTGACATTCAACATTTGTATGCCCATGGTTTCCGTATATTTCGCAATTTGGTGTTACCACAGCTACGGTAGCTGCTGGTGGCGCTATCGCTAGACTTTCGATCTTTTGAGCAAGCGCGTCCACTTTAGCATTGACTTCGGTCTATATCGTTACTCCAGCGCGTTCACCTCCCCATTGGAAATGGTTTTGAGCCATAGTCTCTATGAGTTCATAAGCTTCTACATACGGTTTATCCATAAGAGCGCCGCCTGCGGCAGCGCACAAATTCATTTTGGTATTGTACAATAGTCTGCCGTAAAAGGTATTTATTATCATCCATTCTTCAAGTCTATGGTGCGGGCATAACCTTAACATGTCCTTGTATCTCTCCCAAGCATCGAATAAAGATTCGTTGTCTTTTTGTTTAAATCCGTTAATTTGGGCTCTCAGCATAGCTGTCTTGCTTGGTGGGAAATATCTGGCTAAGAAGACTTTCTTCAACTCGTCCCATGTCGTCACTGAGTGGGATGGTAGAGATTGGAGCCAAGCTCTAGCTCTATCTCTCAATGAGAACGAAAAAAGTCTTAGTCTAATTATTTCTTGACTAAATCCATTGGCTTTTATGGTGTTTGCATATTGCACGAATATTGATAAATGAAGGTTCGGGTCATCCGTAGCATTACCTGAGAATTTGTTTTGTTGAAATGTGGATATTGGCGAAGGTTTCAGCTCGAAATCATTAGGTTAATAGTTGGGGCAACAATGCTGTTATGTGGTTCTTCTTGTGATGGAACAGCATAATACTTTAGAGGATGGTCTCTCGGTCCTTCGGCCATGTTTTGTTCTGGTTCTGATTCGGTTTCCGAATCTGAGTAGGGAATAAGAGGATCTGGGATGTTATATCTAAGAAGGAATTCGTTAATTCGGCGTCTCAGAAGAATGTAACGTTCGATTTCGTTATTGGTTGCTCCAACTCTTCGCCTTGTGAGCGAGTGTTTGTCATACAATTGACCAATCGAAAAGGAAAAATAAAAATTTGCCTTAGTCTATACTGTGCAACGAAAATATCACAATATTGACTAAATTAGTCCCCGGCAACGGCGCCAAAAACTTGATCGTGACTTTGCGTATTGGTCGGATTACTGCTGCAAGTATACAACTTATCGCATAGTTTTAAAAGATTGTCAAACCCACAGGGACTAATAATCAACCTAGAGTGATCGATTATTGCAGTGTAAAGCTAAGGCTAGATTTGGCGGTAAAAGAAAACTTGGTTTTTAACAGGATTTGAAAAACAGCAATAAAGACGAAACTGGAGAATGATTTCAGTGCTCCTAGGGGACTCCTTAAAATCCGGGTGTTAACAAAGGTCTTGAAATTGATCTGAAGGATATACCAGTTTAAAGGCTCGATCTCACGCTCTCGCGGTATTAAATAAGCCACGCCTAATGACCCTAAGATTTTGCTCTCGCTCGCCCGGTAATTAAAAGGTGCGCTTTGAAAACTAACATAACCTAAATGAGGCCCTAAAGCGCTCTCGCTGCATTTGGGCTCAATGTCCGATGCCTACTATTCGGTGATTACCTCAAACTCTCGCTCTATTGGACACGCCTTGGTGCGTTTCTCACTCTCGTGACGAAACACTATTAAACAGCCCCTCGCTCTCACTACAAGGCTGCCTAAATTCAAATTAGACACCAAAACCAGAATTTTGAAAACATTAAGTGAAACACAGATTGCTCTACAGAGTCCCGTCGGAACTACGATCCTCAATCTACGGACTCATGCAAATTTACTCAGACATATTTAAACCTAATGCTAACATATTAACAATGCTGAATTTTAGGGCAAACATGTTGATAAATTTGGATACAGTTCAGGCTTATGATTTATTAGTAAAGCAGGTTATATTGCATACGATTACAAGTAAATAAAATGCAGTAAAAGCGAAAAGAAAATAACCTGCAATGCAAAGAATATAAACTGAAAACAAAACTTGTATTAAATAAGAAACTAGATCCAAGAGTACATCAGCAAATAAGCAGAAATAAATACAAGAGTGTAGCAACTACTCGATGTGAGCAGATTACTACTATAGACGGTGATTATGTAGTTTGGCTAGAGATTTCGGCAGCGCTTCCGTAAGGGTTCTTCGATCTCTAAATGCATACCTATGATGGTCTATTTATAGAAAAAGACTGGCTCCAAGTGCACAATTTCGAATTTTGAAAAGAACTTGCAAAATTGCCAAACTGCTGTCTGGAAACTGCTCCCGCGAACCAATGGTGGTCGTCGTAGGCCTAATGGCGGATGCCATTTGCTTAAAGCTTGATTTTCCCTCCTTTTTACAATGGCGAGCGCCATTCATCTTGCACTGGGGAGATGGCGAGCGCCATTCAGCTGGATGGGACAGAAACTTGCAATTTTCTTTACTTTTCTTCTCTTTTAAGCTCGATTCTTATTCTTTTCTGCTATGATGCTGATATGGGACCTGTAAATGGAAAATGAAAGAAAACATAAGTAAATGATGCATAAAACGATAACGACTCGATAAAAATACAATAAAACATGCACGAATTGGATCGAAATAAACGATACGAAATCGAGTCATCACTGATCCATGGTTAAAAAAATGCCTAGATTTTGAGTTATAAGGTCATAAAGTTAGGGTTTCATAAGATTTGAACTTTGACACTTAGAAAAATTTTAGGCATAATTTGTCTCATGTTTTGTCCAACTTTTGAGGTATTTTTCATTATGATCCAAGAGGGATCAAGACCAAATGTAAACATCAAAGTTGAAGTATGATATACAAGCTTTCCAAAGAGTACAAGAACATCCATTGATTCAACTTGAGCAAGGAGTTATGAACCTCACAACATGCCTTGATGCAAACTATTTTTTTGACAGCATTGGCACATAACTTGTATCCCACGATTTCTTGAGCCAATTTTGGGCACTTGCATCATTGGATTTCTATCCAATATCAACCTAAATGATGAAGAATCTGAACCATAAGGCCAATAAGTCAAGAATCCTATCCCTTTGGCATGCGATCATCAATGTTGTAAATCCAAAATTCAATTTTGTCATATGGCATTGAAATGATGCATTGAGGTGTCATGAATCAAGCCATATCAGTCCAAATGAGCCAAGCCTTAGCCAAGAATCAGAATACCTAAACCTGCAAAGTATAACTCAAGTCAATGGCTAGAGGAGACTTTGAACACATAGCCATATCCATTGGACAATAGGGTGATCCAGCCCCCATTCACTATTCCTTGCAAAAACAAACTTCCTCTACCATAAATAGAGATCATTTCTGGTTGATCAAACCACCCCAAAACATCACAACACATGTTTTCCACCATTTCCCTCTTGTTCATCAAAAAATCCATTTCCAAAGAAGTGAGAATTGTGTTTTGAAATAGAGAGCAATTTAACTCAAACCAATGGTCCAAACACCTCACATACATCATATATGAGTGATATAAACACTTGAACAACATCTGTAACACCAGACTCATCAAGTTCATACCTCATCCCAAAGCCATCTTTAGTTGGAGTCGTGCCCACCAATCCAGAGGTCTTAAATCCATTCCAAGCATCTCAACACACTACTTGAGGTCCAAGGAAGCTGTCCAGATCATCAGAACACTTCTCTAACACCTACAACTGAGGATTCGATTTCCTCTTGCACAGGTAAGCCTGAACTTCTCATACTCTATGATCCATGCATCATAAATGTATTTTCAAGTTACTAACATGTTTTTGCACGTATGTGGAATGTTTTCCCTCAATCAATTGTTGTATCAATCGTGTATAAGATTTTATAGTGTTCTTGAAAGAATTAGGGTTCATCTGTTCTTCACATGATATCTCACTCTACACTTAAAAGAAATGCAATTAATTGGTACCATTGAAATCCTTGTTCAAAAACAAATAACTTTCATGTTTACATTGTGCAAAATCATTGCGTATTAAGGGAGACATGAGAGGTTTTATAAAACGGCCATGGAGGACACGCGCGAGGAAGACGATGACCGTTGGCGCCATAATTCAAATTTTTGAATTTTTAATTATTTTCAAAAATTAATTTCTCTCTCAATTTTAATCTTTTTTAAATGATTTTTTAAACATAAATCCTTCATACATTTAAATATTTTAAAGAATTTTATTTTAATTTGTTTTAAACATTTTAAATAATTTCTTTTTCTTGATTTTTCAAAACCAATTGGATTTTAAATCATCATGTGGATAAAACTTCATTTTCTAAACCTTAATCATAATTCATAACATGTTTATTGAAATTTTTTGGTTTTTTTTTTATCATTTTGAATTGATTTTTCATTGAAAAATATCTTTAAAAAATAGAAATTAGGGTTTTCTTTGATTCAATCTTTCAAAACTTAATTTCAAACACACTTGGGCCTCTATTAGAGTGTAAGACCCAACCCCCTATGTACATAAACAAATTTTGGGCCTCTGCTATAGTATATGTCCCACAACGTCTTTCGGTATCGCGATGCGATCATTGTTTTCAAATAAATCACATGGGTCTCTCCTTGAGTATTAGCCCCAATCTTTTGTACATAAACTTTGTTTTAAAACAATAAAAAACCTCCATGGGCCTCTCCTTGAGTTGTAAGCCCCATACCTCTGTTTTCAAGATCACCTGTCTGTTTTAAACTATTTGAAAACAACTGGGCCTCTCCCCGAGTATAAGACCCAATACCATTCTTTCATTATTTCATTCAAAATACCTTAACTTGGGCCTCTTAATAAAGTGTAAGTCACATCCCTTTTCCATTTTTATAATAAAAATAAGATTCAAATTACACGGGTACTAAGAGGAGCATTATTCCTAGTGAAACTGCTCTTAGACCACTTGGGCCTCTCTTTGAGTTATAAGCCCCAAACTTTCTTTTCAATTCATTCAAATAAACAACATTCTTTTAATTCAAATTCAAATCCAAAGTTTTCTCAAAACTTTCTTCAATGTCTCAAAACCCCAATCATACAGTGATAATCAATACAACTAATCACAATACACTTGGGCCTCTATCCAAATAATAAGACCCACCACCTTTTAAATTCATACTTGTTTATATGCTTGTATATATACCTGTGCTAATCTGTTTAGGGTTCCCATTAGCAGTTAGGTCATCCTCAGTTCACACTTAGGTCAAATAGTAGGATACTTATAATTCAGTTCAATCAACTAGTTTATTCCTATACAAAGAAATTCATGTCTCAGAGAGGATTAATTCCCGATGAAACCTCTTTTGAATTACTTCAAACCTTAGAACTATTCAACAAAGAAATGATTATTTCCCGGTGAAACCTTTCTTGAACTTTTCTCAGGCTTGGACCCATAGGCTTCCTAGAAGCATCCCAACCTCCTCTTGGGCTTAGTACAAGGACCTGCATGCTTCGTAGAAGTATCCCAGCCTCCTCTCGGGGTTAGTACAAGGACCCACAGGCTTCCTAAAAGCATCACAGCCTCCTCTTGGGCTTAGTAAAAAGACCTACAGGTTTCCTAAAAACATAGGATAAAATTTATTCATCTCCACTAGTTCAATCCTTAGGAAAGTCAAAAACCCTAGAACATCCAATCATTCAAGAGTTGATCTCCATCTCTAGAACCCCCAGCCTCCTCTTGGGCATCATACAAAGATCTTTCTCCAACTAGAGTATGCCTTCTCTTAAGAGACTTGGGTAGTCTCAACCTCCTATTGGGCTTCATACAAGTAGACTGTGAAAGTCTCACCTCCACAACCTCATCTTGGTCTTTATACATGGACCCTCAGGCTTCTTGAAAGCATAGGATAGATCCTAGTCATCTTTATCAATACACCATCCCCCAGGAGAGTCAAAACCTCTAAGTAATTCAAGTCTACCATTCTCTAAGGCTCTCTTGATCCTCAACAAAGTTTGGTTCTCATCTTTAAAATCCCCAGCCAGAGCCATGATACCATCAACAAATCCCCAAAAGTATCAGAACTTCAGGGCATCTGGTAATTCAACTCTTTTCCAATCCCCGGCAAGAGTAGTTTCCCTTTGGATTCCTCAAAATAGTCCATACCTTCTTCTGGATTTAAATAATCCTTAGTAAGAGTCAGCCTCCTCTTAGGCTTCATATAATGATTTTCCCAGTCAGCCTCAATCTTGGGCTTTGTACAAGACAAATATAATACTTCCCCAGTTGAGTCAGTTTTCAACTTTTTTCAACTTCAACCTTGGGCTTTGATCAAGGCACACAATTAAACATCGCCTCAGGTGAGACCAAGAGTCCTCTCTGTAGAAGGATATATCCTCTATATATAACATATCAAAACAAACAATCAAAACTTTTTTCCAGATAATTGATGTAAGTGGTACACTTGTTGATTCAAAATTCAAGCTGGAGTCCCTCCTTTATCATGGCTAAATTTTCTCTTTCATCTTACTGATGTATGTGGCAAGCCTCTAGATTCCACACATCCAAGCCAATGTCCCTCACTTAGTATGCAAATATTTATAAAGGAAGATATGGCATTGCTGGATTCCAGACATCCCAGTTAAAGTAAATTCCCTTATAACCAATTACACAACATTTGTGATGAATAGGTGAGATATCTCCCTTTAGAGATAACAAATTACTCCCAGTCAAAACACTCCTTTAGCTTTAATCTTGGGCTTTGAACAAGACACAAACAACTCCTTTAGCTTCAATCTTGGGCTTTGAACAAGACATAAATACTTTCTTCAGCTTCAGTCTTGGGCTTTGAACAAGACAGAAATACTTTCTTCAGCTTCAATCTTGGGCTTTGAACAAGACACAAATACTTTTTTTAGCTTCAATATTGGGCTTTGAACATGACACCAATAATTTTTCCTCCCATAGAATAAGAGGAACTACGATTGCTCTAATTTCCTAAATCTCTTTACGGGAATACGTAGGCATAAGATTGCGAAATCTTAGCGAGCGCACTAATAAAAAATCTTAGGTCAAGTACCTTTCCAAAAACAATAGAAAACCCCAAAACAACAAAAACATTCCCTCAGCTCTCACAAAGGAGAAACTTTCCCCAATCAATGGCAGATAGACTTAAGAAAGCATTTTAAAAAGTAAGAAAATATATGTAAATGAAGGTTCCTATAGATTACTATAGATACTCTGGGTGTTAATAGATTCCCTTTGTATAACCAAACCCTGTTCCTCGATCTCTTCGCATTTGTTAAAGAAAAAACTTGCACGCAGGGTTGGTTTAAGATATCTTCACCTTCCTTTTAAGCTTCATAGGATAAATACAGAAATTAGAAAGTAGCGTTAAAAGCGGTAGTGGTCGCGTCACAAAACTGGAGCTACATATCTTTAACATATCAAGTCTTTGATTCTTCCATAAATATCAAGAGGTCTCCTTCATCAAAAATCAAGCACAAGTATACATCATTTCAAGTGGATCAAGCCCCAAGGTCATCTGAGGCACTAAACTAGGGTTTTGGTTGATCAAGGCGTCCAGAGAGAATTTTTCATTTGAGCATGGGCTAATACCTAAAGATATGATTCAAGGATCTCAAATATACCTTGGGAGTCCATTCATAAGTTCAAAATTGCCTCAGAAGATGCATCCATTAAAAAACAGGAATTAGGGTTTCTCTGCACAAAATCCATCTGATACCCAAAGTCAAAGTTTGAATTTTTGGGCAAAATTGATCATCAAGGACTATTATTCAAGAAAATATGATCCACAGTTGCATTTAATCAAGGATTAATCAAGAAAACAAGGTTACTTGCAACAGAAGCAAAATTGGAAGAATTGAAAATTTCACTAAGTTATGGAAATTCATATTCAAGTACCCAACTTTACAAGGCCATAACTTGTGATCCAAGCAACCATTTTTTGTACTCCAAAGCTAAAATGATATATTTTCTTCCATACAACAAGATGGCTGGGCTGAGTCATCTCCAAAAAATGCATGGATTTTGAGTTATCGATTTATCAAAATCAAGACAAGAGTTGTGAAATTCCAACACTTAGAAAAAATCTGCCAAGTGTTTTTCAGCATGAAACACCAAACTTTAAGGGAATTTTTCATAATGATCCAAATTGAATCAAGACCAATTGTGAACATCAAATTTGAAGTAGGATATCTCAGCTGAGCAAGGAGATATGATCATCACAACATGCCATGATCAAACTGATTTTCAAGGCAACATTGGTGCATTACTTGTGTCACACGATTTTCACCTTCAATTTTTGTCACTTTACAAGCTTTGTCATCATTCAAGATCAACATAAATCTTGTAAAGTCACACAAAATCTGCAAGAATGTGCTAATGAGTCAAGGATCTATCCTTTAGAATGTGAGAATCATCATTACAAAGCCATATAGTCAAGTTTGTCATTTGGCATTTATGTGAAACATTGAATTGGCAAGAAATGAGCCACACCAGTTCAGATATGTTTAAAAACAATGAGTGTTCAAACTTACAAAATGCCAATTGAGTCAAGATTCTAGTTATGCTAGAGAAGACTAATGGTACCTTAGCATTTAAGTTAAAGCTACATGACTATATCCATTGGACAATAGCATGCTCCCTCGTCCAACACTATTCATCCAAAACCAAAATGTTTTCCTATAAATAGAGGACTTCTCTGATCAATTCAATGACACCAAAACAATACTAAAGCTTGTTTTCTCACATTTCCTCTCTTGTTTCAAAGTCTCATAATTCAAAATGGAGAAATTGAATTTCTCATTTCAGAGCAATTCCACTTAAACCAATCATCCACACACCTCACATACATCATATAGAAGTGATTCAAATCATTCAAACACTTATGTAACATCAAAATTAACATCACCATACCTCATTGATCAAATTACAGTTGGATTCGAGTTGGGAGTTTCAGAAGAATTCAATCCATTCCAAGCACTTCAACACATTCCTTGAGGGTCAAGGAAGTTGTTAGGATCATCACTTTGCATCTGTAACACCTCCAAGGTAGAATTCCAGTTCTTCTTGCAAGGTAAGTTTCCAAAATCCTAACTTTGTAATTCATGCATCATTTTTTATATTTTAAGTTACCATTGTTTTTCTGCAAGTATCTAGAGTGTTTTCCCTCAATCAATTGCTTGTTATCTATTACATATAAGATTTCACATTGATTTTGCAAAAATTAGGGTTCATTTGTTCATGCAAATTAATTTGTTCTACACTAAAAATAAATGAAATTAAAAAGAACCATCCAATTCCTTGTTAAAAAACGAGCAATTTTCATGTTTACATCGTTCAATTTCATTGTGTATTTCATGAGATAGCATGGTTTTTGAAAATCCGGCTAGAGGTTGAAGATGAAGTTCTTCGCGCGCAATTTTTGAATTTCCCACACAGTCATAATATATAATTAATTGGGTTGGGATAACTAACACCAATGCACGTTGACTCAGTTGGCAAAGGGCACGTTTTGATGATTTGAGTGAGAAGGCGTGGGTTCAAATCCCACCCTTGACATTTTTTTACAACTTTTCTTATTTTCATATTTTTCTTAATTATTTTCAAATAATTATTTAAAAATGCAAATTTAATTATTTTTAAATGATTTTTTGCACACATGTCACTCGCACACTCTACTATTTTAATCCACACAAAAAATTCAAAAAAAAAAATTAATTTAATCACTTTTTATTAAGTTTAAAATAAGTGTTTTTTATGATTAAAAACCTTGAAAATTTTATTTTCTTCTTAATTGTCACGGGCCACTGCTAGAGTGTAAGACCCACCACCTTTTCTTTTCTTTTCAATAAGTCATGGGCCTTTGCTAGAGTGTAAGACCGACCACCTTTTCTTTTCTTTTCAATAAGTCATGGGCCTCTGCTTAGAGTGTAAGATCCAACACCTTTGTGAATAGAATAAAACACACAAATAAAACATTCAACACCTCAAACCCTAAAGATGTTAAATCTTTCATGAACTCAAACATGTCATACAATGTCTATAATTATTAATCTTCAACCATGTTTGTTCATATTTTGTTAAGTTTCTGGGGACATTTATATCATCCTTAGTTTAGACATATGTCAAACAATAGGATCCCTTCAATCATAACTTAGTTTAAACAACTTCATCATGGCCTCCTCTTGGGCCTTATACAAGCATCATTGCCTCCTCTTGGGCATCATACAAAGAATCTCCCCAGCAAGATAGCTTCCTCTTGGGCTTCATACAAGTAGACTTGGGAAGTCAGATTCAATTCCCCAGCCTCCTTTCGGGCTTCATACAAGGACCCTTAGGCTTCTTAAAAGCATAAGTCAAGTCTTAGTCATCTATACAATAAATCTTTTAGCCTCACTATCCTGGGCTTTGTACACGATACAAATAAATTCTTTTAAGCCTCATTTATCCTGAGCTTTGTACAGAATACAAATAAAAATCCCCAAAAGAGTCAGTCAAATCCTTAGTATTTAGTCAGTCTCTTCAAATTTCCTCAACAGTCATTAGCCTTCTCTAAGGCTTTTATACAAATAATTTCCCCAGTCAGTTAGCCTCAATCTTTGGCTTTGTACAACACAGATAAAAGTCCCTAGTTGAGTCAGTTTTTAATCTTTTTCAGCTTCTTATCTTGGGCTTCAATCAAGATACCTAAATAATTCTATCTCCTCATAGATGAGACTTTGAGTCATCTCTGTAGGCAGATATCTCTTCTAATTACTACAATTCAAATCAAACAATCAAAACTTTTACCAGATGATGTAAGTGACACTCTTGTTGATTCAAAATCCAAGTGGCAGTCCCTCCTTTATCATGGTTCAAAAATTTTTCTTTCATCTAACTGATGTAAGTGGCACACTTGTCGATTCTATATCCAAGTTAAGGTCCTTAACTTAGTATGTAAAGAACTCATAAAGGAAAAAATGGCATTGCTTAACACATTAAGTTTAAATCTTTTTCCCTTATGACATCACTCTCAAATGATTGTAGTGAACAGGTGAGATATCTCCCTTAAAGATGACAATTTGTCAAATCTTTCAAACACTCTTTTAGCTTCATCATCTTGGGCTTTGAACAAGCTACAAAACAAACTTTTTCCTCCCATAGATTAGGAGGAACTACGAACGCTCTGATTTCCCATTTCTCTTTTTTGGGAATACGTAGGCATAAGGCCGTAAGATCTTAGCGAGCGCACTAAAAAAACCTTAGGTCTAGGTACCTTCTAGAAACAATAGAAAACCATAAAAACAACAAAAACATTTTTCTCAGTTTTCACAAAGGAGAAACTTTCCCAATTAAATAGCAAACAAACTTAAGCAAGCAAATAATTCAACAGTAGAAATATGTACAATAAAGGTTCCTATAGATTACTTTAGATATTTAGGGTGTTAATAGCTTCCCTTTATATAAACAACCCCCGATTCCAGGTCTCTTCGCATTTGTAGGGAAAACACTTGTGCACAAGGTTAGTTTAAGATATCTCCCCCTTCCTTTTAAGCTTCATAGGATAAATATTAGAAATCAGAAAGTAGCACCAAATGCGGTAGTGGTCGCGTCACGAAAACCGGAGCTACACGGCCTCAGATAGTTGTGACTTCTACATAAGTCCAATTAAGATTGCTTAACATAGCGCTAAATTCGTCCCGAAATCGGAAATCAGTTCGTTTTTATAAGTGAGTTGTCAATCTCCTACTCTCCATAGTGTGGTGTGAAATAGATTGTCTCTTTTTTGTTAAGGGAGGTAGTTGGCATACTTGTCAATTTTATCCAAGTTGGAGCCCTTCCCTTAATGATGTATGGATTCATGTTTTCATGCTTATGGTTGACTAGTCGAGTATTCTCCAAAAAAACACCAAAATTGTTCTCCATCACTAACACTAACTTACTAACTATATAATTGCACTAAATTTATTTTTTTCCTTTTTATTTTTTCTCTTTATTTTCTTGTCGTTTACTTTTATGCCTTTACTTTTTAGCACTTTTCTTTTTTTATTTCATATTATTATCCTATTTTCTCTTTGTCCACTTGGACCATACTCTTCTAAAGATACTAATAAGTATTAAAACACTTAAAAGACTTGGTTCTCTTAATTCCGGACTATTGTGACCTTATGCTTGGACTTGGACTTGGACTTCGGACTTAGATCTAGGATCCTTGCCCTATGCTTTTGGAGATTTGAGACCTTGGACTTTTTGGTGTTATTCTTGTCTGTTTTGTTTGGGAAATTTTATGTGTGCAGGTGTTAATGCTTTGACCTTGAAAATCATCTGATACATGACTCTTCTAATTGGCTTTTAAACCTTGGGAAGACTTTGCTCTGACTTTGCTATGCCTTAATTTGGGATTTCCTCGGATGCTTTATTCATCTGGTTATGATGCTTGTGGTTTGAATCCAAAAGGAAGAGGATTGCTTATGTTGACTTCTTGTCAAGTGTTTTCTCCTTGTGTGGTTAGATCTTCCTTTCTCTAGCTTTTATTTTAAGTTTTAGGGTAATCACTTCATCTCCTCCCCTTCTTCAATTTTCAAAATCTTCTCCCTTTTTCAAAATCTTCTTGTTTTCAAACTATAACCTCTTTCAAAATAAAACCTTGACTTTTGCTAAGTGCTTATTCAAACTTCATTTTCTTAAATAAATGTCAATCAATGTTAATCATACTTTGACCATTTCAAAAAGACATAAAAAACACTTCACCTCATTCAAACTTTTTGTGCTTTTATGCACTTTTTCTTTTAAAACTTTTCAAAAAGTTTAGACATGAGTCATTTTCAGAGTTGAGATGTAATTCTCCTATTCCCCATAGTATTTAAGATGTTAACATTTTCCACTTAGATGTTAAGTGATAGACTTGTTGATTTTTATCCAAGCAAAAACCCTCCATCTTAAGATGATGCAAATGTTGTTTTCTTATACTTATGGGTGACTAGTCGTAGTTTTCTCCTTAAAATGACGACTTGCCTTTTCATTTAAAATGAATTAAAACAAACCAATTTTGTTATTTGTACCATGAACTACGATGTTTTGATCCTATATTGCACTTTGTGGGTACGTAGGCATGAGGCTCAAGAAGACTCTCCAAACATAAAAATCTTAAAAAATATTTCTCTTCTCATCTCCCCAATCTCATTTCAAGCAAACCTTTTCAAACCAAAAAGCGTAGATATTTCAAAGGGTTCCTATAGAGTACTATAGACGTTTTGGGTGCTAACACCTTCCCTTAGCGTAACAACCCCTTACCATATCTCTGTTCATTTGTTCTTGTTTTAGAACTTGTTTAGGTTTTGTTCGCTCTTTTTCCTTTCCTTTTGGATAAAATAAAAGTGTTGTGGCGACTCTTGCATTTTTGAGTTAAGTTAATCAATAACTTACACTCACAACTTTTACCGCTACAGTACCCAATACGGGCCGTAGTGTGTAACACCCTTCTAACCCCAAAGAATAATTCACGAATTAATAAGGATAATTCAACATAATTCACCACTTAAGGTTGTCACACTTCATAGAAAACATTCATAATAATCATCCTGCTCTGTAACACGGGTTACAACATCTATAACATCATTTTCTTTTATAACTTTAACAGATAAATTGAACTTTGCAGCAGAATCATAATCATAAAATAAATGTCATTCATCTTCATAATACCAAAATATCTTAGTCTCGACAAAAGTTGAAATTTAAATAAATTTAACATCTCAAACTCATGAAATATGTTAACAAAAATAACATATCATCTGAATTGGAATTACAATAGTTTGACATCTTCAATATCCTCATAAAATATGTTAGTCAAGGAAACACAACATTCGCATAACTAGCGTTCCTAACCTGATGTTACATATTAGAGCAAGACACCTTCTAATTAACGAAACTAATAAAGTACTCCAAAGCTATCTTCAGCGCTTCTACAAGCTACTCCGGAGCATCTGCGTGTTATCCACGTGAAGGCAACATTCAAATAGGCAGGGTGGGTAATCACAATTCATTATGAAAGATATAAGGAAAAGACTTAGTAGTAACATCATCATCATATTAACACATATCATTTATAAATAAATCATACTCACACCTACACACCATAATAGCCCTTATACATCTTTCGTCATAAAACATCATATAATCACATAGTCTCAAATATTATCATATCACATCTCATCTACAAAACTTTGCCACATATTAACAACATAGCGACATAGTTAATATATAATGCAATGAGACTCACAACCTGACTTAATGCTTATGCATGTGGTAACAATTTTCGTGAACACTCAGGCTCACCGTTCTGATCCCCACCTCTTAGGATCAGAACCACTCACTAATCCATCACCTCTGAAATCAACTACCGACCCAATCCACACAATGAGATTATAGGCTCATCAACAACGGACCATTGTCCACAAATATATACAATGCGACTATTTATGCATACAACAACGACAACATCATTGTGCACAATAACCTACCACCATGGTTATTGTACACCGCCCAAATTGGCCAACAAACATAAAATATAGTTCATATAACATTTATATCTTTTATGCAATCACAACATCTCAAAATAATCACATTTGAAGTAATGCATTATATCAACATCACATAGCATGTATACACATTAAACATGCACATCATCAAGTTCAATCATCATAGCAACATCACCAACATCAACATCTTAGCAATATCATCGTAACAATATCAATATAATAACATAATCAAACTTCATCATAATATATAATATTACTCATCATTCACAATAATCAACAACCGACATCAATAGCAATAACTTTACATTTGCACAACTGTTTACACTCAATCATGTTACTTCATTATAACTCCATGATTCGCTAACCGAGCATACAACCCTTTACAAACATCTATACAATAGACACCTTAATATTAATAAAACATTTCACCAATCATTTTCATGTTATAGCCCTGTGTGTTAGCTTTCTAACGCTTCGAACGGTACTCGATTTGGACTTACGGATCAAAAGTTATGATCGAAACGATTTCACTATACAAAACCAGGGAGCTACTACGGACGCCCGTAGCAGCTACTACGGCCCGTAGTGCTACCAGCCCAGAATTCCATTTTTTTTTTAATTTCTGGCACCCCAATCCAGAGGGCTACTATGGGCACCCGTAGCAGCTACTACGACCCGTAGTAGAGCCCATAATTTCACTTTTTCTGCACGATTTTGCGCGATCTCTCTTGTTTTTCAGCCTTCCAACAGACCCCAAACCCCAAGTTTTAACCTCTAGCAAACCCAAAACATACCATATCATATGGTACATGAATCAAGGAAATTAAGCACATCACAACATCAATTCATCATCTCTAAATCACCATTAACACACTTAAGATCACGATTATATCAATGGCATATCAAACATCATAATCAACAATTTCGCCATACTTTTCATCATACTTTTATTAAATCATCATACAAGACAAAACCTATATCTATCTTAACCATCTATCGATCATAATAAACCAGGAATTACACCCCTTACCTCGATTCCTAGCGATTGACTCTCTTCTTTTGCGTTCTACCGAGTTCTCCTCTTGGTTCTCTGTAAACCCTAGCCTCTCTCCCATTCTTCTCCAATGTTACGATCGTACAAAATGAATTCTCTTTCCTTGTTTTACTTGTTTAATTCTAGGACCCTTTCTATGGCTTGCCTCTTATGCCCTCACTTAACTCACACACTCTTACCACTATGCCTTATCCTTATTTTCACTTTAATATTCTTATTTTAATTATTATTATAAATCTAAATAATTCTACTCCTCACCCAATATTCCTCTTATTTCCCCACAACACATCGACATACATCATATAAATAAATCAAAATTCACAAATAATCATTTAGATAAACAATTCTAAATTTTTGGGGTGTTACATAGTGGCTCAAAATTACTGCCCCCTCTTATTGCCACTCTGGTGTAAAAATCTAAGGACTGCTATGGTAGCCCGAACATCAAAATTTTGTTCGCAATTTTTTGCGATTTCTCGTTTTCCAACGCTGCATTAGGCCCCAAACCCCAAATTTTGACTTCTAACAACCCCAAAACATATGATATCATAAAGTACATGAATCAAAGGGTAATCAACACATTACATCATCAAAATCGAAATCATCAATTCATCATGCTCTTCATCAACATATGAACATCATCATCTCTAATGTTTTCATGGCATTCAATCACACAATTCACATAGAAATATCACATAGCATGATTAACACATAAAAACCAACAATACATCAATCCAATTGTAGAGGTCTTGCACAAACCTATTACAATACATAAACCTAAATAATGGAGGACAACATAATCAAACAATGAAGAGGGTGAGGATCCCACTATACCTTTTATGAAAAACAAAACCCATAGATTAATAATCCCCCTTAAATCGAATTCACAAAAAAGATCCAAACTTGACAATGGAATCTTCCTCTTCTCACTCTTGCTCTGCTAGGGTTTTTTCTCCTCTCTTGCTCTTTTCTCACCAATTTCATGTGCACCATAAACTTATTTTTCTCCCTCATTTTATTTTAAATGAAAAACATAATTTAATCTTTTATTATTTCTGATTCCCCCCCCCCCCCCCCTACTCCACTTTTGGTCTCTCACTCCTTACCATACTGATTACATCGTTATCTTATTTTCCACCCCATGTCTCAATATCTCTTATTTCATCCATATTTATATTATTTTAAATAACTAATAATAGTGATAAATAATATAAATTTAATCCTACCCCAATTAAACCCACCAAACACATATAACACTCCAATAAATCAATTCAACACATAAAACTCAATAAATATAAATTTATTTAAAAACTGGGGTGTTACTACTCTCACCCACTAAAAGAATTTCTGACCTTAAAAATTACCTGAAGGAAAGAGCTCTGTATAAGATCTTTCACCTGATTCTCTAGCTCCCATGTCACGCTCCCTCCAGCAGGTCCTTTCCATAATACCTTTGCCAAAATGGTCTCTTTACCTCTCAAGTGTTTCACTTCACGTTCCTCAATCCGCAAGGGTCATGCCTCCACAGTCAAGTTCTCTCTCACTAGCACATCATCCAATTGGATCACATGGGATGGATCAGGGATATACTTTTGAAGTTGAGACACATGAAAAACTTCATGAAGATTCAAAAGTGATTGTGGTAAGGGACCTCAATAAGCTACTTCTCCCACTCTTTAGAGGATCTGATAAGGACTGATAAAACGAGGTGTGAGCTTTTGAGACTTCAACCCACAACCAACACCAGTCACCGAAGTGACTCTCAAGAGCACATGGTCTCTCTCTTGGAACTCAAGTTCCTTTATTCACTTATCGCGATAACTCTTTTGTCCACTCTACGAAGACTTTTTTCCTTCTACTGAATCATCTTGATCTTCTTAGTAGTTTGCTGAACAATCTCTGGTCCAATCACAATAATTTCACCTGATTCATACAACTTAAAAGAGTCCTGCACCCCCTTCCATACAAAGCCTCAAAAGGTTCAATTCCAAAATATAATGGTAACTATTGTTATAGGTGAACTCAATCAAAGGTAAGTAATTATCCCAATTACCTCCTTGTTCCAAAACATAAGCTCTTAACAAATCTTCCAAATATTGGATATTACTTTTTGTATGACCGTCCGCCTGCGGATGGTAGGTAGAACTTAACCTCAAATTGGTTCCCAAGGATTCCTATAAACTCTCCCAAAACCTTGATGTCAACCTCAGATCTCTATCTGAAACAATACTCGAATGAATACCATGTAGCTTCACAATCTCACTGATGTAAACCTATGTGTAGCGAGCGATTTTGGACGCGGTTCTTAAGCGCTGGTCGCTCTCTGCGGTTTGAGCTTTAAACTACAGGTCGATTCATTTTTTATCCTATTGTGAGCTGAATAAGGAAGGGAAATAGATGTCTCCAATTAACCCTGCTTGCATACTGAGTTTAAACAGCGGTCTGTTAGGTTACGAATGCTATCAATGTGGGGGGGCCTTGTACTGGTTATTTGTATTTTCGCCAATACGGTTTTCTTTCTTTCTAGGACTTTCTAGCGGGGAACAAGGATTAGGATGTTAGGACTGATGCTTTTGAATTACTGCTTTTGATTGATGGAGATACGGGATTTGGATTTTTTGTTGATTGCGCTCGCTAAGATCTTTTCTTTCGATCTTATGCCTACGTATTCCCATTTACCGAAACAGGGAAATCAGAGCATTCGTAGTTCCTCCTATTCTATGGGAGGAAATGGGTGTTTTGGTGTCTTATTCAAAGCCCAAGACGTGAAGCGAAAGGTGGTTTGTATCTTGTTCAAAGCCCAAGATGTGAAAAGTCTATTTGTGTCTTGTTCAAAGCCCAAGACGTGAAGCTGAAAGACCTCGACTTTAGAGAGAATTTGTCATCTCTAAAGGGGAGAAGGAGAATTACTTTAACTGGGATACGCGGATCCGAGCAATGCCATAATTTCTGAAGAAAGAGTTTTAACCTGAAGGAGAAGACTTTAACTCAGTGTAGAGCAATGCCATCTTTCCTTAGGAATTACTCATGCTAAAAGAGGGACAGTGGCGTGGATATAGATGATCCAGAGGCTTGCCGCTTACAGCGATTAGATGAAGGGAAAGGAGTTGTTTATGTTTGTGTACTGTGAACGAGGCACAACTTTGATGCTAAAAGTTTGATTGGATAAACCAGTGGTTTTCTTATACAAAGCCTAAGAGGAGGATAATTTCCGCTAGGAAAATCATTATACAAAGCCTAAGAGGAGGCTATTTTTTGTCCCGTACAAAGCCCGAGATGGAGGCTAAAAATGTTTGACTCAACAAGAGAGTCTTTGTATCTCGTACGAAGCCCGAGATGGAGGCGAAATGGGTAATTGACTCAACGAGGAAGTCTCTTATGTGTCTCGTATAAAGCCCGAGAGAAAGGCTAAACGTTGTTTGACTCCCCTGGGGAGAATTTTGGTATCTCGTACAAAGCCCGAGATGGAGGCTATTGTAACTGTTTCAGTTGAGTGACATATCCAATATACTGATTTTAAAAGAGAAAATCAGTTCTTATATGAGCAACACTGTACTCAGGGATTTGATTTGAGGATCAGGGATATCTCCTTCTCTTTGAGGAAACGGGAAATCTAATGGGTATTGAGACTGTCCGAGTCTGCGGGTTTCCTTCCTATTTTTGAAGAGTACTTGAGAATGTCTTTGAGACTCAAGGAAGTTAGACTGTCTGTGTCTAGAGTTTTATCTTTTGTACTATGCTTTGAGAAACAGTAGTAGACTCTATGAATGGAATGTTCTATGCATATGACTAAGTTCTGTTCCTATACCTCTAGGAGGTCGTCAGGATAATTTGTACGAAGCCCAAGAGGAGGCTGGAAACTTTTAAGAAGCCGACGGGTCCTTGTACGAAGCCCAAGAGGAGGCTATCATTCCCGGAGGAAGAGATCATTATACGAAGCCTAAGAGGAGGCTGTGAATACTTCTAAGAAGCCGTAGGGTCCTTGAATAATGCCCAAGAGGAGGCGGGGTTGCTTTTTAGGAAGCCTGTGGGTCCTTGAACAATGCCCAAGAGGAGGCCGATGCTTTTAAGAAGCCCGTGGGTCTATCATCTCCTTTTCATTAGGAGAGATAACTCTTTTAAAGATAAAAACCACTGGTAAACGTGCGAGGTTTACTATCCAGCGACTTTTAGCTTTTAAAGAGGGTTCCTTAGTTAAGGTCCAAGATTATGACCGTAGTGGGTACCCAAACCCCGAGACATTCAAGGCAAGCTATCCACAAGGAATAGGTCAAGTCAGGAAAGTTCGAGAATTTGGAAGAAACTCAAAGATGCCATTCACGGAGAATACATTCATCTTGGGGAGTAGAGCTTCTTGACGATTCCTAAGGAGGACAGCCGAAGAGAAGACAGTATCTGGTGCTCCTATTGGGGATCTAGGCGTCTATTTCTACGAATAAATGAAACGGCGTCACCTAGTTCTAGACGTAGTTGCCGGGGAAACTCGAAATATCTATACTATTATTACACAGTAGATATGAGTTTATGAAAGGAGACTTACAGTGAGCAGCCCCACAATACAGTTTATAATATGAAAGTAGTAAACGAAAGCGATAACCACTTACTCGGTTGGAGTGCTTCCATGCTGTTTGGTTAGTTGTTCAACAAAGAAAGATTGAAAACAACAGTATATTCAAAATCAAAGGAGAAAGTGCTTTGAAAAAGAAAGATTTGGGGCTTACAGCTCAAGGAGAGGCCCAGGGTTTTATCAGTGAGCGCACTGTTTGACTTTGTATAGAGGGACTTATACAAGTGACTGGGGCCCAAAATGGTTTTCTGTACAAAGGGATGGGTCTTACATTCTCTCAAGAGGCCCAAAAAGGTTTAAAGGAAAAAGAGTGGGGCTTATAACACGAGGGTAGGCCCAAATGATTTTTCGTTTAAAAATGGCGATCGCGCCGAGGTTTTCTTTTAACACGGAGGGACTTATACAATAAGTGAGGCCCAAATGATTTTGGTTAAAAGGGGATTGGGTCTTACACTCTAATAGAGGCCCAAAGTGTTTTGAACGGGTCTTATAGCTCAAGGAGAGGCCCAAGGGTTATTTTGAAAAGGCGACGATCGCGCCGTTTACTTGTACGGAGGGACTTATACAATGAATGAGGCCCAAAAAGTTTTTGTACAAGGGGGGATGGGTCTTACACTCTCTTAAGAGGCCCAAGGTGTTTTGAAAATGATTTATGAGGGTTGAATTAATCCAAAACCCTAATTTGTTTTCAAAATGTATTTAACTGAATAAAAATTCAATTAAAATGATCAAAAATTGTTTAACACATGGAAAACAAATTGTGATCTTGGATTAATGCTTCAAAAATTAAGTATTGACCTACAAAATAATTAGAAAGCATTAAAAGTTGCAAAATCAATGTAGAAAAAATATTTAAAATGCCAAAAACAATCAAAATATTAATTCTTTACAAAAATATCAATTATATGAAATAAATAATATTTTTGGGATTTTTTGATAAAATAAAATATTTTAACATTTTTGTGAATTATTAAAAAAAGAATCAACTCAAAATCATTAAAACTCAGAGAGAAATTAATTTTGGAATCAATTAAACAAAATCACAAAATTCAAATATTTGAATTTCTAAAAATGGCGCCAAGAACAAGCTGAAGAACACGCGCGTGTTCTTGGTTTCTCAGATTTGCATTTTCTATCCAATCTCCATGAATACGTAATCATATCATGCAATCCACATATCATTATGCTCGTCTCAACCTCACGATCATGTCTATGCACTTTAATTTCATTTAAATTAAACATACAACAAGAAATCACGAAGACCTCAAGAACCCTAATTTCTGCATGAAGGCTAGGATTTTTGATACACGATTCAAACAATGCAATTAATTGAGGGAAAACATTCCATGCATGATTATGAACATATGGCCAAATTATTGTGCGAGGAAATATGCATAGATTGAGAGATGACCAAGCATGTGCTTACCTCTAGGCCGTGACAGCAAGTTCAAAGTGATTTTTGATCTGGAGGTGTTACAGATGAGTTGTGATGATCTGAACAGCTTCCCTACACCCTATGGATTGTGTTTGGATGGTTAGACTTGATTGAAATTGGCTGGATCATTTTGTGGTACCTCAGCTGCACTTTGGTTAAAACCTTGAGCAACCAGCTGGTGATTTTGTGAAATTGATGTTTCAGAAGTAATCTAAGTGTTTGATCAGCTCATATGTGATGTATGTGAGGTGTGTGAGTGATTGGTTTGATTGGAATTGCTCTCAAACTCAAAACCCGATAGTGACTTGCCTTAGAAGGCAAAATTGGAGTGAAAGAAGAGATTTTGAGGAAAGCATCTGTTAGATGGCTTTGGTGTACTCAAACTGACCACAATTGAGCTCTATTTATAGTAGAGCAAGTTTGTTTTGGGATCCACAGTGAATGGCAACTGCAGCAGGTGTTTCCTCAATGTTGGCCAATGGAAATGCAAGTCTCCTCTAGCCATTGACTAGAGGTTAGGGCACAGAGCTATGGTCCCCTTGGTCTTGGATAAGTCTTGACTGATTTCAGATGAGAATGGCTCAGTCCATGCCACCTTGATGGTTCCATTGAATGCCTCATTCCAAATTTGAAGTCTTGTCCCTATTTTGGCCATTCTAGGTTCAACATGCTATTTCTTGTTCCATGGACTTTGGAGGCTTGGCTCAGTGATTGTCCCCTTTAGATTCAATCCTCTGAGGTGTCCAAGTGGATAGGAGCAATTGAATTTGGCTGATTTTGGAAAATCGACCAAAGTTGCAAATTCTGCCTTGCCTTGACAGATTTTAGCAAGGCAACTTGCCAATGTCATATCTCATGGTGTAAGTTGAATTTGGCAATGTTCTTGGCCATTTTGGAAAGCTCTTACATGATACAACAACTGTTTGAACAAGTTTGGTTTTGATCTCTTTTTATTCCAAGTGAAAAATCCCCCTACATTTGGCAAAAAGTGAGGCAGAATCTGACTTAGTGAAAATTTCACTAAGTGTTGGAAATAGTGACATTTTCACTTTTCAGCCACTTTGATCACTCCATAACTCAAAATCCTTAATGAATTGGAATGACTTGTAGTTGAAGTTTTTGTAGGTGATAATGAGGGCTACAAATCCATCTTTGGATGAGAAAAAATGGCCTTGTGGTTTAGGAGTTATGGTCCTTCAAAGTTGGTACCCTTGCCACTTTATTTTTAACTTAGAAAAATTTCTAAGTTTTATGGTTACCCCTTTTACAAGTTA
Source organism: Lathyrus tuberosus (assembly GCA_022829125.1). Classification (NCBI taxonomy): domain Eukaryota; kingdom Viridiplantae; phylum Streptophyta; class Magnoliopsida; order Fabales; family Fabaceae; genus Lathyrus; species Lathyrus tuberosus. The sequence continues at coordinate 2,040,192 of JALAZF010000467.1, read as the reverse complement.
TCTCACTTTTCTTGATTTTTCTTGATGAATGATGATTCAAATCATACATTAACATCATTTTAGGGTTAAAAATCCATTTTGGTGAAAAATCTCAAAAAGTCAAAGTTGACTTTTGTGCACAGTTGACTTTTTATCAGATGAATTCCAAACTGTGCAATTCTTCAGGAAATCATGTCATTGACCTAAATCAAACTTGATGGACATGTTCCATGGGTGTCATAGGGCATATTGAATCATGTCCTAGGGTTTGGGAGCATGTCCTGGTCAAAAGTCAAAGTTAAAGTTGACTTTTCCCTTAAAACCCTAATTGTGGTGCAAATGAAATTGAGACTTGTTGCTCAAACTTCTTGGATTAATCCATTGTTCCAAATGGATCAATATAGTTCATTAGAGACCCTCAAACCCTCTCTTGAGGTCTTGGCTCATGATTTGTCCCAAAAGTCAACTTAGGGGTGAATTAGGTCAAGAAACCCTAATTCCTGATTTTTTATTAATGCATCCCTTGAGGCAAAATTGACTTGATGCATGGGTTCGTGAGGTTCCATGAAGTATATTAGGTTATGTTTTGGATCAATGGCTTGTGCCCAGATGAAACTTTTCATCTGGAGGCCCTGGGTGATCAAAACCCTAATTTGGTGACACTGGCGATCTTGAGGCTTGATCCACCTAGAAGGGAGCAACCTTGTGCTTAATCCTTGAAGTGGGAGTCCTTTTGATCCTTTGAGGATGTTTGAGAGATTAGACAAGTTGAAAATCAAGTCATTTCTTGATTGAGCCTTTGTCTAAAGCTCAGAGAGGGCTTGAAACCCTAATTTTGATTGCAGTCAATGCTCACCCATCTTTGGCGAGACTGATGAAGCATAAAGGCACATCCATATTGTGGTGATGATTTACACAATGATGGGAAACTTTAGTGGTCAAAATTTGGGGTATTACAGATGCCCCTATTTAATCTTCTTGGACCCGAAGGTGTGAATGACGAAGGGATTCGGGCATTCGGGGTGCAAGAGGATTAAATATCGGAATACCCGAAATTTTTATGGTGGTTATGAATGGTAGCTTACGCATTTATCTTCTTTAGCTAAACGATGATGCTTAGAAAAGGTAAACATCCCCTCGATCCTGGTCTTCAGCCAAGGAGCTGGTCTCAGTTTTCTTTTGTCAACTTCCCCTCGTTCTTGGTTTCCTACCAAGGAACTGGTCTTAGTTTCTGATTTAAACTTCCCCTCGATCCTGGTTTCCTACCAAGGAACTGGTCTTAGTTTCTGATTTAAACTTCCCCTCGATCCTGGTTTCCTACCAAGGAACTGGTCTTAGTTTCTGATTTAAACTTCCCCTCGATCCTGGTTTCCTACCAAGGAACTGGTCTTAGTTTCTTTTGTTAATAAACTTTACTGACAAGGGACGCTATGCGTAGCGATTCTCCTCAAACTTCTCGCCGAATTTTCCTGGAGAGATGCCATTTGAGTGGAAAAAGTTTTGATGTCAGACTTGCTGGGGAACCCATTCGTCTGAATTGTAGAGGTACACAAACTTCTCTGTTTTGGAGACGCCATTTGTCGATTCTACTGGGGAAAGCGAGTCTCTTGAGAGACTGTTTTCGTTTGGGGTTACATCATACTTTTCTCGAGATCTTCCCGGAGAAATGCCATATGATGGGATCCAATTTTGAGGTGCCAATGACCTTCTCATCAGTGGTTTTTCAGAGCAAAACTGGCGTGCTGCCGAATCTCTGATCACGAGGCTTTCTCTGTGGATTTTCCTTAATCCGGGAAAGCAAGGATATCATTTTCAATGGCGAAGAGTGATGTTTATTGAAAGTTTTCTCTGGCTTTTCAGAGGTTCAAGTTATCAAAGTGGTCAAGGACCAACTTCTTTCAAGAATTAAACTGGAAGTGAGGTTGTTCAGACACAGTATTTCCTGACGAGGCAAGAACTGACAACTCGATTGAGAGGACTTCTACCACTAGAGGACAAGACCGACTAGAGTGATAGTGATGCAATATGAAATGTGAATGCAAATAAAAAATGCATGATGTATGTATGTATATGCTGACAAAACAGACGCGACATACAGACTAATGGATGAACACAATTGGATACTCGGCCATCGCGGGGCGAAGAAGTACCGTTGATTCAAAATAGCAATTCCACCTTGCCTAGGAGAGATAGTCCCGTTGGGAGCTATGTTGATCGGGCTTAGGAGATGAGAACTCGGCCGAGGATGTCAGACGAAACATGGTCTCTGACATTATTGATCCTTCATTCAGGAGTACTGGTCTAGAAGGAGTACCTTGATTCTGCACTTTGAAGTTCGCTTACTTCGGGAGAAGCGATCGATGTTCTTCTGATGTTCAACAGTCAAAAGAAATGCCATCTTTAATTTAAAAGCAGAAAAAGTTTTACAAGTAAATTTATTTTTTTGTTTTATTTCAAGAATCGCTGATTAAGTTTAAACAACGTTGTTCTGTAAAGCTAAAACAAGTAAAGAATTACAAACACAAGCACAAAGGGCTCAAATTTTATTGATAAGATGAAGATCAGCCAAACGCGTGATTCCAAAGAGCATATACAAAGTTAGAAAATGGTAATTTACAGGGAAAAGGGCTACGTTGAAACATAACGACCACTATCCTTCTACCAACTTTGAGTTCGGGACATCCTGAGCTTCTGTCGAAGATGACCTTTGACTGGAGATTTCCTCCGATGGATGATGCAACTGTTGTTGCTGCTGAGGGACTTGCCTCTGTTGAACATAGTTACTTGCCATTATCCCTAACTTTTGCCTGGATTGTACTATGAGATTTCCAATCCATCGGGATGATTTTTTTCATGTCTCTAACTTTTGCCTGGACCGCCCTTTCGGGTTTTCAATCCACCGAGACGTTTTTGTTTAGTTTTAGGCGAAGTATTTCTTGACTACATCAACATTCGTGGGGTAGGCAAATTCCTCTCCGTCCATGGTTGCAAGTCTCAAGGCGCCGCCTGAGAAAGCTTTCGTGACCACATAGGGGCCATCATAATTTAGGGTCCATTTGCCCCGAGAATCAGTGAGAAATGATTGTATCTTCTTGAGCACGAGGTCTCCTTTTCTGAAGGCACGAGGTCGGACCTTTTTGTCAAACGCCCTTTTCATTCTCTGTTGGTACAACTGACCGTGGCATAGTGCCGTGATTCGCTTCTCTTCGATCAGGTTCAGTTTGTCGTGTCGACTTTGGCACCATTCAGCTTCGGTAAGCTTAGCTTCCATCAATACCCGGATTGATGGGATCTCTACTTCTATGGGGAGCACTGCTTCCATGCCATATACTAGAGAGAAAGGGGTTGCCCCTATTGAAGTGCGGACAGATGTTCGATAACCGTGAAGAGCAAAGGGTAGCATTTCGTGCCAACCTTTATAGGTTACAACCATCTTTTGAACGATCTTCTTGATGTTCTTGTTAGCCGCTTCTACCGCTCCGTTCATCTTGGGTCGGTAGGGAGATGAGTTATGGTGTTCGATCTTGAACTCTGCACACAACTCTTTCATCATCTTATTGTTCAAGTTAGATCCATTATCAGTAATGATCTCGCTTGGAACACCATAACGGCAGATGATATTGTTTTTGATAAATCGGACCACCACTTGTCGGGTTACATTGGCGAATGACGCTGCTTCGACCCACTTGGTGAAATAGTCAATGGCTACAAGGATGAACCGATGTACGTTTGAAGCCTTGGGCTCAATCATACCAATCATATCAATTCCCCATATGGAAAATGGCCACGGGGAAGAAAGAACTTTGAGATGTGATGGCGGTACATGAATTTTGTCGGAGTATATCTGACACTTGTGACACCTCCTCATGTACTTGTAGCAGTCGGATTCCATGGTCAACCAACAGTACCCTGCTCTTAGGATTTTTCTCGCCATTGTGTGTCCATTGGCATGAGTGCCAAAGGATCCTTCATGAATTTCTTTCATGAGCATGTCTGCTTCTGGTCTGTCGACACATCGGAGCAGAACCATGTCAAAATTTCTCTTATAAAGAGTGTCACCGCTCAGGAAGAAGTTTCCAGCCAATCTTCTGAGGGTTTTCCTGTCTTTTCTGAGTGCCCCAGATGGGTACTCTTGTTTCTGAAGGAAGCATTTGATATCGTGATACCAAGGTCTGTCGTCTATGACTGCTTCAATTGTGAAGATGTAAGCGGGCCGTTCAAGGCGCATGATGTCGATCTTAGGTATGTCATTCCATCGACCTACACTAATCATGGAAGAGAGAGTGGCTAATACGTCAGCCATGTGATTCTCATCACGAGGGATGTGATGAAAGTCGACTCTGTTGAAGAAGGGTAACAACCTTCTTGCATAGTCTTTGTAAGGAATCAATCCTGATTGGTATGTGTTCCAATCTCCTTTTATCTGGTTAATAACCAAGGATGAGTCGCCGTATACGTCCAAGTTTTTTATCCTTAAATCAATCGCTTCTTCGAGACCCATGATACATGCTTCGTATTCGGCCTCGTTGTTCGTACATTTGAACGTAAGTCTGGCAGTGAAAGGAATGTGGGAACCCTGAGGGGTAACAATGATTGCCCCAATTCCGTTTCCATAATGATTGACTGCTCCGTCAAAGATAAGTCCCCGCTGGGAACCTGGTTCTGGCCCTTCACTGGGTAGCGGTTCATCGCAATCTTTCATCTTTAGATACATGACATCTTCGTCTGGGAAGTCAAACCCGATTGATTCTTGATTTTCAATCGGTTGATGAGCCAAATGTTCGGCTAAAATACTTCCTTTAACGGCTTTCTGAGCATGGTACTCTATGTCATATTCTGATAGTAACATCTGCCAACGGGCAATCCTTCCCGTGAGAGCAGGTTTTTCGAAAACGTACTTGATTGGATCCATTTCGGAGACCAACCAAGTAGTATGACGAATCATGTACTGGCGAAGATGTTTGGCTGCCCAAGCCAAAGCACAACAAGTTTTCTCAAGCATTGTGTACCGAGTCTCGCAGTCGGTGAATTTCTTGCTTAGATAGTAAATGGCAGACTCTTTCCGTTTAGTTTTGTCTTGTTGGCCAAGTACACATCCCATTGAGCCCTCTAGGACTGTGAGGTAAATGATCAGTGGTCTTCCTTCCACTGGAGGTGATAGAATCGGAGGATTCAACAGATATTCCTTGATACTGTTGAAGGCGGTTTGGCAATCATCTGACCAAACGCAATCCTGATTCTTTTTGAGTAATTTGAAAATCGGCGCACACGTCGCGGTCATAAGGAATATGAATCTGGAGATGTAGTTCAAACGTCCCAGGAATCCTCTGACTTGTTTTTTCAGTTTTCGGAGAAGGCATTTCTTGAATGGCCTTGACCTTGTCAGGATCAACTTCAATCCCTTTCTGGCTGACGATGAACCCTAGTAGTTTCCCTGAACGGACACCGAAGGTGCACTTGTTAGGATTCAAGCGGAGCTTGAATTTTCTTAGACGTTCGAACAATTTTGACAGATGTTCAACGTGCTCATCCTCTGTTCTTGACTTTGCAATCATATCATCGACATACACTTCGATTTCCTTGTGTATCATGTCATGAAACAGAGTAGTCATGGCCCTTTGATAGGTTGCCCCGGTGTTCTTCAAACCGAACGGCATTACCTTGTAACAAAAGGTACCCCATGGGGTAATGAACGAAGTTTTCTCCATGTCTTTCGGCGCCATTTTGATCTGGTTATAGCCCGAGAATCCATCCATGAAGGAGAAAACTTTAAACTTTGCTGTACTATCTACCAGCATGTCAATGTGTGGTAAAGGAAAGTCGTCCTTTGGACTTGCCTTGTTCAGATCTCTGTAATCAACACACATTCTGACCTTTCCGTCCTTTTTGGGAACGGGTACGATGTTGGCTAACCATTGAGGATATTCAGATGTAGCGAGGAAACCCGCGTCGATCTGTTTCTGTACCTCCTCTTTGATTTGGATGGCCATGTCCGGGTGAGTGCGTCTCAACCTTTGCTTTACTGGCGGATATTCCGATCTTAACGGTAAATGATGTTCCACAATGTTGGTATCCAACCCTGGCATATCCTGATAGGACCAAGCGAATACATCGGGGAATTCCTTGAGAAGCTTTATCAGATCTTCTCTGGCAGTTGGACTGAGCAATGCTCCGATCCTGATTTCTTTTCTCTCTTTTTCTGAACCCAAGTTTACCGTTTCCAACGGCTCTTTGTGAGGTTCAATGGACCTTTCCTCTTGTCTGAGTAGTCGGGAGATCTCTTCTGGAATTTCGTTGTCATTTTCTTCTTTAGCCTCGAATACCGGGAACTCAAAGTTGGGAGATGGCATCGGATCGTATATTTCAATGGGGTTTAAAACAAGCAATCTACATGACGTGATGATTTGTGTTTAGAAGAGATAGAGAGAAATGCAAGTGTGTGCAGTGTTTTGATTTTACTGCTTGTTTTTATTTTTGAATGTTTTTTTTTTAGGATTACCATTTTCTGAAAAAGCAAAAAGAGAAAACAACAATTAATGCGGAAATTACATAACGACGTTATTTTATTAATAAACAAGTCAAATCTTGAAACTACAACCCTATAAAACAAAGCTCTGTCGCTTTGGGCAAAGCGAAGAGGGAAATTTATAGAAAACGAGCCCTATCAAAATATCCGTTTCACCTGGGCTGGGTGAAAGGTTAAAGATGGCAATTACTTTGCCTGATGAACGACCTTCGGAACCTCTACAGCAACCAATTGGCGGCGAACTCCTAGGTGAATCACAAAGTCTGGCACCTTCCTTGATTTGTCTTCAGAAATGACGCTGATTTCTGGTGGAGCAGGATCATTGGAATCTGTTTCCCAGGCAGAATTGTCGTAGGAGGACTCCTCTGTTGCATTTTGCATAGCATTGGTGCTCTCAGCTGTATCTCCCCATCCAGTTGGCTGGATATCTTCGAGCTTGATACGAGAGCTTTCGGGAGCAGTGTACTTGACCATAAAGTCGTATTTTCCACTTGGTTGTCCCAGAGTGTCCCAAACTTCTTTGGAACTGGAGAAGTCATCCCTCTCGATGACGTTGACCTCGGGAAAAGCATAATTGATGAATTCTAGTCCTGCAAATGTTGCGAATTCATCGTCATGTTAAGTAATTCTCGAATGACCTGAGTGTTGATCCCATGACATGGTCGGGACATAGGTATTCTGTTCAATGACGCTCAGCTGAGTTTCATTGTTCGGCTGACTCTCTTGCCCCAAGTTTCCTAGGTAAGGCTGCCACATTGGCAGGCCATCCATCGGGCCATAGTAATTGTGGTCAAAGTTGTCTTTCATCAGAGTGTCCTCCTCTAATGAATTTGGCGGAGCACGGCATCCTTCCGGATCACAATCTCCGTAGATCATTTCGACATCTGATCTTGGTATAAATCTCGGACTTTCTGTAGGAAAGCAAAAAGGCATAGGCACCTCTTCCAGAGACATATAACCGTCCTTGTTAAGATAGGACTTCCATTCTTCATCCGTGTCAGAGGGATCTTCCTCATTGATAGCATGAACTGTCTGAGACACTGGGTGAATAAAACCTCCACTGTGGAAGAAGTTTTGAAGGGGATTAAGACTTTCATCGTTGGCAGCTGTCCGGGTACAGGTTGCAGAAAAACCAAGACCCTTCTTTGTTTTATTGTCAATAGGAATGACAAGCCGTCCCCATCCTGTTGTATCGGTACTCTCGACCGCTTTGATAGCATCGTTGTATGAAGAAATTGAAGTTCCTTCTTTGAACTGATTGTCCTTGCTCACCGATAGTGCTTGGAACTGAGTTCCAATAACCTCCTAGGGTTCCACACCAGTAGATGATGATAGGTTACTTACAAGCAAGGCTTGTTCCCCACAAACCGTGACAAGTTGATCGTTCTTGACGAACTTTAGCTTTTGGTGGAGGGTCGAAGTAACCGCTCCAGCCTGATGTATCCAAGGTCTTCCTAATAAACAACTGTATGTTGCCCGGATGTCCATGACCTGGAAAGTGATTTGGAAAGTGTGAGGACCAATAGTTATGGGAAGATCAACTTCATCGATAACTGTTTTTCTGGATCCGTCGAATGCTTTGACGACGACCTCGCTGACTCTCATCGGAGGGCCCTTGAATGATAATTGCATCAAAGTGGACTTCGGCATAACATTCAGGGCTGACCCTGTGTCTACCAGTACGCTGGCTAAAGCATCGCCCTGGCAGTTAACTGTAATGTTGAGCGCCATGTTATGACGGCGACCCTCTTCAGGTAATTCTTCATCACTAAATCCCAAATTATTGCAGGAAGTGATGTTAGAGACAATGCTATCGAATTGTCTGATTGTTACATCCTGTTCCACAAAGGCTTGCTCCAAGACTTTCTGTAGAGCCTCTCTGTGTGCTTCTGAACTGAGTAACAGTGATAATATCGAGATCTTTGAAGGAGTCTGTAACAGTTGATCAACAATGTTATATTCACTCCTTTGGATGAGCTTCAGCATCTCATCGTTGTCTTTTGAAAAGTCGGGATTACTAGATTGACCGACTGGCGGATCAGGAATTTCTGCCTGAAGTTCCTTTTCTTTGTTGGATTCTCTAACCCCTCGGTTGAAGATTCGACCGCTCCGTGTTACACGACTGATGTCTGCAATATTCACGATGGAGGGTAATGGAATTTCCTTTCGATTCTCGATTATTCTTGCACCGTATTTGTAAGGGATTGCCTTAGCTGATTCATACGGTAGTGGTCCCGGTAGATAGATGACTATGGGAACCTTCTGATTTTTCTGACCATCATAAGTAATCTCGATCCGTTCCTGGTTGGGAACTTTAGATTCGTCAAGTAGAGGAATGATGGCAAAAACATCCCTGGTCCTATGATGACCAGAGATTGTGACAACATCCTCAACTTGATCGGCAAGGTAGTTCGGCGTCCAGTTGATGGGTCCAGAACCTGGATATGGACGAATTTCTCCATGATCGACCTGACCCTGAAGAGCTGCTCTCACAAGGTAACACCCTTGGTTACTTTCCGAACAGACGCTACAACTGTCATAGTTGTGTGGAGGCACCTGGCCACACCCACTTTGAATACAATGTAACCTCACTAGGTTACCTTCCATTGATCGGACATCCTGACTTTGACGATGAGTAGGATTCTTGTTATTGACACTAATCTGCTGGTATCCTCATCCATGTAGATTGGCATCCACCAGTGATTTAACAAGTGCTGAAGTGCCTCCTGGACAAGGGTACAACCTCGATCGTTTTCGCAACCCGCTTTACAATTTTGATAGTCATGTGATATTAAGAATCCAAGTCGGACCTGCTCAGCATGTAACTCTACCAGGTTGGTATTCATTACGCGGATATCGAAGACCTGAACCATGTTGATTTGATAGGAGTTCCTATCATGGTAGTCTTGGATCCATCCAAGATCCATCTGACGCTGGAGGGCCTCTTGTATGAAAGAGCATCCCTGTTTGTTTACTGAGCAAATCAAACAGGAACTGTAATCGTGCCGCGGCAGATTATGATACTGGCTTTGCCTTGAGTGCATCGCCACCAAGCTGACATTCATCGCACGAATGTCGTGGTTTTGAATGACGTTGGAGTTCGTATAGACCATGTTAACTCCACGAACTCGGTGCTCTTGGATCCATCCGAGATCCATCTGTTCCTGTAGAGCTGATTGCACTACCGAACATCCTTGGTTATCTTTAGAGCAGATATCACACTGGTGATAGTTATGAGGTGGCACATGGCCATATCCACTCTGTTTACAATGCATCTTGACCATATTGGTCTCCAATAAGAGTACATCGTGAATTTGATAGACATTGTTAGTCTCTTTCTCAATCAGATTGACTGCAGCTTTCTCATGTTGAGGCAGCGGGTTCGTAAGAACATTAGGATTCGTATCTTTGAAAGATAAGAGCCCGCTCCTAACAAGCTTTTGCACGTCGGATTTGAAATTGAGACAAGTCTCAATGTTATGCCCCGAACCTCCTTGATGATAAGGGCATGTTTGATCCGCCTTAAACCAAAAAGGCGGATCTTCCGGAACTGTAAGAGGAGACTTAGTCTAAATCTGCCCCTTGGCTAACAGTAACGGAAACAATTCAGCGTACGATACGGGTATAGGATCAAATCCTGGTGGCCGTGTTGTACGGTTGTTGTTATATGGAGGACGAGACTGCTGAAGAGGCTGTTGTGTCCTTTGTTGGTCAGGTTGGCTCTGCGCAACCTGAGGTTGATACATAGGAACAGGCGCGGGGCCGATAGTAGGTGTTACAGCTGCTACTGGTTGATAACATCGCCTTTGCTTTCCGAGAGAGATATTCCCAATATCTTGCTCTTTTTTCTTAGGGAGAGCACTACCATATTTTTTAGTACCGCTCGTTGATCCAGTGTCTTTTACCAAACGTCCTTCTCGGACGGCTTCCTCAAGACATACACCCATGCTGACCATTTCGGTGAAATCACTGGGCGCACTGGCGACCATTCGGTCATAGTAAAATGAGCTTAAGGTCTTTAAGAAGATCTTTGTCATCTCTTTTTCCTCAAGAGGCGGACAAATTTGAGCGGCAATTTCACGCCACCTTTGAGCATACTCCTTAAAGGTTTCCTTGTCCTTTTGCGACATTGATCTGAGTTGATCTCTGTCGGGTGCCATGTCCAAATTGTACTTGTATTGTTGGACGAAGGCAGTACCAAGATCTCTGAATGTACTGATCGTAGTACGGTTTAAATCCATGTACCATTTGAGTGCGGCACCGGTTAAACTATCCTGGAAGTAGTGAATCAGCATGTCCTGATTCTCCATCTGAGCTGACATCCGCCGAGCGTACATCACCAGATGGCTCTGAGGGCAAGAGTTACCCTTGTATTTTTCAAAGTCGGGCACTTGGAACTTGTGCGGGACTTTCACATTTGGGACCAAACAGAGGTCTGCGGCGTCCTTTCCAAATAAATCCTGACCGCGAATGGCTTGCAGCTCTTTCTGCATTTCCAAGAACTGCTCCTGGAATTCATCCATTCTGTCAAACATAGTTTCCTTCTTACCAGAAGGTGTCTGTGGAATCTGTCCTTCCGGGACAGTGTGCACCACAGGGGGTGGTACTGTGACTACGGCAGTAAGTCTTGGCGCCTCCCGAAGTTTGTAACCTTCAGGAGTCTTGAGTATGCCCCTGGCATCTTTGCTTTCCCGAAGTTTGTAACCTTCAGGCCCAGCGGCTTCTGTTGCGATTCCCTGATCTTCAGTGATCGGCGGAACATATCCTTCCGGGATATAGTTAACAGGCATGCCCCCACGGACGATCTTTCGGCATCTGATACCTAGGATCATACTTTTCTATGATGGACGTTGAGGTGATCTCTGAGATCACAGTTCTTTGTAGCTGAGCTTCTGCCATGGCTTGCATGTCGTTACGAAGCTTTCTCATATCCTCTCTCAGAGCGTCGATCTCTTCTTTCAACTCTCTGTTTTCTTCTTCAAGATCATCCATCTTTTTCTGACGATTGGCCCAAGTATTATACGAATGAGACAGTTTGACTCTAGAATCGAGACACAAACGTGAGATTCGTAGGTAAGAAGAATACGCGATGTGAGAATGTTGAATGCAATGATTATATTAATTGTTGTTTTTTAGTTTAATCAAAATAAACTTCGACAATTAGATTACAAATATCAAACGGTGGGGAAACCCCTTTTTATTGAATTCCAAAGGATTACAGAAATGGAAATACAGTAGATTACAAAGTGCAGAAACAGAAACCTAAACTAATGGGTCCCGAGTCCTCTTCTTTGACCGGGGCACTTGGGCCGTTGTCGGGTTGTCATTCCTTTTCCAAGTGAAAGGAGCGAGCAAATTCCTTTGGTCATCTTGATTCTCTACATCATGCTGCTCCAAAATTTCAATCAGAGCATCTTTCTCTTTTAGTAGTTGTTGTATTTGGATACACTCTACGTCGAGGGTGCGGTACTTGTTCTTCCAAGATCTTCTTTCCTTTTGAACCTTGTTGAGAGTAACCTGAAGCTTTTCAGTTTCCGTCATGAAGTACATGACAGTTTCCCTCGGTGGAAGAATTCCGTAACGAGGATAAGGCATCTTTAGCTTGAGAGCTCTAGTTTGTACCCAATGGAGATAAGGCTCCACCGAGATACATGTTTCCAAGCTTGCACTGTTTCCGAGCTCTAGTTCGTCCTTTCTTATGAACATGTTTCCAAGCTTGCACTATTTCCATCTTTAGTGCTCTGTCATTTTCTCCTTCTTTGAAGAAAAGACCTTCCAGATGAACACCCAGTGGGATGTGTCTCATCGGGTATCCAAATTGACGAAGAACCAATGTTGGATGATAGTTGATTCCTCCTTTAGTTCCTATGAGGGGTACGCTGGGGAAGTTTCCACAACAGTCAATGATTCTGATTCCCTCATAAATCCTATTACACCAATCTATATCGGAATTGGTGAGAGACATGATCTTCTGCGACCAACGTAAGACACTCTTGCAATCCCAAAAAACAGCATACTTGGGCAAGTGAGAGATAAACCATTTGTAGAGCAAAGGTACACAGCATGTGATCTCCCCTCCGCTGTACAAATTTCCCAAGTGTACAGAATGATACGCATCTGCGAGCAAAGTCGGCACAGGGTTTCCAATGAGAAAAACCTTAATAGCGTTGATATCGACGAAGTTATTAATGTTAGGAAACAAAAATAACCCGTAGGTGAGCAAGACAAAGATGCTTTCAAAAGTAGTCATGTTCCCTATACTAGCGAAGTACAGGGCTTTCTTTGTCAAGAACTGGGCTGGCAAACCTTGGATGCCACCCTTAGTGGTCATGTGAGTCCTGACCTCAGACTCGTCCAAATGAATTGCTATTGCAATAGTCTGATTCTTTGGAATTTCTTCCAGTCCAAAAAATGGAGATCGATCAGTGATATGTAAATCAGTCAGATGAGAATACTCCTCCAGCATTGGTGATAGCTGGTAATCCGGGAATGTGAAACAATGATAAACCGGATCGTAGAACTGAATGAGTGCGTCCATGATCCCCTTAATCACATGGACTCTTAACAATGGTAGCAAACCACCGTGCTTGGCTCTGAAAGCCTATGGGTTAACGATCATCCTCGCTAACTTTCTCAAATCCTCTAGCTTTGGAACCTTGAAGGTATACTGGTGAGTTCTCCTTTTACCGAAATCCATTAATGCAATCTTTTTCTCTGATATTTGCAATCACAGTCTTAGTTTAATTTGAAAAACAGAGAGACTAGAAGAGAAGTTTTTTGAATGTTTTAATGTTTTATTAAATGGATGCATGAATGCAGCACACAAAAACATAGAAAAAACATGGGGTCAAAGGGTCGTTATCATGAAGTCAAGGCTCTACCCATCCCCAAAGGTTTATACTAGGGTGATTTTTTGTACCTGTACTCATTATCATCAGCTCCTCCCAGGAAAGCAAGACAACAAGCGGATCGCCAGCGAGTTGTAAAGAAATCTTAGAGTAAGTGCCATTCACCGAGAATAGATCACCAGCCTCAAATGAGGGTAGTATCGCGTAACAACTATTTCCGATAGTTTCCGCACTACGAAAGGGTTTGGCTTCTCAGCTTCTCAGACTTAACAACCGGCCCATTGGCTATAAGAGTGAATGGGTTGCGTTGGTCAGCCTCCACTGAGGTTGATGGTCGACCCCGTCGCCATCACTTATCTTAAGTGTATACTCATTCTCACCACATGCGGCATCACACGCATTCCCATTAGCAGAAAAAATAAACACGTATAGCAATTAGGAAAAGCAGTATATATATTTGTCCTAATCATCCTAGACTTATAAAGCTAAGAATCCTAAGTTCCTGACAGAAATGGCTCCCCGGCTGAGTTACCACTCTGTAGTTTTTCACACAAGAGGTGAAAAGGAAGACCGTGCCTAGATCTAACTTTGAAATGCCCCACGGTGGGCGCCATTTTTTCTGTAGCGAGCGATTTTGGACGCGGTTCTTAAGCGTTGGTCGCTCTCTGCGGTTTGAGCTTTAAACTACAGGTCGATTCATTTTTTATCCTATTGTGAGCTGAATAAGGAAGGGAAATAGATGTCTCCAATTAACCCTGCTTGCATACTGAGTTTAAACAGCGGTCTGTTAGGTTACGAATGCTATCAATGTGGGGGGGCCTTGTACTGGTTATTTGTATTTTCGCCAATACGGTTTTCTTTCTTTCTAGGACTTTCTAGCGAGGAACAAGGATTAGGATGTTAGGACTGATGCTTTTGAATTACTGCTTTTGATTGATGGAGATACGGGATTTGGATTTTTTGTTGATTGCGCTCGCTAAGATCTTTTCTTTCGATCTTATGCCTACGTATTCCTGTTTACCGAAACAGGGAAATCAGAGCATTCGTAGTTCCTCCTATTCTATGGGAGGAAATGGGTGTTTTGGTGTCTTATTCAAAGCCCAAGACGTGAAGCGAAAGGTGGTTTATATCTTGTTCAAAGCCCAAGATGTGAAGCTGAAAAGTCCATTTGTGTCTTGTTCAAAGCCCAAGACGTGAAGCTGAAAGACCTCGGCTTTAGAGAGAATTTGTCATCTCTAAAGGGGAGAAGGAGAATTACTTTAACTGGGATACGCGGATCCGAGCAATGCCATAATTTCCGAAGAAAGGGTTTTAACCTGAAGGAGAAGACTTTAACTCAGTGTAGAGCAATGCCATCTTTCCTTAGGAATTTCTCATGCTAAAAGAGGGACAGTGGCGTGGATATAGATGATCCAGAGGCTTGCCGCTTACAGCGATTAGATGAAGGGAAAGGAGTTGTTGATGTTTGTGTACTGTGAACGAGGCACAACTTTGATGCTAAAAGGTTGATTGGATCAATCAGTGGTTTTCTTATACAAAGCCTAAGAGGAGGCTAATTTCCGCTAGGAAAATCATTATACAAAGCCTAAGAGGAGGCTATTTTGTGTCCCGTACAAAGCCCGAGATGGAGGCTAAAAATGTTTGACTGAACAAGAGAGTCTTTGTATCTCGTACGAAGCCCGAGATGGAGGCGAAAGGGGTAATTGACTCAACGAGGGAATCTCTTATGTGTCTCGTATAAAGCCCGAGAGAGAAGCTAAACGTTGTTTGACTCCCCTGGGGAGAATTTTGGTATCTCGTACAAAGCCCGAGATGGAGGCTATTGTAACTGTTTCAGTTGAGTGACAGATCCAATATACTGATTTTAAAAGAGAAAATCAGTTCTTATATGAGCAACACTGTACTCAGGGATTTGATTTGAGGATCATGGATATCTCATTCTCTTTGAGGAAACGGGAAATCCAAAGGGTATTGAGACTGTCCGAGTCTGCGGGTTTCCTTCCTATTTTTGAAGAGTACTTGAGAATGTCTTTGAGACTCAAGGAAGTTAGACTGTCCGTGTCTAGAGTTTTATCTTTTGTACTATGCTTTGAGAAACAGTAGTAGACTCTATGAAAGGACTGTTCTATGCAGATGACTAAGTTCTGTTCCTATACCTCTAGGAGGTCGTCGGGACAATTTGTACGAAGCCCAAGAGGAGGCTGGAAACTTTTAAGAAGCCGACGGGTCCTTGTACGAAGCCCAAGAGGAGGCTATCATTCCCGGAGGAAGAGATCATTATACGAAGCCTAAGAGGAGGCTGTGAATACTTCTAAGAAGCCGTAGGGTCCTTGAATAATGCCCAAGAGGAGGCGGGGTTGCTTTTTAGGAAGCCTGTGGGTCCTTGAACAATGCCCAAGAGGAGGTCGATGCTTTTAAGAAGCCTGTGGGTCTATCATCTCCTTTTCATTAGGAGAGATAACTCTTTTAAAGATAAAAACCACTGGTAAACGTGCGAGGTTTACTATCCAGCGACTTTTAGCTTTTAAAGAGGGTTCCTTAGTTAAGGTCCAAGATTATGACCGTAGTGGGTACCCAAACCCCGAGACATTCAAGGCAAGCTATCCACAAGGAATAGGTCAAGTCAGGAAAGTTCGAGAATTTGGAAGAAACTCAAAGATGCCATTCACGGAGAATACATTCATCTTGGGGAGTAGAGCTTCTTGACGATTCCTAAGGAGGACAGCCGAAGAGAAGACTGTATCTGGTGCTCCTATTGGGGATCTAGGCGTCTATTTCTACGAATAAATGAAACGGCGTCACCTAGTTCTAGACGTAGTTGCCGGGGAAACTCGAAATATTTATACTATTATTACACAGTAGATATGAGTTTATGAAAGGAGACTTACAGTGAGCAGCCCCACAATACAATTTATAATATGAAAGCAGTAAACGAAAGCGATGACCACTTACTCGGTTGGAGTGCTTCCATGCTGTTTGGTTAGTTGTTCAACAAAGAAAGATTGAAAACAACAGTATATTCAAAATCAAAGGAGAAAGTGCTTTGAAAAAGAAAGATTTGGGGCTTACAGCTCAAGGAGAGGCCCAGGGTTTTATCAGTTAGTGCACTGTTTGACTTTATATAGAGGGACTTATACAAGTGAATGGGGCCCAAAATGGTTTTCTGTACAAAGGGATGGGTCTTACACTCTCTCAAGAGGCCCAAAAAGGTTTAAAGGAAAAAGAGTGGGGCTTATAACACGAGGGTAGGCCCAAATGATTTTTCGTTTAAAAATGGCGATCGCGCCGAGGTTTTCTTTTAACGCGGAGGGACTTATACAATAAGTGAGGCCCAAATGATTTTGGTTAAAAGGGGATTGGGTCTTACACTCTAATAGAGGCCCAAAGTGTTTTGAACGGGTCTTATAGCTCAAGGAGAGGCCCAAGGGTTATTTTGAAAAGGCGACGATCGCGCCGTTTACTTGTACGGAGGGACTTATACAATGAATGAGGCCCAAAAAGTTTTCGTACAAGGGGGGATGGGTCTTACACTCTCTCAAGAGGCCCAAGGTGTTTTGAAAATGATTTATGAGGGTTGAATTAATCCAAAACCCTAATTTGTTTTCAAAATGTATTTAACTGAATAAAAATTCAATTAAAATGATAAAAAATTGTTTAACACATGGAAAACAAATTGTGATCTTGGATTAATGCTTCAAAAATTAAGTATTGACCTACAAAATAATTAGAAAGCATTAAAAGTTGCAAAATCAATGTAGAAAAAATATTTAAAATGCCAAAACCAATCAAAATATTAATTCTTTACAAAAATATCAATTATATGAAATATATAATATTTTTGGGATTTTTTTGATAAAATAAAATATTTTAACATTTTTGTGAATTATTAAAAAAAGAATCAACTCAAAACCATTAAAACTCAGAGAGAAATTAATTTTTGAATCAATTAAACAAAATCACAAAATTCAAATATTTGAATTTCTAAAAATGGCGCCAAGAACAAGCTGAAGAACACGCGTGTGTTCTTGGTTTCTCAGATTTGCATTTTCTATCCAATCTCCATGAATACGTAATCATATCATGCAATCCACATATCATTATGCTCGTCTCAACCTCACGATCATGTCTATGTACTTTAATTTCATTTAAATTAAACATACAACAAGAAATCACGAAGAGACCTCCAGAACCCTAATTTCTGCATGAAGGCTAGGATTTTTGATACACGATTCAAACAATGCAATTAATTGAGGGAAAACATTCCATGCATGATTATGAACATATTGCCAAATTATTGTGCGAGGAAATATGCATAGATTGAGAGATGACCAAGCATGTGCTTACCTCTAGGCCGTGACAGCAAGTTCAAAGTGATTTTTGATCTGGAGGTGTTACAGATGAGTTGTGATGATCTGAACAGCTTCCCTACACCCTATGGATTATGTTTGGATGGTTAGACTTGATTGAAATTGGCTGGATCATTTTGTGGTACCTCAGTTGTACTTTGGTTAAAACCTTGAGCAACCAGCTGGTGATTTTGTGAAATTGATGTTTTAGAAGTAATCTAAGTGTTTGATCAGCTCATATGTGATGTATGTGAGGTGTGTGAGTGATTGGTTTGATTGGAATTGCTCTCAAACTCAAAACCCGATAGTGACTTGCCTTAGAAGGCAAAATTGGAGTGAAAGAAGAGATTTTGAGGAAAGCATCTGTTAGATGGCTTTGGTGTACTCAAACTGACCACAATTGAGCTCTATTTATAGTAGAGCAAGTTTGTTTTGGGATCCACAGTGAATGGCAACTGCAGCAGGTGTTTCCTCAATGTTGGCCAATGGAAATGCAAGTCTCCTCTAGCCATTGACTAGAGGTTAGGGCACAGAGCTATGGTCCCCTTGGTCTTGGATAAGTCTTGACTAATTTCAGATGAGAATGGCTCAGTCCATGCCACCTTGATGGTTCCATTGAATGCCTCATTCCAAATTTGAAGTCTTGTCCCTATTTTGGCCATTCTAGGTTCAACATGCTATTTCTTGTTCCATGGACTTTGGAGGCTTGGCTCAGTGATTGTCCCCTTTAGATTCAATCCTCTGAGGTGTCCAAGTGGATAGGAGCAATTGAATTTGGCTGATTTTGGCAAATCGACCAAAGTTGCAAATTCTGCCTTGCCTTGACAGATTTTAGCAAGGCAACTTGCCAATGTCATATCTCATGGTGTAAGTTGAATTTGTCAATGTTCTTGGCCATTTTGGAAAGCTCTTACATGATACAACAACTGTTTGAACAAGTTTGGTTTTGATCTCTTTTGATTCCAAGTGAAAAATCCCCCTACATTTGGCAAAAAGTGAGGCAGAATCTGACTTAGTGAAAATTTCACTAAGTGTTGGAAAAAGTGACATTTTCACTTTTCAGCCACTTTGATCACTCCATAACTCAAAATCCTTAATGAATTGGAATGACTTGTAGTTGAAGTTTTTGTAGGTGATAATGAGGGCTACAAATCCATCTTTGGATGAGAAAAAATGGCCTTGTGGTTTAGGAGTTATGGTCCTTCAAAGTTGGTACCCTTGCCACTTTATTTTTAACTTAGAAAAATTTCTAAGTTTTATGGTTACCCCTTTTACAAGTTATCTCACTTTTCTTGATTTTTCTTGATGAATGATGATTCAAATCATACATTAACATCATTTTAGGGTTAAAAATCCATTTTGGTGAAAAATCTCAAAAAGTCAAAGTTGACTTTTGTGCACAGTTGACTTTTTATCAGATGAATTCCAAACTGTGCAATTCTTCAGGAAATCATGTCCTTGACCTAAATCAAACTTGATGGACATGTACCATGGGTGTCATAGGGCATATTGAATCATGTCCTAGGGTTTGGGAGCATGTCCTGGTCAAAAGTCAAAGTTACAGTTGACTTTTCCCTTAAAACCCTAATTGTGGTGCAAATGAAATTGAGACTTGTTGCTCAAGCTTCTTGGATTAATCCATTGTTCCAAATGGATCAATATAGTTCATTAGAGACCCTCAAACCCTCTCTTGAGGTCTTGGCTCATGATTTGTCCCAAAAGTCAACTTAGGGGTGAATTAGGTCAAGAAACCCTAATTCCTGATTTTTGATGAATGCATCCCTTGAGGCAAAATTGACTTGATGCATGGGTTCATGAGGTTCCATGAAGTATATTAGGTTATGTTTTGGATCAATGGCTTGTGCCCAGATGAAACGTTTCATCTGGAGGCCCTGGGTGATCAAAACCCTAATTTGGTGACACTGGGGATCTTGAGGCTTGATCCACCTAGAAGGGAGCAACCTTGTGCTTAATCCTTGAAGTGGGAGTCCTTTTGATCCTTTGAGGATGTTTGAGAGATTAGACAAGTTGAAAATTAAGTCATTTCTTGATTGAGCCTTTATCTAAAGCTCAGAGAGGGCTTGAAACCCTAATTTTGATTGCAGTCAATGCTCACCCATCTTTGGGGAGACTGATGAAGCATAAAGGCACATCCATATTGTGGTGATGATTTGCACAATGATGGGAAACTTTAGTGGTCAAAATTTGGGGTATTACACTATGCTAGCTTCTGCAACGGATAACTGATCTTTATCAAAATAAAATAAGCCGACTTAGTCATTCTATCCACCATAACCCAAATTGATCACTTCCCTTCATTGTGTTCGGAAAACCCATCACAAAACCCATAGATATGTTATCCCACTTCCATTCACGGATACTCAATGGTTGTATCAACCTAGACAATTTTTAATGCTCGATCTTCGACTTCTGACAAGTCAAACACGAATACACAAACTCGACAACTTCTTTCTTCATACCTGGCCACAAAAACATCTTCTTAACATCCTAGTACATCTTAGTAGCTCCAGGATAAATACTCAAACTACTCATGTGACCTTCCTCCAAAATCCTCTTCTTAAGCTCTAGCAAATCCAGTACACAAACAATGTCCCGAAATCTCATAATTCCATTCTTGTCTATTCTGAAGTCCACTTGTTTACCTTGATTGGTTAACACCAACCGGTCAATCAATCTTATGTCCAACTTCTAACATTCTTGATCTCTTCTAACACATTGACACTACTACAAAATATACCTTTGGTAACACCTTCTTACAATGGTCGTTTAAACAAACGTATTAATATCTTATTTCGCACGCTTGCATTTTTTATTATTTTATTGAAAGACATTTTATCCCGGTCATTAATAACAACTGTTGTGATAGATGAAAGTTTACTTACATCGATTCCTAGAACCATCATTTTTTTTATATTTTCCGTTACAAAAAGGGCTTGTCCTTATAGTCTATTAAATATATTAATATTTAAATAACTATTACCACGATTATTACAAGAAACCATTATGAATAGTAATTACATTTTATCACAGGTTTTGTTAACATACATGGTGATAACTTTTACACACATATATAAGTGAAGTTATCAAGCTTTCGCATAGAATAGTCGTCACTCTTAAAGCAAAATCCTAACATCTCTCTCTTCCACATGTAGCGAAATCATCCTCATAAGCTTATTCCTCTCTACATGAATCAAAATTATGAAGATTTATCTAACTAATCTAGTGGGAGCGTACCTATCAAAGAAATTGAGGTTCCTAAGGATGTTGGTGATATGATTGAGTCTTGGTTAAATAAGGCCAATGAAGCAGGAGATGTTAGCAATAACATCACCATTGTTGAACCTTCTAGTGGGACACTTGGCACTAAGAAGAAAATAATCACCAATTTGAATCCTGAGAAGATAAGAAATATAGAAGCAAGTTGTTGTTGAAGATCTAATGAATCAAGTGATTATGAGTCAGATGAAGACTAGGATAACTTATTAGATTCAATTAGGCATGAAGACTGAAGGCTTCATTGATAAAGGGAGTTTCTAATCCTGAAGATTTAAGTTGTTCTTTTAGTTTGATGACCCTTGTATCTGGGTATATTTTAATTCTGTTTGTAAAGGCTCTATAGCCTCATTGAGCTTATGTACAATAACAGATCTAATGCTAGTTCTTCTTCTCATGTTTTAGTTGTGTATGTGCTAACAACCACCTGAATTTTTTATTATTTTATTGAAAGAGATTTCATCACTGTCCTTTATAACAATTGTTGTGAAAAACATTTTACTATTTTACTATTTTATTTAAATAGATTTATTATAGTCTAATAAATATATTAATATTAAAATACTTATTGCCACGATTATTACCAGAAACCATTGTGAATAGTACTTACATTTTATTTTGAGTTTCATTAAGAGCTGTGGTGATAAGTTTTACACATATATATAAGCAAAGTTATCAAGGTTTTTGAACGCGACCCTGTGAGTCTATTGGATTAACTGCAAGTGGAAAGTGTATCGCGTAGTTTTAAGAGATATCGAACCCACAGGGACCAATAATCAATCTACCGCTATCTATTGGTGCTATGTAAATCTAAGGCAATGAATTTATCAATTAGGGGGGAACTTAAATTAAAACTAAAATAAAAACTTGAGAAATTTATCAGAGATGAGAGACCGGAATGTGGATTCTAGTGTACCTTAGGGACTCAATAATTCATTGGCGCATGTTATGTATTAAATCACTTTTCAATAGAAAATATTAGTTTAAAAACCTTTATCTCACACTGTCGTACTATTGACTCTAGCTATACTTCTAGACCATAATGTTTTTCCATCGCTCACCCATTGATTCAAGAAATACTTTTTGAAAACCAATAAGTCCTAATTAATCCTAAAGCATTGTCGGTGTGTTTAGGATTAATGTCCTACTTTTACTATATGGATCAAGCTCACACTGTCGTGTTATTGACTCGAAACCTTAATGTTTTCACTATAGTGCAAAACCTTTTGGATTTAAAATTAAAAAACCGAAATCAGAAAAATAGTTTATAAAAGGTGTTACGGTGAGAATCAGATATCAAGCTATAAATTAACTTGAATCACAAATCATGAAGTTCACCACCGAGCTTTGATTTATCCAAAGGAAAGGGTAAAGATCGAAGAAAAACCTTAAGTGCGCTACGTAATAACAAAGCTAGAGATCTAAGGTTCGGGGGTTGGTAATACCTAGGGAAGGTGCTAGCATCCTAAGTATCTGTAGTACTCTACATGAACCTCTTGTTAGTATTTGTGTTATGCTATTGTTTGCTTGCTAAGGGAAATGTGCTAAGGTAAAGACCTAGGGTATATACACTAAGTATGCTCGCCAAAACATCGCATCTCGTGCCTATGTATCCTGACTAGGATGGAATCAGAGCATTCGTAGTTCACCTAAATAGGGGTGAGTAACTCTTAACTGTGGTCAAAGTTCCAAGGGGAATAAGTGTTCATAACCATGGCACTTACATAGAATTAACAAACTCTCTAAGTCTAAGTTGAACGACTAACTAAGGAGTTGACTTTTAACAAAGTCAAAGGGGAGAGTGAGTACTCATAACAATGGTACTCACATAGAGTTAACAAACTCTAAACTTAATTCTAAGTTGTAAGACAAAATGGCTCTAACAAGGCCAAGAAAGGAAGGTAGGTACTTATAACAATAGTACTTACATAGGGTTTGCAAACCCTAACCTAAGGCTACATTAAAGAGGGAAAATGGCTCTAACAAGATCAAGGCGATGATCATAACAGTGTCACATAGTGAGTAGGGAGTGGTCTAAATTATCCTAAAGCATGACTTACAAGTTAATAGAGTGAATCTTTTCCTTTGGAATCAAGATAACAATGATGCTTAGATGTAGCAACAACTCAACAATTGGATCAAAGACTAAAACATGTGTCAAATATCGAGCACCAAGCCAACCAAGAAATAAATGAACTAGGTAAACAAATTCATAATAAATGGCTAACAAAACCTAGAATAAAAGTTCTTTTTTTGAATTTTTACATTAGTGAAAAAGATATTTTTGAAATTTAATTTTTAATATCTAAATAAAATAATCTAATAATCACAGTTAATTAAAATTAATACAATAATTTAATTAAAACATGAATACAATCCTAACTAAATATTATTAAAAGAAACTAAGCAAAAATTAAAACTAGTAAATAAAAAACAGGAGGGTGGTAGAATTGATAGGGGTCTGTGTGAACAGTGGAGATCATGTGGGCTAAGAGCCCATCACCCCTCCAAAAAGATGATTGTTTCAAAAGGAAAAGTTGGAAAACATTCAAGATGGGCCTCAAGCCCATACATCAAGCGCCCCCACAAGTACAACAACAAAACAAAAAGAAACATCAGCAAGGTAGAAAAGTCAGAGGAAAACAAACCCAAGGTCAAAACACAATTGAAAAATACACGATTTCAAAGCTGGACTTCAATTTCTCTTCAACGCGTTCACCTTCAAAATAAAAAAAAATGTTCAACCCACTCGCATCGCCTCATCTTAGATCATGTTTCAATCTCGAATCCCTCTTTCTTCCAACCGCGATTCTCTCTCCCTCTGCGGCGGCGCTGTTGTCAGAGGAACGAGTCAAAGGGAAAGGTACGAAGCAGTTCCCGTGTTTCTTCTTTGAAGCCTTTTGTGTCCTCTTATTCTTCTACTTTGTTTTGATACAGTTTGTGATTTTGGCTTTGAATGGGTTTTATAATGGCTGTTGACTGAAGAACATGGAAGGTTGATGAAAGTTGGGGTTGATTTGAGGGTTTCGGAGAAGAGTATGGAAAAGGTGGTTCCGGGTGGTGGTTATGGTGTGAGTTGTGGCTTATGATGGAGGTTTGTTTAGTGTTGCGGGTAAACGTTTTAAGGTGATGGAAGGTGTAACACCCCCAATCTATACACCGAGAAATTAAAGCGATAACCAATAATCAGAGTATAATTAAAACATTCATGGCATATACGGAGGCGTCACATCAATTGAAACAAAGTACAACAACCTTCTCAAATAGATATGCAACAACCAGGTAGCACATAACAGAGGAACGCAGTTCCTAACACCCACTATTCAGATACAGAATAAAAGCGGAAAATCTGCAACTGGAATCTCATATATATATATAACATAAAAGTTTGTCTGTCATATACAGAGTCATACATGTACAATCCCAAAAAGAACATATATACATATACAAATAATCACAAACTATCTCCCTGACTACCCGGTGCTACATATCAGAGCCGACCGACAAAAGAATGAAGACCTAAGCTTCACAAAATGACCTCCAGCATCTAATCTGCAATGCCTCATAGAGCATTCAAAACAGCAGAAGGGTGAGAAACACAATTATAATATAATTGCATACAATTATATAATAACACAAAAATACACTTATAAAACATTCTCACCACAAGTTACACCATAATTCAAATGCAAAACAACACAATTCATATCACATACATCCATCACAAAGGCATATCAATCATGCACAATACATTTATCACCAACATATATATATATATATATATATATATATATATATATATATATATATATATATATATATATATATATATATATATATATATATATATATCTCAACTCATCAATTCCATTCACAATTCCACACAAAATCAATCCATTCATGATTTATGCAAATGCACAGAGACCGGCATAATGACTCTATGCAATGCAATGCGGTACCGTTCCATCCATCATTCTCATCATTAGTTCACTCAGGAACTATTGGAATCATCGCTTGTTACTTAGTGTAACTCCCCGTCGGGCAAACGATGTTCCCCTTCGCTTTAGGTCCTCTTGGTATAAGGCTCACGATGTTTATGGATCGCTTTAGGTCCTCTTTGTATAAGGCACACGATCCGATCGCTTTAGGTCCTCTTTGTATAAGGCACACGATCGTCTATAATCATCGCTTTAGGTCCTCTTTGTATAAGGCACACGATGTTATAGCATATTCCCTCTGGAACCGTTTCGTCGCTCACACCCACTAGGGCACACGACATCACAAGAATGCATATCATGATGCTTGGCATACAATGACTCATGACATTCAAATGCACACATATACACATCCATAATCATGCATATAGAATCAAACACAACACAATGCATTTTCTTGCCCTTAGGCCACAAACCATCATCACAACATTTCATCGCATGCATTCACATCGTATAACATCACACAAGTCCTACGATATATATATGAAGCATATTGCATGATAACACAATAATCACACCCAATTACAACGGTAAAAGTCGGCAAAACGACACATTTCCAAATTCCCGACATAATTAAATCGGCCAACAATCTCAAAACCCTTTTTATAAGAAAGAACATTTCATAAGCTTTGCAATGGTACAAAGAACGTCCCGATCCGAGTTACGGATCAAAAGTTACGGAATTTAGAAGACAGATTTAATTTTTGAAGTTCCAGGTCGCGCTAAGCGGCCTCCCACCCCCCCCCCCCCCCCCCGTGCTGAACGCGCTACTCTCGCGTTGGAAAGGTTGAAAATTCTACAGATCGCGCTAAGCGCACTCTGCATTATGCAGAAAAATTCTCCTTCGTAACAGAACTTTCAAACCCTCGTTTTCCACCCTCAAATCATACCAAACCAGCAAGTAAGGGTTTATGATCATGATTCAATCATAGTTCAATCAACAAACATCAAAACACATAATTCCCAACAATTCCACAAAGTTTCTACATAAAACCTAACATTTTCCAAAAACCCATTTCCATCCCAAATCAATCCCACCACAAAACAAGTATCAACGATTGTTCATAAACACAGTGTGATCATACGACACAATTTATATCGATTTTCGACCGTGAAAACATCGATTTCTATTCGTTTATCTCATTTCGACCTATATTTGAAAAACTAGTAAAACTTCCAACAAACACATGCATAATCATACACAAACATAGAATAACCGAGTTTCGCACCCTTACCCGATTAATCGCGCTTCGAAGTGTCGGTTGAATCGATTCCTAAACTTTCAAGTTTTTCCTCTTTTCTTTATCTTCTCCTTCTTCTCTTTATTTTCTCTCTTTTTCTCTCTATGTTTCTATTTAAATGAAAAACAAAATATCTAACCAAGCCAAAAGACCAAAATACCCTTATACTCCTTTTTCTCGCAAACGTTCCCAAAACGCGATAAAACACAATAACAATGAAAAATAATATATTGTCAAATAAAAGTCAAGAATAAAATAATATAAAGACCAAAAAGAATTAAATCGACTCGATTAAATAAATCTAACAAAAACTGGGGCGTTACAACTCTCCCCCACTTAGAAATTTTCGTCCTCGAAAATATTACTTGAGACGAACAACTCCGGATACGACTCCCGCATCCGACTCTCCAACTCCCAAGTCAAATTTCCCTCAGCAGCACCTCCCCATGCTACTTTCACAAGTGCAATATCCTTGTCTCTTAACTGCTTCAACTCGCGATCCAAAATTCTTATTGGTAATGCCTCAACCATAAGGTTCTCCCTTACCTCAACCTCATCCATCGGAATCACATACGACGGATCCGAAACATACTTCCGAAGCTGTGAAACATGGAACGCATCATGCAAATTCTAAAGATTCGGCGGTAACGCCACCCGATAAGCCACAACACCCACTCTCGCGGATATCTGGTAAGGACCAATAAACCGAGAAGTAAGTTTCTTCGACTTCAATGCACGCCCAACACCCGTCATCGGTGTAACTCTTAAGAATACATGATTGCCTTCTTGAAACTCAAGATATTTCCTCCTTCGATCATGATAACTCTTCTGCCTACTCTGAGAAGCCTTCATTTTCTCACGAATAAGTTTCACCTTTTCCGTAGTTTGTTGAACTAACTCCGGTCCAACCACCAAACTCTCACCAGATTCATGCCAACACAAAGGTGTTCAACATATTCTTCCATACAACGCTTCAAAAGGTGCCATCCAATACTCGAATGGAAACTGTTGTTATACGTGAATTCAACCAACGAAAGATAACTATCCCAAGCACCACCTTGCTCAAGAACACAAGCTCTCAGCAAATCTTCCAATGACTGAATAGTTCTCTCGGTCTGACCATCCATCTGCGGATGATAAGCAGAACTCAATCTTAACTTGGAACCTAACGCCTTTTGCAAACTTTCCCAAAATTTGGAAGTAAACCTCGGATCTCGATCTGAAACAATACACAACGGAACACCATGTAGCTTCACAATCACCCGAATATAAATCTCAGCCAACCGCTCCAAGGAAAAACTGATGTCAATCGGAATGAAATGCGCCGATTTAGTCAGCCTATCCACAACCACCCAAATGGCATTATGTCCCTGCTGAGTATTCGGCAACCCAGTCACAAAATCCATAGAAATACTGTTCCATTTCCACTCGGGAATATCCAATGGTTGCAATAATCCACTAGGCTTCTGATGTTCTACCTTTGACTTCTGACACGTCAAACACGCATAAACAAACTGAGCCACATCCCTCTTCAATCCAGACCACCAAAATATCTTCTTTAAATCTTGATACATCTTATTAGCTCCCGGATGTATACTCAAATTACTCCAGTGTCCTTCCTCTAAAATCATCTTTTTCAAGTCTGAATCATCAGGAATACAAATTCTACCACGGAATCTCAAAACACCCTTATCATCCACTTTAAAGTCACCATTCACACTTTGATCTCCAATCGTCATCAAATCAACAAATTTCACATCCAACTTCTGTTTCTCACTAACGGTTAACAGAAAATCATTAGTAACCTTTAACATTCCAAGCCTCACGCTATCAGATGTCAACTCACACACCAAACTCAAATCCCTAAATGCTTCCAAAAGTTCCCACTCTTTAACCATCAAAGCAGACATATGCAAAGATCTCCGGCTTAACGCATCAGCTACCACATTAGCTTTACCAGGATGGTAATTCAAGCCAAAATCGTAGTCCTTCAAAAATTCCAACCATCTCCGTTGCCTCATATTCAACTCTTTCTGATCAAACAAGTATTTCAAACTCTTATGATCACTAAAGACTTCGAATCTTGCACCATAGAGATAATGCCTCCAAATTTTCAACACAAAAACCACAGCCGCTAATTCCAAATCATGAGTAGGGTAATTCTTCTCATGAATCCTCAATTGCCTCGAAGTATAAGCCACAACCTTACCTTCTTGCATCAACACTCCACCTAAACCAATCAAAGATGCATCGCAATACACCACAAACGGTTCAGTAGGATTCGGTAAGACCAAAATCGGAGCTGTAGTCAATCTTCTCTTCAGCTCACTAAAACTCTCCTCACACTGAATATCCCAAATGAACGCTTTACCTTTACAAGTCAGCTGAGTCAAAGGAAGTGCTAACTTGGAAAAGCCTTCAATGAATCTTCGATAATATCCAGCTAAACCCAAAAAGCTTCTAATTTCAGTAACAGATCTAGGAGCCTCCCATTGTAGAACTGCATCTACTTTAGATGGATCCACAGCAATACCATTACCTGAAATCACATGCCCAAGAAAACTCAGTTCCGACAACCAGAACTCACACTTGGACAACTTAGCATAAAGTCTCTTCTCCTTCAAAATTTGCAATACAATACGCAAATGTTCCGCATGTTCCTCCCGAGACTTAGAATAAATCAAAATGTCATCAATAAACACAACAACAAATCGATCCAAATGCTCATGGAAAATACTATTCATATACTCCATAAACACACCCGGCGCATTAGAAACCCCGAACGGCATCATAGAATATTCGTAATGTCCGTAGCGTGTTCTAAAATCCGTCTTCTGAATATCTTCCTCTTTCACTCTAATCTGATGATAACCTGACCTCAAATTAATTTTACTAAACACACACGCACCTACCAACTGGTCCATCAAATCATCAATTCTCGGAAGAGGATACTTATTCTTAATCGTCACCTTATTCAGCTGGCGATAATCAATACACAATCGCATACTTCCATCTTTCTTCTTCACCAATAAAACTGGAGCACCCCAAGGCGACACACTCGGCCTCACAAACCTCTTCTCTAACAATTCATTCAACTGCTTCTTCAACTCAACCAACTCAGATGCCGACATATGATAAGGTGCCATAGACACAGGTCTAGTACCAGGAACTAGATCTATAGAAAACTCCACCTCTCTTTCTGGCGGCACATCTGAAATATCCTTTGGAAACACCTCTGGAAATTCACACACAACTGGAAACACATCTAGTGCAACTTGACTATCCACTGTCAACGATGTAAACAACCCGAACAACTGAGCTTCATCCGCCAAAAGTTTCTTCAACTCTTTGGTAGATAAGAAACTCGATTCCTCGTCTTCTTCAAGAGAAGGAAATCTTACCAACTTATGATAAGAATCAATATGCACCCGATTGAACTGCAACCAATTCATTCCCAGAACCACATCTAAACCCTCCAACGGCAGACACACCAAATCCATCTCAAAATCTTTACCATAAATGGTCAAAGGACAACTTAAACAAACCAAAGAAGTAGTTACCGACCCCATTGCTGGAGTATCAATAACCATCTCTCCACCCATCGAAGACAACAAAAGATTCAAATGCTTCGTGCACTCAGACGAAATAAATGAATGAGTCACTCCGGTATCAATAATAGCAACTAAAGGCATACTATTAATAAAACAAGTACCTCTGATCAGACGATCTGCACTAGAAGTCTGAGTTCCTGCCAATGCAAATACTTTTCCTCCAGCTGGAGCTTGCTTTGGTTTCGGACACTTCGTACTAATATGACCAGGTTCACCACAGTTGAAACACTTCACCACATTCTTCTTACAATCAGCTGCGACATGTCCTAAACCTCCACAATTGGAACACTTCCTCATATCCTTTCTACATTCAAACTGACGATGTCCTAAGTCACCACACCTAAAACATCTCGGAGGATTAGACATACCTCCCCCACTTGGCCTTTTATCAAAATTAGCCCTTTGCTTACCCTTGTCAGCTGGTGTCACATAAGGACCACCACGAAACGGTTGCTTCCCTTTCCTTTCGTTCACACTCTTATAGTGAGTAGAACAAGCTTTGTTATCCTCCTCAAAAATTCTACAACAATCCACCGAATATGAAAACCTTCTAATCCTTTGATAACCGATTGCCTGCTTGATCTCAGGACGCAACCCATTCTCAAACTCCACCACTCAAAAGATTCTTTCAATCTCCTTAAGCCAAATCTGAGCACCATCAGGATCATGTCTCCCTTTGAAGACAGGCGGTTTGTTCTTCCTGAACTCATCATTCCCATCAGCATTAGGTGCACCCCGTACAGCCTGAGCCATAGCTTGCATAGCAGCAGCAAGAGCAGCATCATTCCTACCAGCCATATTCTGTTCATATCCAATAACAGTAACTATGGTTAAACA
Organism: Lathyrus tuberosus; assembly: GCA_022829125.1. Lineage (NCBI taxonomy): Eukaryota > Viridiplantae > Streptophyta > Magnoliopsida > Fabales > Fabaceae > Lathyrus > Lathyrus tuberosus. The sequence continues at coordinate 2,009,515 of JALAZF010000467.1, read as the reverse complement.
AACAGCTCACCCAAACACAAAGACCGACACGGACTGGCACGAACTGACACAAACTGGCTCTGATACCACTTAATGTAACACCCCCAATCTATACCCCGAGAAATTAAAGCGATAACCAATAATCAGAGTATAATTAAAACATTCATGGCATAGACGGAGGCGTCACATCAATTGAAACAAAATACAACCACCTGCTCAAATATATATGCAATAATCAGGTAGCACAAAATAGAGGAACACAGTTCCTAACACCCACTATTCAGATACAGAATAAAAGCGGAAAATCTGCAACTGAAATCTCATATATATATATAACATAAAAGTTTGTCTGTCATATACAGAGTCATACATGTACAATCCCAAAAAGAACATATATACATATACAAATAATCACAAATGACTCCCCGACTACCCGGTGCTACATATCAGAGTCGACCGACAAAAGAATGAAGACCTAAGCTTCACAAAAAGACCTCCAGCATCTAATCTACAATGCCTCATAGAGCATTCAAAACAGCAGAAGGGTGAGAAACACAATTATAATATAATTGCATACAATTATATAATAACACAAAAATACACTTATAAAACATTCTCACCACAAGTTACACCATAATTCAAATGCAAAACAACACAATTCATATCTCATACATCCATCACAAAGGCATATCAATCATGCACAATACATTTATCACCAACATATATATATATATATATATATATATATATATATATATATATATATATATCTCAACTCATCAATTCCATTCACAATTCCACACAAAATCAATCCATTCATGATTTATGCAAATGCACAGAGACCGGCATAACGACTCTATGCAATGCAATGCGGTACCGTTCCATCCATCATTCTCATCATTAGTTCACTCAGGAACTATTGGAATCATCGCTTGTTACTTAGTGTAACTCCCCATCGGGCAAACGATGTTCCCCTTCGCTTTAGGTCCTCTTGGTATAAGGCTCACGATATTTATGTATCGCTTTAGGTCCTCTTTGTATAAGGCACACGATCCGATCGCTTTAGGTCCTCTTTGTATAAGGCACACGATCGTCTATAATCATCGCTTTAGGTCCCCTTTGTATAAGGCACACGATGTTATAGCAGATTCCCTCTGGAACCGTTTCGTCGCTCACACCCACTAGGGCACACGACATCACAAGAATGCATATCATGATGCTTGGCATACAATGACTCATGACATTCAAATGCACACATATACACATCCATAAACATGCATATACAATCAAACACAACACAATGCATTTTCTTGCCCTTAGGCCACAAACCATCATCACAACATTTCATCGCATGCATTCACATCGTATAACATCACACAAGTCCTACGATATATATATATATATGAAGCATATTGCATGATAACACAACAATCACACCCAATTACAACGGTAAAAGTCGGCAAAATGACACATTTCCAAATTCCCGATATAATTAAATCGGTCAACAATCTCAAAACCCTTTTTATAAGAAAGAACATTTCATAAGCTTTCCAATGGTACAAAGAACGTCCCGATCTGAGTTACAGATCAAAAGTTACGAAATTTAGAAGACAAGTTTAATTTTTGAAGTTCCAGGTCGCGCTAAGCGGCCTCCCACCCCCCCCCCCCCCCCCCCCCCCCCGTGCTGAACGCGCTACTCTCGCGTTGGAAAGGTTGAAAATTCTGCAGACCGCGCTAAGCGCGCTCTGCGTTATACAGAAAAATTCTCCTTCGTAACAGAGCTTCCAAACCCTCATTTTCCACCCTCAAATCATACCAAACCAGCAAGTAAGGGTTTATAAACATGATTCAATCATAGTTCAATCAACAAACATCAAAACACATAATTCCCAACAATTCCACAGAGTTTCTACACAAAACCTAACATTTCCCAAAAACCCATTTCCATCCCAAATCAATCCCACAGCAAAACAAGTATCAACGATTGTTCATAAACACAGTGTGATCATACGACGCAATTTATATCGATTTTCGACCGTGAAAACATTGATTTCTACTCGTTTATCTCATTTCAACCTATATTTGAAAAACTAGTAAAACTTCCAACACACACATACATAATCATACACAAACATAGAATAACCGAGTTTCGTACCCTTACTCGATTAATCGCGCTTCGAAGTGTCGGTTGAATCGATTCCTAAACTTTCAAGTTTTTCCTCTTTTTCCTCTTTTCTTTCTCTTCTCCTTCTTCTCTTTCTTTTCTCTCTATTTTTGTCTCTTTTTCTCTCTATGTTTCTATTTAAATGAAAAACAAAATATCTAACCAAGCCAAAAGACCAAAAGACCCCTACACTCCATTTTCTCACAAACGTTCCCAAAACGCGATAAAACACAATAACGATGAAAAATAATATATTGTCAAATAAAAGTCAAGAATAAAATAATATAAAGACCAAAAAGAATTAAATCGACTCGATTAAATAAATCTAACAAAAACTGGGGCGTTACAGCAGGTGCGTGGCGGTACACAGTATGTAGGTGGCAAACAAACACCGCAGGTAGTTTTTTTATTTGTATCGAATAAGTTGGTGTTTGGAGGAAATATTTTTGGTGTGTGATGCTGTGTGTTTGAACTTGTATGTGTGCACCGAGGATGATGTAAATCGTCCGTTTTAAAGATCAGGACCTCTTTCTGCTTCCTCTTTTCTGCTGTTGGTTCCCTCCTTTTATCAATCCATCCTATCATTCTCCATTTTCCATCCAATTTGTCTTTATCTCAAACTTGTTTTGTTGTTATGACGTGTAGCTTTCATATCTGGTTTGTCTGCTGTTGTTGCTGTAGGTCTGTTTTTGCATTGTTGCAGTAGGGAAGCCTTACAGATGTGGAGCAGTTTTTTTGGAGTTTTGCTACAGGTGTTATTTTGGTGAAGGTTTTGTTTTGGAGTGAAACGGGTAGTAGTGGGTGCGCAGGTGAAAGTGTTGTAGCAGTAATGGTTGTGTCAGATTTTGCTCGTAGGCTTGTTCAGGTAGGAGGTCAAGTTTGCCTCATGCTTGCTGAGGCTTTTAGTGAATTGGAAATGTGTTTGACTAATTTATGTAAAGTGAAACATTTGAGAATTCTTTTTGGCCATGTACTCTAATTCTCTCATTATTATTTGATGGGCCTTGTTACATTTTTTTGGCATAGTCCTTTGTGATAACTAATGGAATTTTTATTTGAAAGTGAATAGAATTTGGACATGAAATACATTTGAATTTTGAATAAAACTTTGAACATTGAGTGAAAAAGAAATGGGACTTGAAATTAAAATGAATTGGAATGGGGATGGAATTGAGATTTAAATTTGAAAACTGAACTTGAACTTAAAGTTTGAAGGATTGAAATTTGAATGGATTGAAAGAAATGGATTTGGAAATGGGTCAATAAAATATAGATAATGGAATTGAAAATGTGGATATGGGTATGGTTTAAGATATGGATATTTGAACTGAAAATGAGATGGATTGGAAATGAAATGGGTAATTGGATAAAAATCGAAAGTGAAATGGAATTTTGAGATGGATATTTGAACATGGAATTTGAATTGAAATTGGAAAGAAAAATGAAATTGAATTGGATTAAAAATGGTTTTGAATTAACTGGATATTAACAAAAGAAATGGTTATTGTAAATGGATATGGATTTTGTAATGAACCGCCAACTTGAAAGACACATAAAAGCTCTACAAATGCACTTGACCGCCACAAATCCTGAACAACATCATAACCTCAAATTCATCTTATTATGGTCTTCAATTGAACGCCAAATCTGATGAATCCTTTAGATCAATGACAAGAGCCTGAACCACACAATCAATACTTGTACACAAATCCACTGCTAGCCTCAAGAGACTCAACTGAATGACACTTGTCGATCATAAACATCAAGGGTGAAAAACCCTAATCCTCCAGAATCCTGGATAATCCTCTGATAAGAACTGCTCCTTAATAGAAAACCCCCGATTCCAAGTCTAAAGAGCTTAAATGATGGATGGCCTATCCAAAACTCTAGTTTACTAACCTTGAAGATTATGGAGCAAACCCTGGTTCCACAAATGAAACAAAACAAACAAAAGTTGATGATTTGGTTAGTTATGCACTATGATTGACCTAAAATGCTTATGCAAAAGATCAAAGAATCTAAGGGTAAAATTTGGGGTACGGCAAAAGGTTACACCAATTCTTTACCAAGTCCCTTCAGAATGACAAACCTCACATACCAAACTCAAAACAATTTAGCTGGGCATGGTTTTAACATAAACAAACAATTCATGATATTCAAAATTAACAGCAACATAGAAATTGATTTAAATTAATACAAATAAGCAAAAACAATTTAAAACAATAATATAAAGAACATGAAATTAAACGGGAAGAAATTCTGAAAAATAATTTGCGAGTACAACGAACGGAAAGGAAAATAACTTCAGGTGTCGGCATGCTTAATATGATCCAAGCTTACAAAATAATTCCTAAGAACTATAGTGTGATAGTCCCCCAATGTGAAAGCTCTATCACTTTTCAATGTAATTTCTGCTTAAAGCTAAGAACAATACTTATGCGTACAAACTTGGATATCAAAAACTAGTGAAAACTACAAATATATAGTGAATATTGGTGTTGGAAAGTGTCCCAAGTCGTGTGGAATTCGTGGAGAAGAAGTAGGGAAGGTAGGTGAAGACTGAGCCAAGTATGTTTCCATAGGTCAAGTAGGTGAAGGTAGAGAAGAAGTAGGGAAGGTAGGCGAACACCATAAGGTCCATGGCGAACTCCATGCACAAGAAAATGGTTATTTCTACTTCTTTTTTCTTCATTTCTTACTCTTTTCTTCGGTTTCTCGCGCGAATGTTCTCCTTTGATAAATACCTGAAACAATCATACAATACCGGTATAATACAACGAAAACATATAAAATTGACACTAATATTCATGTGAATCAGGCCGGAATATACTATGTATTTTCACGTTATTAAACTCCCCCACACTTAAACCATTGCTTGTCCTTAAGCAATCGACCAACACGATAAAAAGAATTAAGCACGGTTTGAAGGTGTGAAAAGTACATAAGAAGGGGGGTGGGGTTGAATTGTGTTTTGTGTTTTCTTATTATTTAGCTTCTGATCAGAGTCCTAGAATCAGAACAGATCTTCAGATTCTGAGTTAATTCATTTGGCAGCGGATATAACAGAGGTAAATAAAATAAAAGCAGAAGACACAAAAGATTTATACTGGTTCCTCCCCTAACTGAGAGTAGTCCAGTCCCCTTGCCTCGCAAGAGCTTTTCATTATAACCACTTCATGATTACAATAACGTATACTTCTGCATAAGTCTTTTATAACTGCTCAGACAAACTGTTTGAGACTTCCCTTGCTTAGAGCACATGTCTAAGACTTACCCTTTGCTCACACCATCTGAATGCGCCACCTGCTCATCTGTCTTCTGTTTGAGACTTTCTGTTGCTTAGAGCACATGTCTAAGACTTTCTTTGCTCACACCATCTGACTGAGCCACCTGCTCACCTGTCTTCTGGTTGAGACTTTCCTTTGCTTAAAGCACATGTCTAAGACTTCCTTTGCTCACACCATATGACTGAGCCTCCTGCTCATCTATCTTCTAGTTGAGAGTTTCCTTCGCTTAGAGCACATGTCTAAGACTTCCTTTGCTCACACCATCAGACTGAGCCGCCTGCTCATCTATCTTCTACTTGAGACTTACCTTTGCTTAGAGCACATGTCTAAGACTTTCTTTTTCTCAAGCGCATAATAGTAGACTTAATCTAAACTACTGAAGGCTCAGCAGAATAGAGAACAAGGTGTACATGATGCACGCATCAGAGGTACGGGAGATCACTATAACAAAGACCTAAAGGACTTAAGATTTCTTAAATATATATAGGGGCAAGAAATCTTAAGGCTTTTACAATTACAACCTAAAATAGAAAATATACCTATTACATAGAGTTTCCACAACGGTCAATGATCCTGATTCCATCATAGATCCTATTACACCAATCTATATCAGAGTTGGTAAGAGACATGATCTTCTGCGACCAACGTAAGGCACTCTTGCAATCCCAAAAAGCAGCAGACTTGGGCAAGTGGGAGATAAACCATTTGTAAAGCAAAGGTACACAGCATGTGATCTCCCCTCCGCTGTACAAATTTCCCAAATGTACAGAATGATACGCATCTGCGAGCAAAGTCGGCACATGGTTTCCAATGAGAAAAACCTTAATGGAGTTTATATCGACGAAATTATTAATGTTGGGAAACAAAAATAACCCGTAGGCGAGCAAGACAAAGACGCTTTCAAAAGCAGTCGCGTTTCCTATACTGGCAAAATACAGGGCTTTCTTTGTCAAGAATTGGGCTGGCAAACCTTGGATGCCACCCTTGGTAGTTAGGTGAGTCCTGACCTCAGACTCGTCCAAATGAATTACTCTTGCAATGGTCTGATTCTTTGGAATTTCTTCTAGTCCAGAAAATGGAGCTCGATCAGTAATGTGTAAATCAATCAGATGAGAATACTCCTCCAGCGTTGGTGCGAGCTGGTAATCCGGGAATGTGAAACAGTGATAAACCGGATCATAGAACTGAATGAGAGCATCCATGATTCCCTCAATCACATTGACTCTTAACAGTGGTAGCAAACCTCCGTGTTTGGCTCTGAAAGCCTCTGGGTTAGTGATTATCCTCGCTAACCTTCTCAAATCCTCTAGCTTTGGAACCTTGAAGGTATAACTATGAGTTCTCCTTCTACCGAAATCCATTAGTGCAATCCTTTTCTCTGATATTTGCAATCACAGTCTCAGTTTAATTTAAAAAACAGAGAGACTAGAAGAGAAATTTTTTTTTGTTTTAATGTTTTTATTAAATGAATGCATGAATGCAGCACACAAAAACATAGGAAAAACATGGGGTCAAAGGGTCGTTGTCATGAAGTCAAGGCTCTACCCATCCCCAAAGGTTTATAGTGGGGTGATTTTTGTACCTGTACTCATTATCATCAGCTCCTCCCAGGAAAGCAAAACAACAAACGGATCGCCAGCGAGTTGTAGAGCAATCTTAGAGTAAGTGCCATTCACCAAGAATAGATCACCAGCATCAAATGAGGGTAGTATCACGTAACAACTATTCCCGATAGTTTCCTCACTACAAAAGGGTTTGGCTCCTCAGCTTCTCAGACATCACAATCGGCCCATTGTCTAGGTGAGAGAATGGGTTGCATTGGTCAGCCTCCACTGAGGTTGATGGTCGACCTCGTCGCCATCACTTATCTTAAGTGTATACTCGATCTTACCACACGCGGCATCACACGCATTCCCATTAGCAGAAAAATAAACACGTATAGCAATTAGGAAAAGCAGTATATATATTTGTCCTAATCATCCTCGACTTTTAAAAGCTAAGAATCTTAAGTTCCTGACAGAAAATGGTTTCCCGGCGGAGTCACCAATCTGTGGTTCATTCCAAATTAACGGCGTTTTGACCTAAGATCCTAATGACGTCAAGGTTTCCACCTAGGGGACAAAAAAAGAACAAAATCCCTAAAGAGACCTATGATTCTCCCCAGCAGAGTCGCCATTTTTCTGTAGCGAGTGATTTTTGGATGTGGTTGCGAAGCACGATCGCTCTAATACTACAGTTCGATTCATTTTTTATCCTATTAAAGCTGATGAAGGAAGGGAAATAGATGTCTCCAACTAACCCTGCTTGCATACTGAGATTAAACAGTCAAAACTGTTGGTTTACAGATGCTACAAAGATTCGGGGTTTTTCCTAGGTTTATTTTGTTGACGAGGGGTGCTTTAGGCTATCGGTTGAGATGTTAGGACGAATATATATGAAAGTATGGGATTTTGGTTTTTTGTTTAGTGTGCTCGCTAAGATTTTTCTTTCAATCTTATGCCTACGTATTCCCGTTTACCGAAACAGGGAAATCATAGCGTTCGTAGTTCCTCCTATTCTATGGGAGGAAATGGGTGTTTTGGTGTCTTGTTCAAAGCCCAAGACGTGAAGCTGAAGGTGGTTTGTATCTTGTTCAAAGCCCAAGACGTGAAGCTGAAAGGTGTTGTCTTTAGAGAGAATTTGTCATCTCCAAAGAGGGGGTTGTATGTCACAACTGTTTATAAAGGAGAATTACTTTAACCGGGATGTGTGAATCCGGCAATGCCATAATTTCCTTTAAAGGGGATTTTAACCTGAAGGAGAAGACTTTAACTCAGTCTAGAGCAATGCCATCTTTCCTTAGGAATTTCTCATGCTAAAAGAGGGACAGTGGCATGGGTGTAGATGATCCAGAGGCTTGCCGCTTACAACGATTAGATGAAAGGGAAGAAGTTGTTGATGTTTGTGTACTGTGAGCGAGGCACAACTTTGATGCTAAAAGGTTGATTGGATCAACCAGTGGTTTTCTTATACAAAGCCTAAGAGGAGGCTAATATGTGTCTCGTACAAAGCCCGAGAGAGAGGCTAAAAGGTTTTGACTCAACGAGGGAATCTTTTGGTATCTCGTATAAAGCCCGAGATGGAGGCTACTTGACTCAACAAGAGAGTTTTTTGTATCTCGTACAAAGCCCGAGATGGAGGCTAAAATTTGTTTGGCTCAATAAAAACCTTTTTGTATCTCGTATAAAGCCCGAGATGGAGGCGAAAGGGTGATTGACTCAACGAGGGAGTCTCTTATGTGTCTCGTACAAAGCCCGAGAGAGAGGCTAAACGTTGTTTGACCCCGCTGGGGAGAATCATTGTACAAAGCCCAAGAGGGAGGCTAACTTCACTGGAGAAGGATCATTATACAAAGCCTAAGAGGAGGCTATGATGACTGTTCAGTTAAGTGACAGGTCCAGTATACTGATTTTGAAAGAGAAAATCAGTTCTTATATGAGCAATGCTGTACTCAAGGATTTAATTCAAGGATCCGGGTTATTCCTGTTCTTTAAGGAAGTGGGAAATCCGAAGGGTATTGAGACTGTCCGAGTCTACGGGGTTCCTTCCTATTCTTGAAGGGGTCACTTGAGAATGTCTTTGAGACTCAAGGAGACTAGACTGCCCGTGTCTAGAGTTTTATCTTTTGTACTATGCTTTGAGAAATAGTAGTAGACTCTATGAAAGGACTTTTCTATGCAGATGACTAAGTTCTGTTCCTATACCTCTAGGAGGTCGTCGGGACAATTTGTATGAAGCCCAAGAGGAGGCTGGAAACTTTTAAGAAGCCGACGGGTCCTTCTACGATGCCCAAGAGGAGGCTATCATTCCCGGAGGAAGAGATCATTATACGAAGCCTAAGAGGAGGCTGTGAATACTTCTAAGAAGCCGATGGGTCCTTGTACTAAGCCCAAGAGGAGGCACGGTTGCTCTTAGGAAGCCTGTGGGTACTTGTACGATGCCCAAGAGGAGGTCGATGCTTTTAAGAAGCCCGTGGGTCCCCAAACCCCGAGAAATTCAAGGAAAGCTATTCACAAGGAATAGATCAAGTCAGGAAAGTTTGAGAATTTGGAAGAAACTCAAAGATGCCATTCACGGAGAATACATTCATCTCTGGGAATAGAGTTTCTTGACAATTCCTAATGAGGACAGCCAAAGAGAAGACTGTATCTGGTGATCCTATTGGGGATCTAGTTGTCTATTTCTACGAATAAACGAAACGGCGTCACCTAGTTCTAGACGTAGTGGCCGGGAAAACTCTAAATATCTATACTATTATTACACAGTTGATATGAGTTTATGAAAGAAGACTTACAGTGAAACATCCCCACAATACAGTTATATGTATATGAAAGCGGTAAATGAAAGCGTATAAACACTTACTCGGTTGTAGAGCTTCCATGTTGTTTGGTTAGTTGTTTAACAAAGAAAGATTGAAAAACACAGTATATTCAAAATCAAAGGAGAAAGTGCTTTGAAAAAGAAAGGTTTGGGGCTTACAGCTCAAGGAGAGGCCCAGGGTTTTATCAGTGAGCGCACTATTTGAATTTGTACAGAGGGACTTATACAAGTGACTGTGGCCCAAAAATTGTTTTCTGTACAAAGGGATGGGTCTTACACTCTCTCAAGAGGCCCAAAAAAGTTTTAAAGAAAAAGAGTGGGGCTTATAACACGAGGGTAGGCCCAGATGATTTTTCCGTTTGAAATGGCGATCGCGCCGAGGTTTTCTTTTAACGCAGAGGGGCTTATACAATATCTGAGGCCCAAATGATTTTGGTTAAAAGGGGGTTGGGTCTTACACTCTATTAGAGGCCCAAAAGTTTTGAATGGGTCTTATAGCTCAAGGAGAGGCCCAAAAAGTTATTTTTCAAAAGGCGACGATCGCACCGTTTGTTTTTGACGGTATCGGGACTTATACAATACACTGAGGCACAAAAATGATTTGGTCAAAAAAGGATTGGGTCTTAAACTCTATTAGAGGCCCAAAGTGTTTTGAAAATGATTTATGAGGGTTGAATTAATCAAAAACCCTAATTTGTTTTCAAAATATGTTTTAATTGAATAAAAATTCAATTAAAATGATCAAAATTGTTTAACATATGGAAAACAAATTGTGATCTTGGATTAATGCTTCAAAAATTAAGTATTGACCTACAAAATAATTAGAAAGCATTAAAAGTTGTAAAATCAAGGTGGACAAAATATTTCAAATGTCAAAAACAATTAAAACATTAATTCTTTGCAAAAATATCAATTATATACAATAAATAATATTTTTGGGATTTTTTGGGAAAATAAAATATTTTAACATTTTTGTGAATTATTAAAAAAAGAATCAACTCAAAATCATTAAAACTCAGAGAGAAATTAATTTTTGAATCAATTAAATAAAATCACAAAATTCAAATATTTGAATTTAAGAAAAATGGCGCCAAGAACAGCTGAAGAACACACGCGTGTTTCAGCTTGGCCCAGATTTGCATTTTCTCTCCAATCTCACTGAATACTTAATCATATCATGTAATCCACATACCAATCAACTCGTTTCAACCTCACGATCATGTATATGGTATTTAATTTCATTTAAATTAAACATATAACAAGAAATCACGATAAATCCTTAAGAACCCTAATTTCTGCATGAAGGCTAGGATTTTTGATACACGATTCAAACAAAGCAATTACTTGAGGGGAAACATTCCATGCATGATTATGAACATTTGGCAAAAGTATTATGCGAGGAAATATGCATAGATTGAGAGATGACCAAGTTTAGGCTTACCTCTAGGTTGTGACAGCAAGAGCAAATTGATTTCTGAGTAGGAGGTGTTACAGAAGAATTGTGATGATCTGAACAGCTTCCCTACACCCTATGGAGTGTGTTTGAATGCTTGGAGTTGACTGAGAATGGCTGGATCACTTCATGGCATCTCAACTGCACTTTGGTTAAAACCTTGAGCAATTGACTGGTGATTTTGTGAAATCTGTGTTCCAGATGTTATGTGAGTGTTTGGATCACTTCTATATGATGTATGTGAGGTGTGTGAGTGATTGGTTTGATTGGAAAAGCTCTTAAACTCAAAACCCGATAGTGACTTGCCTTAGAAGCCAAAATTGGAATGAAAGAAGAGATTTTGAGGAAAGCATCTATTTGATGGCTTTGGTGTACTTAAACCGATCACAATTGAGCTCTATTTATAGTAGAGCAAGTTTGTTTTGGGATCCACAGTGAATGGCAACTGCAGCAGGTGTTTGTTCAATGTTGGCCAATGGAAATCCATGTCTCCTCTAGCCATTGACTAGAGGTTAGGGCACAGGGCTGTGGTTCCCTTGATCTTGGATAAGTCTTGACTGAATTCAGTTGAGAATGGCTCAGTCCATGCCATCTTGATACTTCCATTGAATGCTCCAATCCAAAATTGGAGTCTTGTCCCTATTTTGGCCATTCTAGGTTCAACATGCTATTTCTTGTTCCAAAGACTTTGGAGGCTTGGCTCAGTGATTGTCCCCTTTAGATTCAATCCTTAGAGGTGTCCAAGTGGATAGGAGCATTTGGATTTGGCTGATTTTGGAAAATCGAGCAAAAATACAAATTCTGCCTTGCCTTGGCAGATTTCAGCAAGGCAACTTTCCAATGTCATATCTCATGACTCAAATTGAATTTGGTAATGTTCTTGGTCATTTTGGAAAGTCCTTACATGATACAACAACTATTTGAACATATTTAGTTTTGATCTCTTTTGAATACAAGTGAAAAATCCCCCTACATTTGGCAAAAAGTAGGGTAAAATCTGACTTAGTGAAATTTTCACTAAGTGTTGGAACAAAGTGACTTTTCTTGATTTTGATCACTCCATAACTCAAAATCCATGAGGAGTTGGAATTAGGTCTAGTTGAAGTTTTTGTAGAGGGAAATGAGATCTACAAATCAAGCCTTGGATGGGAGAAAATGGCTTTGTGGTTTAGGAGTTATGACCCTCCAAACTTAGTACCCTAGCCACTTTATTTTTAACTTAGAAAATTTTCTAAGTTTTTTATGGTTACCCAACTTTTCTTGATTTTTCTTGATGAATGATGATTCAAATAATACATTAACATCATTTTAGGGTTAAAAATCCATTTTGGTGAAAAATCTCAAAAAGTCAAAGTTGACTTTTGTGCACAGTTGACTTTTTATCAGATGAATTCCAAACTGTGCAATTCTTCATGAAATCATGTCCTTGACCTAAATCAAACTTGATGGACATGTTCCATGGGTGTCATAGGGTATATTGATGCATGTCATAGGGCTTGGGAGCATGTCCTGGTCAAAAGTCAAAGTTACAGTTGACTTTTTCTTTAAAACCCTAACTATGGTGCAGATGAAATTGAGACTTGTTGCTCAAGCTTCTTGGATTAATCCATTGTTCCAAATGGATCAATATAGTTCATTAGAGACCCTCAAACCCTCCTTTGAGGTCTTGGCTCATGATTTTCCCTAAAAGTCAATTTAGGGGTGAATTAGGTCAAGAAACCCTAATTCCTGATTTTTGATGAATGCATCCCCTGAGGCAAAATTGACTTGATGATTAGGTCCATGAGGTTCCATGGAGTATATTAGGTTAGGTTTTGGATCATTGGCTTGTTCCCAGATGAAAAATTTCCATCTGGAGGCCCTGGTCGACCAAAACCCTAATTTGGTGACACTGTCGATCTTGAGACTTAATCCACCTAGAAGGGAGCAGCCTTGTGCTTGATCCTTGAAGTGGGAGTCCTTTTGATCCATTGTGGATGTTTGAGAGGTTAGACAAGTTGAAGATCATGTCATTCCTTGGTTGACCCTTTGTCTAAGCACTCAGAGAGGGCTTGAAACCCTAATTTTGATTGTAGTGAATGCTCACCCATCTTTGGGGAGACTGATGAAGTATGATGGTTCCTCCATATTGTGATGATGATTTTCACAATGATGGGAAATCTTAGTGGTCAAAATTTGGGGTATGACATATGCCCCTATTTAATCTTCTTGGACACGAAGGTGTGAATGACGAAGGTATTCGGGCATTCGGGGTGCAAGAGGATTAAATATCGGAATACCCGGAATTTCGATGGTGGTTATTGAGGATGGCTGGAAATCTACCTGAGTGAATCGCACACTCAAAGATACAACAGAGTCGCCACTGAACTCTATTTAATCCCAAAGGACAGGGAAAATATCGATAAAACCCTGGGGAAGAGAAACGGGAACGGGGGGTCGGTTATGCGAAAGGAAGGTATTAGCACCTAACGCATCCGTCGTACTCGACGGGAACCATTTCGCTTGCTTCTATGCTTGGATGGGTTATCTATCTAAAGGTTTCTAGCTAAAGAAAAAGAGAGAGAGAGAGAGAGAGAAAAAGGGGAAAGAGAAAGAAAGGAAAGAAAGTACTCGCGGAGGAACGAAGTCCTCGTGCCTACGTACCCTCATAGTGCAATGAGGAAGTCAGAGCGCCGTAGTTCAGAGGAACCAGGGGACAGAAAAGAGATGGAAGAAAAGGAGAAGGAAGGAAGGGTGGAAGTGTGCTCGCCAAGACGTTACGTCTCGTTCCTACGTATCATACATCCGAAAGAATGCAGAATCAGAGCTTCCGTAGTTCGGGGAACCAAACGGTAAAGGAAACAAGAGAGAAACAAAGAAACGAGAGAAGTGGTGTCAAAACCAAGAACAGGAATAAAGGAAAAAAAACTCTATTGGGGAAGGCCGCACAGTAAGAGCGTTTGCACAAAAGAATAGAGAAAGAGTGGTGTCAAAACCAAGACCGAAAGAAACTCCGCTGGGGATAACAAAGAGAATTGGTGTCGAAACCAGAAAGTACGAGTAAGGGTAATAGAAAGGACTCCGATGGGGATCCGAACAAAGGGATGGTGTCATAACCAAGAGAAATGGGAAATTCGGTATATTAACTGGTTGGCAGTGGTTAACCGAAGAAAGGGAGTAGACCCTGGCGGGGAAAAGAAGTTGGCGTCAACAGACGGACTGTGATGAACCAAGAGATAGAGTGCCGAACCGAGAGAAGGTGTTAGACTCTGAGGGGAATCGGTATATTAACTGATGAACAGTGGTTAACCGGGGAAGAAAATACTGCAACTCTGTGGGAGTAGAGAAGCATTGGTTTTAACAGAGAAACTGTGATCAACCAAAGAACACGGGTGTAAGACCGAGCGAAGGTCGTGACCCCAAAGGCTTTCGGTAAACTGACTGAACAAATAGTACTCAACCGACGAAAGGATATTTGAACCAAAGAAAGGCTACTAACCCAAGGGTGCAAGTATTCGAACCAAGAAGAGGTTGCCAACTGCGGGGGATTCGGTGTTTACAGACGGACTACGATCAACTGAAGAGAGAAACGAGTGATTAACCAAGAGAAGGTGATTAACTCGAAAAAGGGTTCAGTATTTTAACAGACGAATTGTGTTTAACTGAAAGAAAGATTTCAAACATTGGTGTTTTAACTGACATACAGTGGTTAACCAATCAAAGGGAGAGGAACCAAAGGAAAGGTTGTGAACTCCTGGGGAGGAATGGTCGTGACAGGAAAACTGTGTTAGACCAAAGAAAGAGAAAAGAAACTCTTCAGAGGAATCGATAAGTATTGATTACAAAAAGAAAGGAGTAGTGAAACAAAGGTAGCTTGCTAACCCAATGAACAAAGGATCGTAACCAAAAAGAATGGTGATAGATCAAGAGAGAGATTGAAAAGGATAGAAGTGATCAAGGATCGAATCGACTAGGGAAAAGAGAATACGTTACCGCCTAGAGTTAGAGATGACTAAGCCAAGCACAGGGTCATTCGTCCCCTATCTGAAATAGTCAGAATGAGAGTAGGAATTCTCCCTTCTCATTCCTTCTCTAACACCCAGGGTGTAATGCAGAAATCGAACCGGACGGCTCAACAGCTCCAATTTGTACAGTGCTCCCGCGTAGAGAAACGGACAGCATAACGGCGCTAATTTGTACAGTGCTCCGATGCAAGACGGGGCGCGAACTCCAACTCTACGGGGGAAATGAGAGAAAAAGTTCTAAAGGAGGCCTAAAGAAAGGGAGAAGGGAAGATCGATTAATCGAAACAAAGTCTCGATCAATTAATCAAGGGATAAACATGCTAACAACTTTT
The DNA here is from genome assembly GCA_022829125.1 of Lathyrus tuberosus. NCBI lineage: Eukaryota > Viridiplantae > Streptophyta > Magnoliopsida > Fabales > Fabaceae > Lathyrus > Lathyrus tuberosus. Next base: position 1,993,937 of record JALAZF010000467.1, on the reverse strand, counting down.
CATATAGAATGCAAAGTCATTAAAGCAAAAAGGAGTGAATTATTGATTATACAAGATTAAGCTTATTCATGGAAAATAAACTTAATGCAAACTGAAATTGAAATGTGCCAAACAGTGCCAAATGATCATCAAAATGCCACACAAAATCATGCATCATGTGAACAAAAATAGTGCAAAAATTGCCATGCACATACAATGCTAAGAACATGTACCAAATGAATAATCGAAAATATGCATCGAAAACCCATAAACATGCTGCAATCAGAAGTGAGATGACATTTAGAACATCCATAAAATCAAGCATAATGATCAATGGAGATTAAGATGGAGAGAGCAAGGCAAACACACATGAAAACACAAGTAAAATGGCATTCTGACACAGTGTTAATCGGTTAACCCAGGGCGTTAACCGATTAACAGTGCGCGAACCTACATTTTTAGTGGAAAAATGAACTGGTTAACCGATTAACCCATATGGTTAACCATTTAACACTGTGACAGTGGCAAAAATAACAGAAAAACAGCTTTTCAAAAGTAGTTTTCAACACATAATCACTTAAGCCAACTACCACATGCTAGGAATTGAAATTGTACACGAAAATTGAACTTGAAAACAGTAAATACACAGATATAGAATCAACTAATACAATTGAATCATGGATCAATCAAATGCAAAACCAAATCACATACACAATTTATCGACTACATGGCGAGCAACACGAAAATGTGCGAAACGGTAAAATTAGTTAGATCTACCAACCTACAAGCCGGAGATTTGGCTTGGTGAATGTCGCAAATGATTATTGATGCAGAAAATATAAGAAAACCAGAGGAATCTTCAACTTGTAGACGAACCGTATCGAAATCGATCAAAATCGCGAAAATGCACCGAAATCGAACTTGCACCAAAATAAATGGTGTGCAACCCTTGGATTGAAGTAGAATGAGATGAAATTCCAGAAATCCAACCAAAGAATGCTAAGTGATGAAGGATAAGCTCAAGAATTAATCACTTTCAATGTGAAAAGTGATTAATCTTCAAGAATAAGAGCTTTTGGTGAGGTTTGATGGAGAAGAATTGAGATGAAGATGAAGAATGAGTAGAGAAATCAGAGAGGAAACTGAGAGAAATGTGGGAGAATTGAGAGTGAAATGGAGCAAATGGTTGAGGGTCCTTGAAAACGAGTGAAGACTTTGTTTAAATAGAGTTTAGGTTTGGAGTGTGAGAGCTTAAGAGTGAGGTTCGGGATGAGGTTTGGGTTTGGAGCTAGGGTCGGAGTTAGTTAGACTCAACTCACCGAGTCAAGTTGGTTAACTCGGTTAGTTAGAACCAACTCGGTAGCAATCCCTAGGTTAAATCCACATCCAATGGTGACAAGCTTGCAAAACAAGGAATATGGTGTATTCAATTTTAGAATGATGCGTGGAATAAATGCAAGGGAAAGGTGTTGAATGATCTTGAACTATCTAGAATGTTCCACACAATGCAAGAATAGAATAGATCAAAAGAGAATGGAGAGAGTTGCTGAAATATGATGGAGATGTTGAATTTTTGCTGATATAACAGGTGTTAACCGATTAACCCATATGGTTAACTGATTAACAGCTGTTAAAAGCTGAATCTGGCGCTGTAAAAGGGGTCTTAACCGATTAACCCATATGGTTAACCGATTAACCAGTCAAAAACTTGCCCAATTTTGATTGAAAAGGATGCTATGGTCTCGGCTTCGATCTTCCACCCCTTATATTGATGAATAGGCATAGAAACCTTTATTTTGATCTTGTTTTGATGATGGGGATGACCTCATGAGTATATGATTAATCGGGCTTGAAAAACCTGAAGATCCTGCAATAAGAAACACACGAAGAAAAGTGCGAATGTGTATGCTAGCGATGCGAATGCAAATGCTTATGCAAGAGGCCAAAGAGGGAGGTCAAATTTCGGGTTACGACAGCAGAATTCTAAGGAGGTACCCTGCAAGTATGGGTCTTCGGTCTTTTCTGGAGGTTAAGAGATAAGGTTCGCTGAATCAGAGATCGTGAATGTTATCGCTGGTGGAGGTATGACTCGTAGTGGACGAGTATTTGCTCCAAAGGTCATTACAAAGCCTGTGCAAGTTCCAAATATAGTCCCTGTTGTTCAACAAAAGGCATCTTCTACTGCCAGTCCAATACCGACTATCCCATCTGAGGATGTTTCAAAGGACAAGGAAACCTTTGATGATCAAGAATTCCTTAAGCTGATCAAGAAAAGTGACTTTAAGATTGTGGATCAGCTGGGTCAGACTCCCTCGAGGATCTCAATTTTGTCCTTACTCATGAGTTCGCCTGCGCACAGATCAGCTTTGTTGAAAGTATTGAACAGTGCCCATGTCATGAAAGATATATCCGTCGTCGAATTCGATGTTGTTGTGGCGAATATAACTGCAAGTCGGTATTTGGGTTTCAATGAATTAGAGTTACCTCCTGAAGGAACTGCCCACAATAAAGCACTACACATATCTGTAACTTGCACAGATATCATGTTATCTCGTGTTCTAGTGGATACCGGTTCTTCTCTCAATGTGATGCCTAAGGGCACATTGAGTCAATTACCAGTGGAAGGAATCGAGATGAGACCAAGTGCCTTAGTTGTCAGAGCCTTTGACGGTTCTCGAAGACAGGTCATTGGAGAAGTGGACTTACCCATCAACATTGGGCCGCATCTGTTTACCATTACTTTCCAAGTGATGGATATCAATCCAGCGTATAGTTTCCTTTTGGGTCGTCTGTGGATCCACACGGCTGGGGCAGTTACCTCCACTTTACACCAGAAATTGAAATTCCTGTTTGATGATCAGCTTGTCATTGTTTGTGGTGAAGATGATTTGATTGTAAGCGAGTTATCATCCTTTCGATATGTCGAAACCGAAGAAGGCATAGCTGAGGTGCCATTGCAGTGTCTCGAGGTTAACCGAATTTCCCATTTCTCTTGGTTATGACACCATCCCTTTGTTCGGATCCCCATCGGAGTCCTTTCTATTACCCTTACTCGTACTTTCTGGTTTCGACACCAATTCTCTTTGTTATCCCCAGCGGAGTTTCTTTCGGTCTTGGTTTTGACACCACTCTTTCCTTATTCTTTTGTGCAAATGCTCTCACTGTGCGGCCTTCCCCAGTAGAGTTTTTTTCCTTTATTCCTGTACTTGGTTTTGACACCACTTCTCTCGTTTCTTTGTTTCTCTCTTGTTTCCTTTACCGTTCGGTTCCACGAACTACGGAAGCTCTGATTCTGCATTCTTTCGGATGTATGATACGTAGGCACGAGACGTAACGTCTTGGCAAGCACACTTCCACCCTTCCTTCCTTCTCCTTTTCTTCCGTCTCTTTTCTGTCCCCGGGTTCCTCTGAACTACGACGCTCTGATTTCCTCATTGCACTATGAGGGTACGTAGGCACGAGGACTTCGTTCCTCCATGAGCACTTTCTTTCCTTTCTTTCTCTTTACCTTTTTTCTCTCTCTCCTTTTCTTTAGCTAGAAGCCTTTAGATAGATAACCCATCCAAGCATAGAAGCAAGCGAAATGGTTCCCGTCGAGTACGACGGATGCGTTAGGTGCTAATACCTTCCTTTCGCATAACCGACCCCCCGTTCCCGTTTCTCTTCCCCAGGGTTTTATCGATATTTTCCCTGTCCTTTGGGACTAAATAAAGTTCGGTGGCGACTCTATTGTATCTTTGAGTGTACGATTCGCTCAGGTAGATTTCCATCCATCTTCAGCTGGCGACTCTGCTGGGGAAAAGTCGAACAAAGTGCATTTGCTGAGGAACACCTTGGCAACCTTCTGGGGAGAAGGATGACTCTGCTGAGGAACTGCTGAGGACACAACAACTTCTTCACTGAATCAAATCATTTTCGACCGAGCGTTAGGCTTACCAATGGATACTACCGATCACCCTGCATGAATTACTAGTAACGCATGCAATGCATATTGCTTTCTCGATTGGTTTAGCTTTTTATTATTCTCGACGTTTTTTAGTGTTATGTGATCACAAATAATTGTTTATTTTGCAAACAAAATACTGGAATGAAAACGAATTGAGATAACAAAGAATGCATTTTATTGAATATGAAATGTTTGTACATAAGGTGTGTACAAGGATGCAAAATCCTTGATGAGGAAATTTGCAATAAAATTGAAAAACAAATGTAAGTGGCAAAGGAAATCATGCTTTGCATTGATTACAACATTGGCCACCATCCACTGTAAGTCTAGGTTCCAACGCCTTGCTTTAGTTGATGACGATTGGACTGCTCTGTTACCGTCTGAGGTCTAGCCATGAAGAAGCGGCTCAAGTGTTCACAGTCAATGCCTTTATCTCTAATTTTTTCCTGGACATGTTTTCACATTTTTTTTCGTCCATCGGGATGCCCATTTTTGCCTAAGTCGCCCTTTCGGGTTTTCAACTTAGCGGGCTATTATTGTTTTTTTTCATTGTCCCTAACTTTTGCATGGACATTTCTTTTTTTGGTCCATCGGGACATCCATTTGTGCCTAGATTGTCCTTGCGGATGTCAATCTAGCGGACTTTTATCCATCTTTTTTTTCAGGCATAATATTTTTTGACTGTATCGGAGTTCACGGGCGATGGCAACTCCTCCCCATCCATTGTGGTGAGGATCAGGGCTTCGCCTGAGAAGGCCTTCTTGACAACAAAGGGTCCTTTATAGTTGGGAGTCCACTTGCCTCGTGGATCCGCGTGAACAGGTGAATATCTCTTGAGCACGAGTTCGCCTTCACAGAAAGTTCCAGGGAGAACTTTCTTGTCAAAAGCTCGCTTGAGGCGTCTCTGATACAATTGACCATGACAAACGGATGCAAGGCGCTTCTCTTCGATGAGATTCAGCTGGTCATATCTGGATTGGACCCATTCGGCTACCTCAAGACCTACTTCCATGATGACTCTGAGCGAAGGAATTTCGACTTCGATGGGAAGAACAACCTCCATACCATATACAAGTGAATACGGAGTTGCCCCAGTAGAAGTGCGAACTGAAGTTCTGTAGCCATGTAATGCAAAGGGAAGCATTTCATGCCAATCCTTGTAAGTCTTGACCATTTTCTGGACAATCCTCTTGATGTTTTTGTTTGCTGCTTCCACGACGCCATTCATCTTGGGCCGATATGGTGAAGAGTTGTGGTGCTCGATCTTAAATTCTTGACACAACTCCTTCATCATGTTGTTATTCAGGTTGCTTGCATTGTCCGTGACAATGCTGCTAGGAATGCCATAACGACAGATTATCTCTTTCTTGATAAATCAAGCAACCACTTGTCGTGTAACATTTGCGTAGGAAGCAGCTTCAACCCACTTGGTGAAGTAGTCGATAGCAACTAGAATAAATCGATGACCGTTGGAAGCCTTCGGCTCGATCATTCCAATCATATCTATACCCCACATGGAGAATGGCCAAGGTGAACTCAAAACATTCAATGGAGTTGGAGGCACATTGATCTTGTCTCCGTAGATTTGGAACTTGTGACATCTTTTGGCAAAGTTGTAACAATCTACCTCAATTGTTGTCCAGTAATATCCAGCCCGAAGGATCTTCTTAGCCATAGCAGTACCTTTAGCATGTACACCCTCGCAGCCCTCATGTATGAACCTTATGATCGTGTTTGCTTCGTGTCTATCCACGCATCTGAGCAACACGGAATCATAATTCCTCTTGTACAGTACCCCACCACTTAGGAAGAATTTGGCGCAAAGCCGCCTAAGAGCTTTCTTGTCAGTAATAGTGATACCCTCAGGATATTCCTGTTTTTCCAGATATCTTTTGATGTCATAGAACCAAGGCTTGTCATCAGACTCATCCTCGATTGCTAAACAGTGTGCTGGTTCGTTCAAGTGATCAATGCGGATATGAGGAGCTTCATTCTTCCACTTGACCTTGAACATGGATGCTAAAGTGGCAAGAGCATCAGCTAGTTGATTTTCCTCTCTGGGAATATGATGAAAAGTGATCTCATCAAAGTAAGGAATCAACTTTGCCATATGTTGTTGGTATGGAACCAACTTGGAATCCCGAGTCACAAAGTTCCCTCTGACTTGTCCGATGACCAAGGCAGAATCTCCATAGACCTCAAGGATCTTGATTCTCATGTTAATAGCTGCTTCAATACCGTAGATACATGCTTCGTATTCAGCCATATTGTTGGTGCATGCAAAGCATAATTTGGCAGTGAAGGGAAGGTGAAAACCCGTTGGAGAGATGAGGATAGCACCGATTCCACGACCCTTAGCATTGGAGGCACCGTCAAACACGAGCGTCCATCGCGCCCCTGGTTTGGGTCCTATGTCAGGATCTGGAGTCTCGTCTCTCTGATAAACAGAACATCCTCATCGGGAAAGTTAAACTTCATCTGTTGATAACCCTCTACAGGTTGATGAGCAAGGTAGTCAGACAAGACGCTCCCTTTTATTGCTTTCTAGGTAACATGCTGGATATCATACTCAGTTAACAGCATTTGCCACTGAGAAATCCTTCCAGAGACAACAGGCTTTTCAAATATGTACTTTATCGGATCCATTTTGGATATCAACAAAGTAGTATGGCAAATCATGTATTGTCGCAGGCGTCGAGCAGCCCAGACCAGAGCACAACAAGTTTTCTCCAATAGTGAGTATCTGGTCTCACAATCAGTGAACTTCTTGCTCAGATAGTAAATTGCATGTTCTTTTCTGCCAGTGTCGTCATGTTGACCCAATACACATCCCATTGATTCATCGAGAACGGTGAGATACATGATTAAAGGCCTACCAGGAACCGGCGGTACTAAGATCGGTGGCTCTTGCAAGTATTGTTTTATTTTGTCAAATGCTTCCTGACAATCATTATTCCATTCAACCGAATGATTTTTCCTTAATAATTTGAACATTGGTTCACAGGTAGCCGTAAGATGAGAAATGAATCTTGAAATGTAATTGAGTCTGCCCAGAAAGCCACAGACTTCTTTTTCTGTTTTGGGAGGCGGCATGTTCTGAATTACCCGAACCTTATCAGGATCAACTTCAATGCCCTTCTGACTTACAATAAAGCCCAATAGTTTGCCAGATCGAACTCTGAAGGTGCACTTCGCAGGATTCATTCTCAATCTAAACTTCTGGAGTCTGTCAAACAGCTTCTTCAGATGAACCAAGTGATTATCTTCAGTTATGGACTTGGCAATCATATCGTCCACGTAAACCTCAATCTCTTTATGAATCATATCGTGAAAGAGGGTTGTCATGGCACGCTGGTATGTTGCCCCTGCATTCTTTAGACCGAATGGCATGACCTTGTAGTAATATGTACCCCATGGCGTGATGAAAGTAGTCTTCTCCATATCAGCTAGGGACATTTTAATCTGATTATATCCTGAAAAACCATCCATGAAGGAAAAGACAGAGAACTGCGCAGTGTTATCTACCAAGACATCAATATGAGGCAAAGGAAAATCATCCTTCGGGCTTGCCTTGTTGAGATCTCGATAGTCCACACACATTCTGACTTTGCCGTCCTTCTTGGGAACTCGGACGATGTTGGCAATCCATTCAGGATATTCGGAAGTGGCAAGGAACCCAGCGTCAAGCTGCTTCTTTACCTCTTCTCTGATTTTGAGTGCCATGTCGGGTCTAGTCCTTCTGAGCTTCTGCTTGACAGGAGAACATCCGGGCTTGAGTGGCAAGTGATGTTCAACGATGTTGGTATCCAACCCAGGCATATCTTGATAGGACCAGGCGAAGATATCAACATACTCTTTCAATAACTTGACCAACTCGGAGTGTACATGCTTAGCGAGGGATGCTCTAACCTTGACTTCTCTTCGGACCTGATCAGTACCAAGATTGACAACTTCCACTGGCTCTTTGTGTGGTTGAATCTCTCTACGCTTGTGCTCAAGGAGCCTTGCCAGTTCAGCCGGTAATTCACAATCTTCCTTACCATCTTCTTTGGCTTGGTTAATTGGAATTCCAGAATTACAACGAATGTTTGCCATGTTGTTATCAATGCTTTTATTAGTTCTGCATGTTTATGAATATGTTTAGAATGAGCTATTTTGAAGGTGAAAAAGAAAAGAAACTTTTGCCATTTATCTTGTGAAAAAGTAAAATAAAGAAAGAAAATAGAGCATGATTTTGAATGCAAAAAAACTTTCATTTATTGATCATATAATATTGCAAAAAGCGTGAGGCCCTTTACAAGCTATCCACTCGTCTCGGGCGAGGACGAGGGAACGAGAAAACAAAATGCATTACATGTTATAAGGGAAAACCACAGGAATCACAGTAGATGTCCAATTGTTGAGCTTGAAACCCGGCGGACACTTGCGCACAAAGCTTGAAGTCTGATTGCTAGGACCAGCATCATCAGCAGCTGCCACGATGTCACCTTGTTGGAAACCCGCACTGCGAAACTTGATAAAGTTGTATTGCTTCTGATAAGAGGAACCAGATCGCCGACCAGGACGATAACCCACTCCAAAACGATTACGCTTTTCCACCACATCAATCACGTGCCCCCAGCCTGGCAAGGCACCGCTATCGATGGTCTCTTTAGCACTCTTAGCAGATGCTAAAGTCAATTGTGGTGATCTACTTTGACTAGTTGAAGCAGAGCTGACATCTTCGAACTCGAGACACTGCAGTGGCACCTCAGCTATGCCTTCTTCGGTTTCGACATATCAAAAGGATGATAACTCGCTTACAATCAAATCCTCTTCACCACAGACAATGACAAGCTGATCATCAAACAGGAATTTCAATTTCTGGTGTAAAGTGGAGGTAACTGCCCCAGCCGCGTGGATCCACGGACGACCCAAAAGGCAACTATACACTTTGTTGATATCCATCACTTGGAAAGTAATGGTAAACAGATGCGGCCCAATCTTGATTCAGTGAAGAAGTTGTTGTGTCCTCAGCAGTTCCTCAGCAGAGTCATCCTTCTCCCCAAAAGGTTGCCAAGGTGTTCCTCAGCAAATGTACTTTGTTCGACATTTCCCTAACAAGGGTTGTGCATTTTCTCCAAATGGTCGTAAGCTACCTGTCACCAGCAGCAGTGGTTTCTCCTCAGCTAAGTCGACATGATTCGGGAACCTCTTTTTCCCCACGCAGAGCTCGTCTTGGTAGGAAGGATTGGCTTGGTTCTTTCGTCTCCAACAGGGACAGCCATGGTGATTGGGAAACATGAGATGTCCTCAGCTTCTTTCCCCGGTAAAATCATCATCCTTTGTGAACTATCTTCTCCAGCAGAGTGTGTCTTCACCTGCGGGTCCTCTCCCTTATCGAGGGTGTCGAGGTCGTTTTGCTACAAGTTCTGCCTAACCGCCTCGCGACGCCTTATCTTGAGCCTTTGCATTGCATGATACCAAGCATCACGTAGAAACGCATACATAGCATATGCATTAATCATACTCCCTATATCTTTTGCCTGACTTATCTCCTAACAGATTTTCAATAGACCTTGCGCTTATTAACCTTCAAAAACTTTCAACTCTTCTTTTGTCGCCGTCTGCCAAATTCTCGAGCTACTCTCTTATTTAATCCCCTTTTACCTCGAATCATCGAAAGGCTAGCACAATTCATACATTCAGGTCCAAGCGGATTAAATAGGGGCAGCTGTCGTAACCCGAAATTTGACCTCCCTCTTTGGCCTCTTGCATAAGCATTTGCATTCGCATCGCTAGCATACGCATTCACACTTTTCTTCGTGTGTTTCTTATTGCAGGATCTTCAGGTTTTTCAAGCCCGATTAATCATATACTCATGAGGTCATCCCCATCATCAAAACAAGATCAAAATAAAGGTTTCTATGCCTATTCATCAATATAAGGGGTGGAAGATTGAAGCCGAGACCATAGCATCATTTTCAAGCTAAATTGGGCAAGTTTTTGACTGGTTAATCGGTTAACACCCCTTTTACGGCGCCAGATTCAGCTTTTAACAGCTGTTAATCGGTTAACCATATGGGTTAATCGGTTAACACCTGTTATATCAGCAAAAATTCAACATCTCCATCATATTTCAGCAACTCTCCATTCTCTTTTGGTCTATTCTATTCTAGCATTGTGTGGAACATTCTAGATATTTCAAGATCATTCAACACCTTTCCCTTGCATTTATTCCACGCATCATTCTAAAATTGAATACACCATATTCCTTGTTTTGCAAGCTTGTCACCATTGGATGTGGATTTAACCTAGGGATTGCTACCGAGTTAGTTCTAACTAACCGAGTTAACTAACTTGACTCGGTGAGTTGAGTCTAACTAACTCCGACCCTAACTCCAAACCCAAACCTCATCCCGAACCTCACTCCTAAGCTCTCACACTCCAAACCTAAACTCTATTTAAACAAAGCCTTCACTCATTTTCAAGGACCCTCAACCATTTGCTCCATTTCACTCTCAATTCTCCCACATTTCTCTCAGTTTCCTCTCTGATTTCTCTACTCATTCTTCATCTTCATCTCAATTCTTCTCCATCAAACCTCACCAAAAGCTCTTATTCTTGAAGATTAATCACTTTTCACATTGAAAGTGATTAATTCTTGAGCTTAGCCTTCATCACTTAGCATTCTTTGGTTGGATTTCTGGAATTTCATCTCATTCTACTTCAATCCAAGGGTTGCACACCATTTATTTTGGTGCAAGTTAGATTTCGCTGCATTTTCGCGATTTTGATCGATTTCGATACGGTTCGTCTACAAGTTGAAGATTCCTCTCGTTTTCTTATATTTTCTGCATCAATAATCATTTGCGACATTCACCAAGCCAAATCTCCGGCTTGTAGGTTGGTAGATCTAACTAATTTTACCGTTTCGCACATTTTCGTGTTGCTCGCCATGTAGTCGATAAATTGTGTATGTGATTTGGTTTTGCATTTGATTGATCCATGATTCAATTGTATTAGTTGATTCTAGATCTGTGTATTTACTGTTTTCAAGTTCAATTTTCGTGTACAATTTCAATTCCTAGCATGTGGTAGTTGGCTTAAGTGATTATGTGTTGAAAACTACTTTTGAAAAGCTGTTTTTCTGTTATTTTTGCCACTGTCACAGTGTTAATCGGTTAAACATATGGGTTAATCGGTTAACCAGTTCATTTTTCCACAAAAAACGCAGGTTCGTGCACTGTTAATCGGTTAACGCCCTGGATTAACCGATTAACACTGTGTCAGAATGCCATTTTCTTATGTTTTCATGTGTGTTTGCCTTGCTCTCTCCATCTTAATCTCCATAGATCATTATGCTTGATTTTATGGATGTTCTAAATGTCATCTCACTTCTGATTGCAACATGTTTATGGGTTTTCGATGCACATTTTCGATTATTCATTTGGTACATGTTCTTAGCATTGTATGTGCATGGCAATTTTTGCACTATTTTTGTTCACATGATGCATGATTTTGTGTGGCATTTTGATGAGCCTATGGCACTGTTTGGCACATTTCAATTTCAGTTTGCATTAAGTTTATTTTCCATGAATAAGCTTAATCTTGTATAATCAATAATTCACTCCTTTTTGCTTTAATGACTTTGCATTCTATATGAAAAGTTGTTAGCATGTTTATCCCTTGATTAATTGATTGAGACTTTGTTTCGATTAATCGATCTTCCCTTCTCCCTTTCTTTAGTCCTCCTTTAGAACTTTTTCTCTCATTTCCCCCGTAGAGTTGGAGTTCGCGCCCCGTCTTGCATCGGAGCACTGTACAAATTAGCGCCGTTATGCTATCCGTTTCTCTACGCGGGAGCACTGTACAAATTGGAGCTGTTGAGCCATCCGGTTCGATTTCCGCATTACACCCTGGGTGTTAGAGAAGGAATGAGAAGGGAGAATTCCTACTCTCATTCTGATTATTTTAGGTAGGGGACGAATGACCCTGTGCTTGGCTTAGTCATCTCTAACTCTAGGCGGTAGCGCATTCTCTTTTCCCCAGTCGATTCGATCCTTGATCACTCCTATCCTTTTCAATCTCTCTCTTGATCTATCACCATTCTTTTTGGTTACGATCCTTTGTTCATTGGGTTAGCAAGCTACCTTTGTTTCACTACTCCTTTCTTCTTGTAATCAATACTTATCGATTCCTCTGAAGAGTTTCTTTTCTCTTTCTTTGGTCTAACACAGTTTTCCTGTCACGTCCGTTCCTCCCCAGGAGTTCACAACCTTTCCTTTGGTTCCTCTCCCTTTGATTGGTTAACCACTGCCTGTCAGTTAAAACACCAATGTTTGCAATCTTTCTTTCAGTTAAACACAGTTCGTCTGTTAAAATACTTTTTGAGTTAATCACCTTCTCTTGGTTAATCACTCGTTTCTCTCTTCGGTTGATCGCAGTCCGTCTGTAAACACCGAATCCCCCGCAGTTGGCAACCTCTTCTTGGTTCGAATACTTGCACCCTTGGGTTAGTAGCCTTTCTTTGGTTCAAATACCCTTCCTTCGGTTGAGTACTGTTTGTTCAGTCAGTTTACCGAAAGCCTTTGGGGTCACGACCTTCGCTCGGTCTTACACCCGTGTTCTTTGGTTGATCACAATTTCTCTGTTAAAACCAATGCTTCTCTACTCCCACAGAGTTGCAGTATTTTCTTCCCCGGTTAACCACTATTCATCAGTTAATATACCGATTCCCCTCAGAGTCTAACACCTTCTCTCGGTCCGGCACTCTATCTCTTGGTTCATCACAGTCCGTCTGTTGACACCAGCTTCTTTTCCCCGCCAGGGTCTACTCCCTTTCTTCGGTTAACCACTACCAGCCAGTTAATATATCGAATTTCCCATTTCTCTTGGTTATGACACCATCCCTTTGTTCGGATCCCCATCGGAGTCCTTTCTATTACCCTTACTTGTACTTTCTGGTTTCGACACCAATTCTCTTTGTTATCCCCAGCGGAGTTTCTTTCGGTCTTGGTTTTGACACCACTCTTTCCCTATTCTTTTGTGCAAACGCTCTTACTGTGCGGCCTTCCCCAGTAGAGTTTTTTTTCCTTTATTCCTGTTCTTGGTTTTGACACCACTTCTCTCGTTTCTTTGTTTCTCTCTTGTTTCCTTTACCGTTCGGTTCCACGAACTATGGAAGCTCTGATTCTGCATTCTTTCGGATGTATGATACGTAGGCACGAGACGTAACGTCTTGGCGAGCACACTTCCACCCTTCCTTCCTTCTCCTTTTCTTCCGTCTCTTTTTTGTCCACTGGTTCCTCCGAACTACGGCGCTCTGATTTCCTCATTGCACTATGAGGGTACGTAGGCACGAGGACTTCGTTCCTCCGCGAGCACTTTCTTTCCTTTCTTTCTCTTTCCCCTTTTTCTCTCTCTCTTTTTCTTTAGCTAGAAGCCTTTAGATAGATAACCCATCCAAGCATAGAAGCAAGCGAAATGGTTCCCGTCGAGTACGACGGATGCGTTAGGTGCTAATACCTTCCTTTCGCATAACCGACCCCCCGTTCCCGTTTCTCTTCCCTAGTGCCTTTTGTGCTACAACAAAATCCGCTCAGATCCTATCAAATACCACCCTACACACAGATAAGAAATGAAAAAATGCCCAAGGAAACCGGTGTGGTAATGCATCTGCATATGCATCCCTCGACAACCCTGGTAGGTCCTCCAATGCATGCTCAGCAAATCGGGCTAGACGACCATGCCTCTCACTCCAGTACTTCGCATCCTTCATGAGGTTGCGCAACAAAGAATGATTAGGTCCCTGAAGCAAATCCTGAAGAAAGGCCTCTTTCTGATCCAGGAGGTTCTGTAGATGACGACTTTGACGCTCCCAATGAGTGCTCTCTGTGTTGAGCTGGCCAATCTTCTCTTGGCTCTGATGTGCTTGATCTTGCAGCTTCTGAATCTCACCGAAGACTTGGTCGAGCTTAGCTTGACATTGGGAAAAGTCCTTTGCTAATTGATTAGCACGGTCTTGGTGAATTTGCCACTTCGTCTTGAACTCGGATAACTTCCCTCGAAGTTCTTCAAGTTGCTTTTTGTAGCTCAGTTCCTCTTTGTAGGCCTGATAATGAGCATCGACGAGTTGTCTCTTCTTTGAAGCAAGTCCCTCATAGGTGCTCTTCAAAGCATCACCCACCTTCCTACGCTTGTTCTGTTCCACCTCCACCTCTTTGAGCATACGCTCGCGCTTTTGACAGAGCTCAATCTGTAGGCTATCCCTCTCAGAAGTGACTCTATCAAGGTTGAGATGAAGATCGGCATTCTCCTTCTTCAACTTCTCAACAATCAGCTTGAGTTGATTGACCTCAAATGGAGGAACAATGGCAAGTTCAGGAAGCTTGGCATTCATGGAAGGCTCAGGAGAGAAGGGCAACAAGATCTCTTTGACACGCTCTTTGACCCAAAGTGTGTAAGCTTCCTTGGCTACGCAATTCTTCTTACCCAAATCGGCTCTTCCTCCGAGATGAATCTGAGTCCAAGCGGCGCAAAACCTCTTCAGCAAACCCCTGTCATCAACCCCTTCATGAAAGATGAATTCTTCCACTACCTCAGGATCAGGTTTGTCAACCATAGGGTATCCCAACTGTCGGAAAGCCATTCTCGGATTGTAGTTAATTCCACCCTTTGTACCCAAGAGAGGCACATTGGAGAATTTCCCACAATGAAGAATGATCGGAATGTCATTGTAGACTCGAGAATACCAAGAGATATCATCAGCAGTAAGAGACATGATTCGTTGAGACCACTTGAGATTATCCTTATTCTCAACAAAGGGACCCTTCTGTGGAAGGTGAGACATGAACCATCGGTATAACAGAGGAGCACAACAGACAATGGTACCCTTCTTCTTTTCATTCCTGGAATGAATAGAATGGTAGGTATCAGCAAGAAGTGTCGGAACAGGGTTCTTGGACAAGAAGATACTGATGGCAGCCTGATCTACAAAATCCTCCATGTTCAAAAACAGGACAATCCCATATATTAGCAAAGCAAGAACGACGCTGAAAGCCTTCCAATTTCCATCCTTAGCAAAACTAGTGGCCTTGTCAACCAAGAACTTCGAAGCAAACCCTTGAATACCTTTCCCTTTGGTCTTGAGATTATCCTCCACATCTTTCTTACTAATGCCAAGCGCATCAGCAATAAGATGAAACTTCGGACAACTGCTAGTGTAAACATAAGGAACCTGCTTCTTGATCTCAACCCCCAGAATATGAGCATACTCCTCAAGTGTAGGTGCTAGCTGATAATCCTGAAATGTGAAGCACCTATAGGGAGGGTCGTAGAACTGAACCAGAGTATGAATAGCAGTGATGTTGGCTTTAGTGTTGAGGATGGTCAACAGACTACCATAAGCATCTATGAAAACCCCTATGTGATCTCCGACCAACAAATATGCCAAACCTCTCAAAATACCCAGCTTAGGCTCCACAAACTTGTAGCTGACGATGCCACGACAACCAGTACTCATCTCTATGATAATGTCGACAAAAGATAGGCCTTCGAATACCTGGAAATGCACATGAAAAAATTAATTTACATGATGAAATGATATGCAACACAACAACAAGCAATTAGCACAGCCCGAATAATCAAGCCTGAATAATCCGGATATCTGCATATAATCGGTGTCAGTGCAACATAATCTGATGTGTTGGTGAAGAAACCTGGCGTGTGTGAGAACAAGGGTATGAAGTGGCCTGTTTTCCTGTAAAACCCATCCCCCTCACAGGTGTGATCTAGACACAACAAGGTGGTCCCTAGAAAAGGTCGCCCAAACCATAGGACTCAGAATGAAAATCCCCGCCGTAGTGAATTCTCACGGGACGGAAGTATTCTCAAGCGAATCACGATCTGGGATGTGGCTCTCGTGATAACCTAACGCGCAAAACGCAGGCCTCACGACTATCCACGTTCTAGCCTATGTGTATACTAGGCCCGGTGTTAGGACCTTTCTCTCCAATAATATCTACCCATCCCAACAACAGCAGAAAACAGCAGATATCCAGAATATGCAGCATATGAATATTCAAAGCAGTAAAGAAATGCAATAAATAACCATAAAGCTAAAGCAAGTAAATAAATCAAGTAAAGCGCTAAAGATAAACACCCAAACAAGCACGAAAAGCAAACAAAACTAGGCGAGACCCCTCAAGGGATGGACCAGCAGTAGGTCAACTAAGTCCCCTCAAGGGATGGGCACCGCCGCCTAAGAGCTTTGTAATGACCTTTGGAGCAAACACTCATCCACTACGAGTCATACCTCCACCAGCGGTAACATTCACGATCTCTGATTCAGCGAACCTTATCTCTTGACCTCCAGAAAAGATCGAAGACCCATACTTCCACGGTACCTCCTTAGAATTCTGATATGGAAACGGCTTCGGCGAATAAACCACAATAGGTTGCACCTTCTTCTGTTTAGGGGATTCCATAGGAACCTTCCTATAGATGATGGTGAACGGCTCAATAGCTGCAACTTCCTCAACAGGTTAAGATCTGGCAAATTGCACTTCGCCGCGGTTCATTAGAATCTGGACACAACCCTTCAGCCTTCAACACTAGTTGGGATTATCGTCACAAATCTGACACTTACCATGCAAACCTTTCAACAGCCCATGTTCTTTCAATTTCTTGAAAACCACAACCATCGGGGTCTTTACTTCGTCAACATCCATGATCCTTGAGCGATCCTCAATCATGTTAACTGTAGGTCCACCGTGATCCGGCAACGGGTTATTCTGGATATTGGGTCCTCGGCAAAAGTCAGAACTTTCTTATCAATGAGTTCCTGAACTTTGGTTTTGAAAACAAAGCAATCCTCCGTTGCATGTCCTATGTATCCAGCATGGTAGGCACAAGATGCATTTGGATTATGCTTCGGACCAAATGGAAAAATAGCAGGTGCTATCTGTTTGGGGACAATTGCCCCTTGGTGAACCAAGTAAGGAAACAATTCCGTGTATGACACAGGAATCTTGTCGAAATTCGGACGCTTACGGTTTCCTTGACTGTTGTTGTTCTGACGGTTTTGATTCTGCTGATTTTTGTTGTTTTGTTGATTCTGAGCATTCTGAACTGGTTATTGCGGATGATATTGATACGGAGGTTGTTGATACTGTGCAGTAGCAATGTACGGATACGGATAGTATGGCAAGGGAGCCATGGGAGCTGGATACTGAGGAGAAACTTGAGCTGTCACAGCATTGGCTTCACCTTCCTTTTTCTTGGAATGACTGTTCTGAGATTTTCGAGTGTCCGGCTGCTGGGAAGCAGCTCCAGGAATCTTTCCAGTCTTCAAACCATTCTCAATCCGTTCACCGAACGTCACAACATCAGCGAAGTTCGATGAAGAACTACCCACCATTTTCTCGTAGTAAGAGCCTTGGAAAATACCCATAAAGATGTCAACCAACTCATTGTCAGAGAGAGCAGGTCGCACACGAGATGCCATCTCACGCCATCTTTGTGCATACTCCTTGAATGTTTCAGTTGAGCGCTGGGACTGATTCTACAATTGTAATCTAGTGGGCGCTAGGTCAAGGTTATACTTGTATTGTCTCACAAATGCTTCAGACAAATCCCTCCAAGTACGGATTTTGCCGCGCTCCAGGCCCATGTACCAATCTAGTGAGGCACCGGACAAACTATCTTGAAAACAATGAACTAGCAGTTCATCATTATCAATATGGGATGCCATCTTCCTACAGTACATAGTGATGTGACTACGCGAGTAGCTTAAACCTTTTTACTTTGGCAAATTAGGTATCTTGAATTTCTGCGGCAGCACAACATTCAGAACCAAACACAGATCTTTGGCATCCAGGCCAAAAGCAGAGAATCCTTCGATAGCCCTGATACGGTCTTCCAACAACTTGTAGTCAACAGACCTATTCTGATTAGTAGACCTAACAAGAATCTGAGGATTTGGCAGCTGAGAAGCGGCAGGAGCATTCACTTGCGGAGTAGCAAACTGAGAGGGATAAACCAAACCAGGATTAACCATCTGACCAGCATTCTGACCCATCGGAACCCTATACGGATAACTTGGAGGAGGGACCCCAGCAGCTGAGGAAGATGCCCCAGGATAGAACATCCCAGGATGAACATTCGGAACAGCAGTCTGAGCAACTTGAGACGAACCCGGAACATGAATAGGAGGACCCCTATACACATGCTCTTCATCATCAGGAGTTTCAGTATCAATTAATCCGGCAGTCTGACGATTTTGAGCCTGAAGATTCTCAGGATCATCATTCACCACTGGAGGTGGGACTGGAGTAGGCATGACCCATGGATAGGCGACAACATTCCCATTAGGCATGGGTGCAACAAAAGGCTGATATGGCATGAAGGAACTACCATTATTTGCAATCTGAGGAGTGTAATTCGGAGGCATGCCCCAAGGGAAACCAGCGGGCATCTGATTCAAACTAGGCTGAACAGCAGGCTGATTCACAGGTTCAACCGGTATATCAATTCTAGCAGGAGAAGGAACAACAACAGCAGGAGTAGCCGTAACAACGGGAGGAATAGTCACAACAGGCGTGACAACAATTGCACAGTAGTGGTTGTAACAACAGTGGCAGCAGCAGTAGCATCCTTCTGAGCACGAAGGAGCTCCATAATGACATCCATGTTCGTCTGGAACTGATCCATCCGACCCTGGAATTGAGCCAGAGTTTCCTTGTAAGCAGCGTTTTCAGCTTCAAAATCAGCCATGATCCTGGATTTGTTTGAGCGAGTAAAATACCGATGTCGAGTCATCGTCTTGCTACAAGGAATACAAACAAGGATAAGCAACGGTTTCGGACGAAGGGACACGCATATGTGTGCAGATGAATGTATGATATGCATGCAAAAATAAAGTTTTAAAATGCTTATGCAAAAATTAATTTGACATGATGAGATGATATGCAACACAGCAACAAGCAATCAGCACAACCTGAATAATCCGGATATCTGCACATAATCTGTGTCAGTGCGACATAATCTGATGTGTTGGTGAAGAAACCTGGCGTGTGTGAGAACAAAGGTATAAAGTGGCCTGTTTTCCTGCAAAAACCCATCCCCCTCACAGGTGTGATCTAGACACAACAAGGTGGTCCCTAGAAAAGGTCGCCCAAACCATAGGACTCAGAATGAAAATCCCCGCCGTAGTGAATTCTCACAGGACGGAGGTATTCTCAAGCGAATCGCGATCTGGGATGTGGCTCTCGTGATAACCCAACGTGCAAAACGCAGGCCTCATGACTATCCATGTTCTAGCCTATGTGTATACTAGGCCCGGTGTTAGGACCTTTCTCTCCAATAATATCTACCCATCCCAACAATAGCAGATATCCAGAATATGCAGCATATGAATATTCAAAGCAGTAAAGAAATGCAATAAATAACCATAAAGCTAAAGAAAGTAAATAAAGCAAGTGAAGCGCTAAATATAAACACCCAAACAAACAAGAAAGCAAACAAAATTAGGCGAGACCCCTCAAGGGATGGACCAGCAGTAGGTCAACTAAATCCCCAGCAGAGTCGCCAGCTGAAGATGGCTGGAAATCTACCTGAGTGAATCGCACACTCAAAGATACAACAGAGTCGCCACCAAACTTTATTTAGTCCCAAAGGACAGGGAAAATATCGATAAAACCCTGGGGAAGAGAAACGGGAACGGGGGGTCGGTTATGCGAAAGGAAGGTATTAGCACCTAACGCATCCGTCGTACTCGACGGGAACCATTTCGCTTGCTTCTATGCTTGGATGGGTTATCTATTTAAAGGCTTCTAGCTAAAGAAAAAGAGAGAGAGAAAAATGGGAAAGAGAAAGAAAGGAAAGAAAGTGCTCGCGGAGGAACGAAGTCCTCTTGCCTACGTACCCTCATATTGCAATGAGGAAGTCAGAGCGCCGTAGTTCAGAGGAACCAGGGGACAGAAAAGAGACGGAAGAAAAGGAGAAGGAAGGAAGGGTGGAAGTGTGCTCGCCAAGACGTTGCGTCTCGTGCCTACGTATCATACATCCGAAAGAATGCAGAATCAGAGCTTCCGTAGTTCGTGGAACCGAACGGTAAAGGAAACAAGAGAGAAACAAAGAAACGAGAGAAGTGGTTTCAAAACCAAGAACAGGAATAAAGGAAAAAAACTCTACTGGGGAAGGCCGGACAGTAAGAGCGTTTGCACAAAAGAATAGGGAAAGAGTGGTGTCAAAACCAAGACTGAAAGAAACTCCGCTGGGGATAACAGAGAGAATTGGTGTCGAAACCAGAAAGTACGAGTAAGGGTAATAGAAAGGACTCCGATGGGGATCCGAACAAAGGGATGGTGTCATAACCAAGAGAAATGGGAAATTCGGTATATTAACTGGCTGGCAGTGGTTAACCGAAGAAAGGGAGTAGACCCTGGCGGGGAAAAGAAGCTGGCGTCAACAGACGGACTGTGATGAACCAAGAGATAGAGTACCGAATCGAGAGAAGGTGTTAGACTCTGAGGGGAATCGGTATATTAACTGATGAACAGTGGTTAACCGGAGAAGAAAATACTGCAACTCTGTGGGAGTAGAGAAGCATTGGTTTTAACAGAGAAACTGTGATCAACCAAAGAACACGGGTGTAAGACCGAGAGAAGGTCGTGACCCCAAAGGCTTTCGGTAAACTGACTGAACAAACAGTACTCAACCGAAGAAAGGGTATTTGAACCAAAGAAAGGCTACTAACCCAAGGGTGCAAGTATTCGAACCAAGAAGAGGTTGCCAACTGCGGGGGATTCGGTGTTTACAGACGGACTGCGATCAACCGAAGAGAGAAACGAGTGATTAACCAAGAGAAGGTGATTAACTCGAAAAAGGGTTCAGTATTTTAACAGACGGACTGTGTTTAACTGAAAGAAAGATTGCAAACATTGGTGTTTTAACTGAAAGGCAGTGGTTAACCAATCAAAGGGAGAGGAACCAAAGGAAAGGTTGTGAACTCCTGGGGAGGAATGGTCGTGATAGGAAAACTGTGTTAGACCAAAGAAAGAGAAAAGAAACTCTTCAGAGGAATCGATAAGTATTGATTACAAAAAGAAAGGAGTAGTGAAACAAAGGTAGCTTGCTAACCCAATGAACAAAGGATCGTAACCAAAAAGAATGGTGATAGATCAAGAGAGAGATTGAAAAGGATAGGAGTGATCAAGGATCGAATCGACTGGGGAAAAGAGAATGCGCTACCGCCTAGAGTTAGAGATGACTAAGCCAAGCACAGGGTCATTCGTCCCCTACCTGAAATAGTCAGAATGAGAGTAGGAATTCTCCCTTCTCATTCCTTCTCTAACACCCAGGGTGTAATGTGGAAATCGAACCGGACGGCTCAACAGCTCCAATTTGTACAGTGCTCCCACGTAGAGAAACAGACAGCATAATGGCGCTAATTTGTACAGTGCTCCGATGCAAGACGGGGCGCGAACTCCAACTCTACGGGGGAAATCAGAGAAAAAGTTCTAAAGGAGGCCTAAAGAAAGGGAGAAGGGAAGATCGATTAATCGAAACAAAGTCTCGATCAATTAATCAAGGGATAAACATGCTAACAACTTTTCATATAGAATGCAAAGTCATTAAAGCAAAAAGGGGTGAATTATTGATTATACAAGATTAAGCTTATTCATGGAAAATAAACTTAATGCAAACTGAAATTGAAATGTGCCAAAAGTGCCAAATGATCATCAAAATGCCACACAAAATCATGCATCATGTGAACAAAAATAGTGCAAAAATTGCCATGCACATACAATGCTAAGAACATGTACCAAATGAATAATCGAAAATATGCATCGAAAACCCATAAACATGCTGTAATTAGAAGTGAGATGACATTTAGAACATCCATAAAATCAAGCCTAATGATCAATGGAGATTAAGATGGAGAGAGGAAGGCAAACACACATGAAAACACAAGAAAATGGCATTCTGACACAGTGTTAATCGGTTAACCCAGGGCGTTAACCGATTAACAGTGCGCGAACCTGCTTTTTTAGTGGAAAACTGAACTGGTTAACTGATTAACCCATATGGTTAACCGATTAACACTGCGACAGTGGCAAAAATAACAGAAAAATAGCTTTTCAAAAGTAGTTTTCAACACATAATCACTTAAGCCAACTACCACATGCTAGGAATTGAAATTGTACACGAAAATTGAACTTGAAAACAGCAAATACACAGATCTAGAATCAACTAATACAATTGAATCATGGATCAATCAAATGCAAAACCAAATCACATACACAATTTATCGACTACATGGCGAGCAACACGAAAATGTGCGAAACGGTAAAATTAGTTAAATCTACCAACCTACAAGCCGGAGATTTGGCTTGGTGAATGTCGCAAATGATTATTGATGCAGAAAATCAAAGAAAACCAGAGGAATCTTCAACTTGTAGACGAACCATATCGAAATCGATCAAAATCACAAAAATGCACCGAAATTGAACTTGTACCAAAATAAATGGTGTGCAACCCTTGGATTGAAGTAGAATGAGATGAAATTCCAAAAATCCAACCAAAGAATGCTAAGTGATGAAGGCTAAGCTCAAGAATTAATCACTTTCAATGTGAAAAGTGATTAATCTTCAAGAATAAGAGCTTTTGGTGAGGTTTGATGGAGAAGAATTGAGATGAAGATGAAGAATGAGTAGAGAAATCAGCGAGGAAACTGAGAGAAATGTGGGAGAATTGAGAGTGAAATGGAGCAAATGGTTGAGGGTCCTTGAAAATGAGTGAAGGCTTTGTTTAAATAGAGTTTAGGTTTGGATTGTGAGAGCTTAGGAGTGAGGTTCGGGATGAGGTTTGGGTTTGGAGCTAGGGTCAGAGTTAGTTAGACTCAACTCACCGAGTCAAGTTGGTTAACTCGGTTAGTTAGAACCAACTCGGTAGCAATCCCTAGGTTAAATCCACATCCAATAGTGACAAGCTTGCAAAACAAGGAATATGGTGTATTCAATTTTAGAATGATGCGTGGAATAAATGCAAGGGAAAGGTGTTGAATGATCTTGAACTATCTAGAATGTTCCACACAATGTAAGAATAGAATAGACCAAAAGAGAATGGAGAGAGTTGTTGAAATGTGATGGAAATGTTGAATTTTTGCTGATATAACAAGTGTTAACCGATTAACCCATATGGTTAACCGATTAACAGCTGTTAAAAGCTGAATCTGGCGCTGTAAAAGGGGTGTTAACCGATTAACCCATATGGTTAACCGATTAACCAGTCAAAAACTTGCCCAATTTTGCTTGAAAAATATGTTATGGTCTCGGCTTCGATCTTCCACCCCTTATATTGATGAATAGGCATAGAAACCTTTATTTTGATCTTGTTTTGATGATGGGGATGACCTCATGAGTATATGATTAATCGGGCTTGAAAAATCTGAAGATCCTGCAATAAGAAACACACGAAGAAAAGTGTGAATACGTATGCTAGCGATGCGAATGCAAATGCTTATGCAAGAGGCCAAGGAGGGAGGTCAAATTTCGGGTTACGACAGTTATGAATGGTAGCTTACGCATTCATCTTCTTTTAGCTAAGCAATGATGCTTAGAAAAGGTAAACTTCCCCTCGATCCTGGTCTTCAGCCAAGGAACTGGTCTCAGTTTCTAAAATAAACTTCCCCTCGATTCTGGTTTCCTACCATGGAACTGGTCTTAGTTTCTGATGTAAACTTCCCCTCGATCCTGGTTTCCTACCGAGGAACTGGTCTTAGTTTCTTTTATCAATAAACTTTACTGACAAGGGACGCTATTCATAGCGGCTTTCCTTCAAACTTCTCGCCGAATTTTCATGGGGAGATGCCATTTGAGTGGAAAAAGTTTCGATGTCAGACTTGCTGGGGAACCCAATCGTCTGAGTTGTAGAGGTGTACAAAATTCTCTGTTGGAGATGCCATTTGTTGACTCTACTTGGGGAATGTGAGTCCCTTGAGAGACTGCATTCGCTTGGGGTCTTTACATCATACTTTTCTCGGAGATCTTCTCGGGGAAATGCCATATGATGTGATTCAATTTTGAGGTACCGATGACCTTTTCATCAGTGGGTTTTTCAGAGAAAAACTGCCGTACTGCCGGATCTTCGATTTAGGAGGCTTTCTCTGTGGATTTTCCTTAATCCGGGAAAGCAAGGATATCATCTTCAATGGCGAAGAGTGATTTTAACTGAGGGCTCTCTGGTCTTTCAGAGGTTCAAGTTATCAAAGTGGTCGAGGACCCAACTTCAATCCAGAAATAAAACTGAAGGAGAGAGAATGTTCAGACGTAACACTTCCTGACGAGGAAAGGGCTGACAACTCGATTGAGAGGACTTTTATCACTAGGGGACAAGGCCGACTAGAGTGATAGTGATGCAATATGAAATGTGAATGCAAATCAATAAGGCAATGATGCATATATGTATATGCTGACAAAACGGACGCGACATACAAACTGACAGGTGAACACGACTGGATACTCGGCCATCGCGGGGCGAAGAATTACCGTTGGTTCAGAATAGCAATTCCACCTTGCTTAGGAGAGATAGTCCCTGCGGGGAATACCGTTGATCGGGCTTAGGAGATAAGAACTCGACCGAGGCGTGTCAGATGAAACAAGGTCTCTGACACAATCGATCCCTTCATTCAGGCGTACTGGGTTAGAAGGAGTACTTTGATTCTGCACTTTGAGGTTCGATTACTTCTGGAGAAGCGACCGATGTTCTTCTGATGTTCAACAGTCAAAAGAAATTGCCGTCTTTAATTTAAAAGCAAAAAAAGTTTTAACAAGTAAATTCATTTTTGTTTTATTTCAAGAATCGTTAATCATATTAAAATGTCATTCCGTAAAGCTAAAACAAATAAGAATTACAAACAAAAGCACAAAGGCTCAAATTTTATTGATAGGATGGAGATCAGCCAAACGCGTGATTCCAAAGAGTATTTACAAAGTTAGAAAATGGTAATTTATAGGGAAAAGGGATGCGTTGAAACATAACGACCACTATCCTTCTGCCAACTTTGAATTCGGGACATCCTGAGCTTCTGCTGAAGATGACCTTGACTGGAGTTTTCTGGCGGATGATGTAACTGCTGCTGCTGAGGGACCTGCCTCGTTGAACATAGTTACTTGTCATTATCCCTAATTTTTTCCTGGATTGTACTATGATGATTCCAATCCATCGGGATAATTTTTTTCCTGTCTCTAACTTTTGCCTGGACCGCCCTTTCGGGTTTTCAATCCACCGAGACGTTTTTTTTTTTTTAGGCGAAGTATTTCTTGACTACATCAACATTCGTGGGGTAGGAAAATTCCTCTCCGTCCATGGTTACAAGTCTCAAGGCGCCGCCTGAGAAAGCTTTCGTGACCACATAGGGGCCATCATAATTCGGAGTCCATTTACCTCGCGAATCAGTGAGAAATGACTGTATCTTCTTGAGCACAAGGTCTCCTTTTCTGAAGACACGAGGTCGGACCTTTTTGTCAAACGCCCTCTTCATTCTCTGTTGATACAATTGACCATGGCATAGTGCCGTGATTCTCTTTTCTTCGATCAGATTAAGCTCGTCGTGTCGGCTTTGACACCATTCAGCTTCGGTGAGCTTAGCTTCCATCAATACTCGGATTGACGGGATCTCTACTTCTATGGGGAGCACTGCTTCCATGCCATATACTAGAGAGAAAGGGGTTGCCCCTGTTGAAGTACGGACAGATGTTCGATAACTGTGAAGAGCAAAGGGTAGCATCTCGTGCCAGTCTTTGTAGGTTACAACCATCTTTTGAACGATCTTCTTGATGTTCTTATTGGCAGCTTCTACCGCTCCGTTCATCTTGGGTCGGTAGGGAGATGAGTTATGATGTTCAATCTTGAACTCTGCACACAACTCTTTCATCATCTTGTTGTTCAAGTTAGATCCATTATCAGTAATGATCCGGCTTGGAACACCATAACGGCAGATGATATTGTTTTTGATAAACCGGACCACCACTTGTCGGGTTACATTGGCGAATGACGCTGCTTCGACCCACTTGGTGAAATAGTCAATGGCTACCAGGATGAACCGATGTCCGTTTGAAGCCTTGGGCTCAATCATGCCAATCATGTCGATTCCCCATATGGAAAAAGGCCATGGGGAAGAAAGAACTTTGAGATATGATGGCGGTACATGAATTTTGTCGGAGTATATCTGACACTTGTGACACTTCCTCATGTACTTGTAGCAATCGGATTCCATTGTCAACCAATAGCACCCTGCTCTTAAAATTTTTCTCGCCATTGTGTGTCCGTTGGCATGAGTGCCAAAGGACCCTTCATGAATTTCTTTCATAATCATGTCTGCTTCTGATCTGTCGACGCATCGGAGCAAGACCATGTCAAAATTTCTCTTATAGAGAGTGTCACCGCTCAGGAAGAAGTTTCCAGCCAATCTTCTGAGGGTTTTTCTGTCTTTTCTGAGTGCCCCAGATGGGTACTCCTGTTTCTGAAGGAAGCATTTAATATCGTGATACCAAGGTTTGTCGTCTTTGACTGCTTCAATCGTGAAGATGTAAGCGGACCTTTCAAGGCGCATTATGTCGATCTTAGGTAAGTCGTTCCATTGACCTACACTAATCATGGAAGAGAGAGTGGGTAATGCATCAGCCATGTGATTCTCCTCATGAGGGATATGATGAAACTCGACTCTGTTAAAGAAGGGTATCAGCCTTCTTGCATAGTCTTTGTAAGGAATCAGTCTTGATTGGTATGTGTTCTAATCTCCTTTTATCTGATTGATAACCAGAGCTGAGTCGCCATATACGTCCAAGTTTTTTATCCTTAAATCAATTGCTTCTTCGAGACCCATGATACAAGCTTCGTATTCGGCCTCGTTGTTCATACATTTGAACTTAAGTCTGGCGGTGAAAGGAATGTGGGTACCCTAAGGGGTAACAATGATTGCCCCAATTCCGTTTCCATAATGATTAACTGCTCAGTCAAAGATAAGTCCCCATTGGGAACCTGGTTCTGGCCCTTCACTGGGTAACGGTTCATCGCAATCTTTCATTTTTAGATACATGACATCTTCTTCTGGGAAGTCAAACCCGATTGATTCTTGATTGTCAATCGGTTGATGAGCCAAATGATCGGCTAAAATACTTCCTTTAACGGCTTTCTGAGCGTGGTACTCTATGTCATATTCTGATAACAACATCTGCCAACGGGCGATTCTTCCCGTGAGAGCAGGTTTTTCGAAGACGTACTTGATTGGATCCATTTCGGAGATTAACCAAGTAGTATGACAAATCATGTATTGGCGAAGACGTTTGGCTGCCCAAGCCAAAGCACATCAAGTTTTCTCAAGCATTGTGTACCGAGTTTCGCAGTCGGTGAACTTCTTGCTCAAATAGTAAATGGCAGACTCTTTCCTTTTGGTTTCGTCTTGTTGGCCAAGTACACATTCCATTGAGTCCTCCAAGACTGTGAGGTAAATGATCAGTGGCCTTCCTTCCACTGGAGGTGATAGAATCGGAGGATTCAATAGATATTCCTTGATACTGTCGAAGGCGGTTTGGCAATCTTCTGACCAAACGCAATCCTGGTTCTTTTTGAGTAATTTGAAAATCGGGGAATATGAATCTGGAGATGTAGTTCAAACGTCCCAGGAATCCTCTGACTTGTTTTTCAGTTTTCGGAGAAGGCATTTCTTGAATGGCCTTGACCTTGTCAGGATCAACCTCAATTCCTTTCTGGCTGACGATGAACCCTAGTAGTTTCCCTAAACGGACACCGAAGGTGCACTTGTTGGGATTCAAGCGGAGCCTAAATTTTCTTAGACGTTCGAACAATTTTGACAGATGTTCAACGTGCTCACTCTCTGTTTTTGATTTTGCAATCATATCATCAACATATACCTTGATTTCTTTGTGTATCATGTCATGAAACAGAGTAGTCATGGCCCTTTGATAGGTTGCCCCGACATTCTTCAAACTGAACGACATTACCTTGTAACAAAAGGTACCCCATAGGGTAATGAATGAAGTTTTCTCCATGTCTTTCGGCACCATTTTGATCTGGTTATAGCCCGAGAATCCATCCATGAAGGAGAAGACTTTGAACTTTGCTGTACTGTCTACCAGCATGTCAATATGTGGTAAAGGAAAGTCATCCTTTGGACTAGCCTTGTTTAGATCCCTGTAATCAACACACATTCTGACCCTTCCTTCCTTTTTGGGAACAGGTACGATGTTGGCTAACCATTGAGGATATTCTGATGTGGCGAGGAAATCTGCGTCAATCTATTTCTGTACCTCCTCTTTGATTTGGATGTCCATGTACGGGTGAGTCCGTCTCAACCTCTGCTTTACTGGCGGACATTCCGATCTCAATGGTAAATGATGTTCCACGATGCTGGTATCCAACCCTGGCATATCCTGATAGGACCAAGCGAATACATCGGGAAATTCTTTGAGAAGCTTTATCAAACTCTCTTTGGCAGTTGGACTGAGCAGTGCCTCAATCCTGATTTCTTTTCTCTCTTTTTTTGAACCTAAGTTTACTGTTTCCAACGGCTCTTTATGAGGTTCAATGGACCTTTCCTCTTGTCTGAGTAATCGAGAGATCTCTTCTGGAATTTTGTCGTCATTTTCTTCTTCAGCCTCGAATACCGGGAACTCAAAGTTGGGAGAAGGCATCGGATCATATGTTTCAATGGGGTTTAAAACAAGCAATCTGCATGACGCGATGATTCGTGTTTAGAAGAGATAGAGAAAATGCAAGCGTGTGCAGTGTTTTTATTTCATTACTGCTTGTTTTTATTTGAATTGTTTTTTAGGATTACCATTTTCTGAGAAAAGCGAAAAGAGAAAACAGCAATTAATGCGGAAATTACAGAACGACGTTATTTTATTAATGAACAAGTCGATCCTTGAAACTACAACCCTATAAAATAAAACTCTGGCGCTTTGGGCTAAGCGAAGAGGGAAATTTTACAGAAAGCGAGCCCTATTAAAACATCCGTTTCACCTGGGCAGGGTGAAAGGTTAAAGATGGCAATTACTTTGACTGATGAACGATCTTCGAAACCTCGACGACAACCCATTGGCGACGAACTCCTCGGTGAATCACAAAGTCTGGCACCTTCCTTGATTTGTCTTCAGAAATAACGCTGATTTCTGGTGGAGCGGGATCATTGGAATCTGTCTCCCAAGCAGAATTGTCGTAGGAGAATTCCTCAGTTGCATTTTGCATAGTATTTGTGCTCTCAGCTGTATCTCCCTATCCAGTAGGCTGGATATCTTCGAGCCTGATACGAGAGCTTTCGGGAGCGGTGTACTTGACCATATAGTCGTATTTTCCACTCGGTTGTCCCAAGGTGTCCCAAACTTCTTTGGAACTAGAGGAGTCATCTCTCTCGATGACGTTAACCTCAGGAAAAGCATAGTTGATGAATTCAAGTCCTGCAAATGTTGCAAATTCATCTTCATGTTGAGTAATTTCTGAATAACCTGAGTGTTGATCCCATGACATGGTGGGGACACAGGTATTCTGTTCAATGATGGTCAGCTGATTTTCATTGTTCGGCAGACCATCCATTGGGCCATAGTAATTATGGTCAAAGTTGTCTTTCATCAGAGTGTATTCCTCTAATGAATTTGGCGGAGCACGGCATGCTTCTGGATCACAATCCCCGTATATCATTTCGACATCTGATCTGGGTATAAATCTCGGACTCTGTGTAGGAAAGCAAAAAGGAGTTTGCATTTCGTCCTAAGACATATAACCGTCCTCGTTAAGGTAGGACTTCCATTCTTCATCCGTGTCAGAGGGATTTTACTCATTGATAGCATGTACTGCCTGAGACACTGGGTGAAGAAAACCTCCACTGTGGAAGAAGTTTTGAAGGGGATGAAGACTTTCATCGTTGGCAACTGTCTGGGTACAGGTTACAGAAAAACCAAGACCCTTCTTTGTTGTATTGCCAGTAGGAATGACAAGCTATCCCCATCCTGTCGTATCGGTACTCTCGATCGCTTTGATAGCATCGTTGTATGAAGAAATGGAAGTTATTTCTTTGAACTGATTGTTCTTGCTCACCGATAGTGCTTGGAACTGAGTTCCAATAACCTCCTCGAGTTCTATACCAGCAGATGATGACAAGTTACTCACCAGCAAGGCCTGCTCCCCGCAGACTGTGACAAGTTGATCGTCCTTGACGAACTTTAGCTTTTGATGGAGGGTCGAAGTGACCGCTCCAGCCTGATGTATCCAAGGTCTTCCTAATAAACATCTGTACGTTGCCCGGATGTCCATGACCTGGAAAGTGACTTGGAAAGTGTGAGGACCGATAGTTATGGGAAGATCAACTTCGCCGATAACTGTTTTTCTGGATCCGTCGAACGCTTTGACGATGACCTCGCTGATTCTCATCGGAGGGCCTTTGAATGATAATTGCATCAAAGTGGACTTCGGCATAACATTCAGGGCTGACCCTGTGTCTACCAGTACGCTGGCTAAAGAATCGTCCTGGCAGTTAACTGTAATGTTGAGCGCCATGTTATGACGACGACCCTCTTCGGGTAATTCCTCATCACTAAATCCCAAATTGTTGCAGGAAGTGATGTTAGAGACAATGCTATCAAACTGTCTGATTGTTACATCCTGTTCCACAAAGGCTTGCTCCAAGACTTTCTGTAGAGCCTCCCTGTGGGCTTCTGAACTGAGTAACAGTGATAATACCGAGATCTTTGAAGGAGTTTGTAACAGTTGATCAACAATGTTGTATTCGCTCCTTTGGATGAGCTTCAGCATCTCATCATTATTTTTCGAAGGGTCGGGATTACTGGATTGACCGACTGGTGGATCGGGAGCTTCTGTCTGAAGTTCCTTTTCTTTGTTAGGTTCCCCAACCCCTCGGTTGAAGATTCTACCACTCCGTGTTACTCGACTGATGTCTGCAATGTTCACGACGGAGGGTAATGGAATTTCCTTTCCATTTTCAATTATTGTTGCACCATATTTGTAAGGGATTGCCTTAGCTGATTAATACGGTAGTGGTCCCGGTAGATAGATGACTATGGGAACGTTCTGATTTTTCTGACCATCATAATTAATCTCGATCCGTTCCCGATTGGGAACCTTAGATTCTCAAGTAGAGGGATAATGGCAAAAACATCCCTGGTCCTGTGATGACCAGAGATCGTGACAACCTCCTCAACTTGCTCGGCAAGGTAGTTCGGCGTCCAGTTGATAGGTCCAGAACCCGGATATGGGCGAATCTCTCCACGATCTACCTGACCCTGAAGAGTTGCTCTCACAAAGTAACACCCTTGGTTACTTTCCGAACAGACGCCGCAACGTTCATAGTTGTGTGGTGGCACCTGGCCACGCCCACTTTGAATACAATGTAACCTCACTAGGTTAGCTTCCACAGATCAGACATCCTGACTCTGACGCCGAGTGGGGTTTCTTTTATCCATACTAATCTGCTGAGTATCTTCATCCATATATATTGGCATCCACCAGTGATTTAACAAGTGCTGAAGTGCCTCCTGGACAAGGGTACAACCTCGATTGTTTTCACAACCCACTTTACAGCCTTGATGGTCATGTGATGCTAAGAATCCGAGTTAGACCTGCTCAGCATGTGACTCTACCAGGTTGGTATTCATCACGCGAATATCGAAGATCTGAACAATGTTGATTTGATAGGAGTTCCTATCATGGTAGTTTTGGATCCATCCAAGATCCATCTGACGCTGGAGGGCCTCCTGTATGAAAGAGCATCCCTATTTGTTTACCGAGCAAATCAGACAGGAACTGTAATCGTGCCACGGCAGATTATGATACTGGCTTTCCCTTGAGTGCATCGCCACCAAGTTGACATTCATTGCACAGATATCGTGGTTCTAAATGACGTTAGAATTCGTGTAGACCATGTTAACTCCACGAACTCGGTGCTCTTGGATCCATCCGAGATCCATTTGTTCCTGTAGAGCTGCTTACACCACAGAACATCCCTGATTGTTTTTAGAGCAGACATCACACTGATGATAGTTATGAGGTGGCACGTCGCCATATCCACTATGTCTACAATGCATCTTGACCAAATTGGTTTTCAACAAGAGTACATCGTGAATTTGATAGACGTCGTTAGTCTCTCCTTCTATCAAATTGACTGCAGCCTTCTTGTGTTGAGGCAGCGGATTCGTAAGAACATTAGGATTTGTATCCTTGAAGGATAGGACCCCGCTCCTAACAAGTTTTTGCACGTCGGACTTGAAATTGAGACAAGTCTCTATATTATGCCCCGATCCTCCTTGATGATAAGGGCATGTTTGATCCACCTTAAACCAAAAAGGCAGATTTTCCGATACTGTAAGAGAAGATTTAGTCTGAATGTGCCCCTTAGCCAGTAGTAATGGAAACAGCTCCGCGTACGACACGGGTATAGGATCAAATCTTGTGGCCGTGTTGTACGGTTGTTGTACTGAGGACGAGCCTGCTGAAGAGGCTGTTGTGTCCGTTGCTGATCAGGTTGGCTCTACGCAACCTGAGGTTGATACGTAGGAACAGACGTAGGGTTGATAGCAGGAGTCACAGCTGCTACCGGTTGATAACGTCGCCTTTGCGTTCCGAGAAAGATATTCCCAATATCCTACTCTTTTTTCTTAGGCAGAGCACTACCGTATTTTTTAGTACCGGTCGTCGATCCTGTGTCATTTACTAAATGTCCTTCTCGAACGGCTTCCTCAAGACGTACGCCCATGCCAACCATTTCGGTGAAATCACTAGGCGCACTGGCCACCATTCGGTCATAGTAAAATGAGCTTAAGGTCTTTAAGAAGATCTTTGTCATCTATTTTTCCTCCAGAGGTGGACAAATTTGAGCGGCAATCTCTCGCCACCTTTGAGCATACTCCTTAAAGGTTTCCTTGTCCTTTTGCGACATTGATCTGAGTTGATCTCTGTTGGGTGCCATGTCCAAATTGTATTTGTATTGTTGGACGAAGGCAGTGCCAAGATCTTTGAATGTGCTGATCGTGGAACGGTTTAAACCCATGTACCATTTGAGTGCGGCACCGGTTAAACTATCCTGAAAGTAGTGAATCAGTAGGTCCTGATTTTCTGTCTGAGCTGACATCCGCCGAGCGTACATCACCAGATGGCTTTGAGGGCAAGAGTTACCCTTGTACTTTTCAAAGTCGGGCACTTGAAATTTGTGCGGGACTTTCACATTTGGGACCAAGCAGAGATCTGCGGCGTCCTTTCCAAATAGATCCTGACCGCGAATGGCTTGCAGTTCCTTCGCATTTCCAAGAACTGCTCCTGGAATTCCTCCATTCTGTCAAATATAATTTCCTTCTTACCAGAAGGTGTTTGTGAAATCTGTCCTTCCGGGACAGTGTGCGCCACAGGGGGTGGTACCGTGACTACGGTAGTGAGTCTTGGCGTCTCCCAAAGTTTGTAACCTTCAAGAGTCTTCAGTATGCCTCTGGCATCTTCGCTTTCCCGAAGTTTGTAACCTTCATGCCCAGCGGCTTCTGTTGTGATTCCCTGATCTTCAGTGATCGGCGGAACATATCCTTCCGGGATATAGTTAACAGGCATGCCCCAAGGACGATCTTTCGGTATTTGATACCCAGGATCATACTTCTCCACTATGGGCATTGAGGTGATCTCTGAGATCACAGTTCTTTGTAGTTGAGCTTCTGCCATGGCTTGCATGTCCTTACGAAGCTTCCGCATATCCTCTCTTAGAGCGTCGATCTCTTCTTTCAACTCTCTGTTTTCTTCCTCAAGATCATCCATCTTTTTCTGACGATTGGCCCGAGTATTATAAGAATGAGACAATTTGACTCTAGAACCGAGACACAAACGTGAGATTCGTAGGTAAGAAGAATACGCGATGTGAGAATGATGAATGCAATGATTATATTAATTGTTTTTTTGTTTAATCAAAATAAACTTCGACAATTAGATTGCAAATATCAAACGGTGGGGAAACCCCTTTTTATTGAAATTCAAAAGATTGCGGAAACGAAAATACAGCAAATTACAAAGTGCAGAAACAGAAACCTAAGCTAATGGGTCCCGAGTCCTCTCTGAAGAGAAATCGGGTGCTGATTCTGATATCTTCCTTTTCTTCGACCGGGGCTCTTGGGCCGTTGTCGGGTTATCATTCCTTTTCCATATGAAAGGAGAGAGAAAATTCCTTTGGTTATCCTGATTCTCTACAGCATGTTGCTCCAAAATTTCAATCAGAGCATCCTTTTCTTTCAGTAGTTGTTGTATTTTGATGCACTCTACGTCGAGGGTGCGGTACTTGTTCTTCCAAGACCTTCTCTCCTTTTGAACTTTGTTGAGAGTAACCTGAAGCTTTTCAGTTTCCGTCATGAAGTACACGACAGATTCCTTTGGCGGAAGAATTCTGTAACGAGGATAAGGCATCTTTAGCTTGAGAGCTCTAGTTTGTACCCAATGGAGGTAAGGCTCCACCGAGACACAGTCTGGTTTTCCTAGAGACTCTCGTCCTTTCTTATGAACATGCTTCCAAGCGTGCATTATTTCCATCTTTAGTGCTCTGTCGCTTTCTCCTTCCTTGAAGAAAAGACCTTCCAGATGAACACCCCGTGGGACGTGTCTCATCGGGTATCCAAATTGACGGCGAACCAACACCGGATGATAGTTGATTCCTCTCTTAGTTCCTATAAGGGGTACGTTGGGGAAGTTTCCACAATGGTCAATGATCCCGATTCCATCATAGATCCTATTACACCAATCTATATTAGAGTTGGTAAGAGACATGATCTTCTGCGACCAACGTAAGGCACTCTTGCAATCCCAAAAAGCAGCAGACTTGGGCAAGTGGGAGATAAACCATTTGTAAAGCAAAGGTACACAGCATGTGATCTCCCCTCCACTGTCAAATTTCCGAAATGTACAGAATGATACGCATCTGCGAGCAAAGTCGGCACAGGGTTTCCAATGAGAAAAACCTTAATGGAGTTGATATCGACGAAATTATTAATATTGGGAAACAAAAATAACCCGTAGGCGAGCAAGACAAAGACGCTTTCAAAAGCAGTCACATTTCCTATACTGGCAAAATACAGGGCTTTCTTTGTCAAGAACTGGGCTGGCAAACCTTGGATGCCACCCTTGGTAGTTAGGTGAGTCCTGACCTCAGACTCGTCCAAATGAATTGCTCTTGCAATGGTCTGATTCTTTGGAATTTCGTCCAGTCCAGAAAATGAAGCTCGATCAATAATGTGTAAATCAATCAGATGAGAATACTCCTCCAGCGTTGGTGCGAGCTGGTAATCCGGGAATGTGAAACAGTGATAAACCGGATCATAGAACTGAATGAGCGCATCCATGATTCCCTCAATCACATGGACTCTTAACAGTGGTAGCAAACCTCCGTGCTTGGCTCTGAAAGCCTCTGGGTTAGTGATCATCCTCGCTAACCTTCTCAAATCCTCTAGCTTTGGAACCTTGAAGGTATAACTATGAGTTCTCCTTCTACCGAAATCCATTAGTGCAATCCTTTTCTCTGATATTTGCAATCACAGTCTCAGTTTAATTTAAAAAACAGAGAGACTAGAAGAGAATTTTTTTTTTGTTTTAATGTTTTTTAAATGAATGCATGAATGCAGCACACAAAAACATAGGAAAAACATGGGGTCAAAGGGTCGTTGTCATGAAGTAAAGGCTCTACCCATCCCCAAAGGGACTTATACAAGTGACTGTGGCCCAAAAATTGTTTTTTGTACAAAGGGATGGGTCTTACACTCTCTCAAGAGGCCCAAAAAATTTTTAAAGAAAAAGAGTGGGGCTTATAACACGAGGGTAGGCCCAGATGATTTTTCCGTTTGAAATGGCGATCGCGCCGAGGTTTTCTTTTAACGCAGAGGGGCTTATACAATATCTGAGGCCCAAATGATTTTGGTTAAAAGGGGGTTGGGTCTTACACTCTATTAGAGGCCCAAAAGTTTTGAATGGGTCTTATAGCTCAAGGAGAGGCCCAAAAGGTTATATTTCAAAAGGCGACGATCGCGCCGTTTGTTTTTTACGGTATCGGGACTTATACAATACACTGAGGCCCAAAAATGATTTGGTCAAAAAAGGATTGGGTCTTACACTCTATTAGAGGCCCAAAGTGTTTTGAAAATGATTTATGAGGGTTGAATTAATCAAAAACCCTAATTTTTTTTCAAAATATGTTTTAATTGAATAAAAATTCAATTAAAATGATCAAAATTGTTTAACATATGGAAAACAAATTGTGATCTTGGATTAATGCTTCAAAAATTAAGTATTGACCTACAAAATAATTAGAAAGCATTAAAAGTTGTAAAATCAAGGTGGAAAAAATATTTCAAATGTCAAAAACAATTAAAATATTAATTCTTTGCAAAAATATCAATTATATACAATAAATAATATTTTTGGGATTTTTTGGGAAAATAAAATATTTTAACATTTTTGTGAATTATTAAAAAAAGAATCAACTCAAAATCATTAAAACTCAGAGAGAAATTAATTTTTGAATCAATTAAATAAAATCATAAAATTCAAATATTTGAATTTATGAAAAATGGCGCCAAGAACAGCTGAAGAACACGCGTGTGTTTCAGCTTGGCCTAGATTTGCATTTTCTCTCCAATCTCACTGAATACTTAATCATATCATGTAATCCACATACCAATCAACTCGTTTCAACCTCACGATCATGTCTATGGTATTTAATTTCATTTAAATTAAACATATAACAAGAAATCACGATAAATCCTTAAGAACCCTAATTTCTGCATGAAGGCTAGGATTTTTGATACACGATTCAAACAAAGCAATTACTTGAGGGAAAACATTCCATGCATGATTATGAACATTTGGCAAAAGTATTGTGCGAGGAAATATGCATAGATTGAGAGATGACCAAGTTTAGGCTTACCTCTAGGTCGTGACAGCAAGAGCAAATTGATTTCTGAGTAGGAGATGCTACAGATGAATTGTGATGATCTGAACAGCTTCCCTACACCCTATGGAGTGTGTTTGAATGCTTGGACTTGACTGAGAATGGCTGGATCACTTCATGGCATCTCAACTGCACTTTGGTTAAAACCTTGGCAATTGACTGGTGATTTTGTGAAATCTGTGTTCCAGATGTCATGTGAGTGTTTGGATCACTTCTATATTATGTATGTGAGGTGTGTGAGTGATTGGTTTGATTGGAAAAACTCTCAAACTCAAAACCCGATAGTGACTTGCCTTAGAAGGCAAAATTGGAGTGAAAGAAGAGATTTTAAGGAAAGCATCTATTTGATGGCTTTGGTGTACTCAAACTGATCACAATTGAGCTCTATTTATAGTAGAGCAAGTTTGTTTTGGGACCCACAGTGAATGGCAACTGCAGCAGGTGTTTGTTCAATGTTGACCAATGGAAATCCAAGTCTCCTCTAGCCATTGACTAGAGGTTAGGGCACAGGGCTGTGGTTCCCTTGGACTTGGATAAGTCTTGACTGAATTCATTTGAGAATGGATTAGTCCATGCCACCTTGATGCTTCCATTGAATGCTCCAATCCAAAATTGGAGTCTTGTCCCTATTTTGGCCATTCTAGGTTCAACATGCTATTTCTTGTTCCAAAGACTTTGGATGCTTGGCTCAGTGATTGTCCCCTTTAGATTCAATCCTCAGAGGTGTCCAAGTGGATAGGAGCATTTGGATTTGGCTGATTTTGGCAAATCGAGCAAAAATGCAAATTCTGCCTTGCCTTGGCAGCTTTCAGCAAGGCAACTTTCCAATGTCATATCTCATGACTCAAATTGAATTTGGTAATGTTCTTGGTCATTTTGGAAAGCCCTTACATGATACAACAACTTTTTGAACATATTTGGTTTTGATCTCTTTTGAATCCAAGTGAAAAATCCCCCTACATTTGGCAAAAAGTAGGGTAAAATCTGACTTAGTGAAATTTTCACTAAGTGTTGGAACAAAGTGACTTTTCTTGATTTTGATCACTCCATAACTCAAAATCCATGAGGAGTTGGAAATAGGTCTAGTTGAAGTTTTTGTAGAGGGAAATGAGATCTACAAATCAAGCCTTGGATGGGAGAAAATGGCTTTGTGGTTTAGGAGTTATGACCCTCCAAAGTTAGTACCCTAGCCATTTTATTTTTAACTTAGAAAATTTTCTAAGTTTTTTATGGTTACCCCTTTTACAAGTTACCCAACTTTTCTTGATTTTTCTTGATGAATGATGATTCAAATCATACATTAACATCATTTTAGGGTTAAAAATCCATTTTGTTGAAAAATTTCAAAAAGTCAAAGTTGACTTTTGTGCACAGTTGACTTTTTATCAGATGAATTCCAAACTGTGCAATTCTTCATGAAATCATGTCCTTGACCTAAATCAAATTTGATGGACATGTTCCATGGGTGTCATAGGGTATATTGATGCATGTCATAGGGCTTGGGAGCATGTCCTGGTCAAAAGTCAAAGTTACAGTTGACTTTTTCCTTAAAACCCTAACTGTGGTGCAGATGAAATTGAGACTTGTTGCTCAAGCTTCTTGGATTAATCCATTGTTCCAAATGGATCAATATAGTTCATTAGAGACCCTCAAACCCTCCTTTGAGGTCTTGGCTCATGATTTGCCCTAAAAGTCAATTTAGGG
Source organism: Lathyrus tuberosus (assembly GCA_022829125.1). Taxonomy (NCBI): domain Eukaryota; kingdom Viridiplantae; phylum Streptophyta; class Magnoliopsida; order Fabales; family Fabaceae; genus Lathyrus; species Lathyrus tuberosus. Next base: position 1,955,325 of record JALAZF010000467.1, on the reverse strand, counting down.
GTGAATTAGGTCAAGAAACCCTAATTCCTGATTTTTTATGAATGCATCCCCTGAGGCAAAATTGACTTGATGATTAGGTCCATGAGGTTCCATGGAGTATATTAGGTTAGTTTTTGGATCATTGGCTTGTGCCCAGATGAAAATTTTCCATCTGGAGGCCCTGGTCGACCAAAACCCTAATTTGGTGACACCGTCGATCTTGAGACTTAATTCACCTGGAAGGGAGCAGCCTTGTGCTTGATCCTTGAAGTGGGCGTCCTTTTGATCCATTGTGGATGTTTGAGAGGTTAGACAAGTTGAAGATTATGTCATTCCTTGATTGACCCTTTGTCTAAGCACTCAGAGATGGCTTGAAACCCTAATTTTGATTGTAGTGAATGCTCACCCATCTTTGGGGAGACTGATGAAGTATGATGGTTCCTCCATATTGTGATGATGATTTTCACAATGATGGGAAATCTTAGTGGTCAAAATTTGGGGTATGACAATAGGCTAATAAGATAATACAACATGTTTTCAGTAATACAAATAGTCCACAACTTTATCACCAACTCTGAATGGTACCAGATGCCGATATTCAATTACTAAGTGTAGAAACTCGTCTGAATGCTAAGGCCTTCAGTTTAGAGTCTTCGTCAAACCACACTAGAAATTGTTCTTCTAACTCTGCCACCAGAAGCTAGCAATGAAGCAACTCTAAGTGTATCTTAAGTAAAACAGATTTTGATTATTTATGTACAAGGCATGAACTTGGATAAATAAAACACACATAAAATAAACCATTATACTTTTAATGCTTTTGTTATCATCAAAACTAAAGAGAAAATATCAAGAACGAATCTTTTTCTAACAATCTCGCCCTTTTTTATTATGACAAACAAGTGTATTTAAAGGACAATGTTGGGCATTTACTTTTCTCTGCCATAACAGGGTATGGGGTTTGTAAGCTCCCCTTGAGTCTGATAGCTCATAGCTGAGTTTAATTTACTCTGGCATTAATAAACATTTTTCAAGAAAAATTAATTAGTCTTCTTAAAAACATCAGGGTCTAAGGTTTGTAAGCTCCCCCTGAGTTAAACAGTTCCAAGGTGGAGGTTTGTAAGCTCCCCTTAGTTCCATATTTAAGAACACCAAGATAACTGCATTTTAACTCCTTTTGGCAACACCAGAATACGAGGTTTGTAAGCTCCTTCGGAGTCTCATAGGTAAGTCAGAGATTTGTTCTTTCTTAACACTATGTACAAGAAAGTTAAAGTATGTTGCCTTTTTTTAACTTTCCTAGGAAACACCAAAATATGAGGTTTGTAAGCTCCTTCTGGGTCTGATAGGCTAAGTCTGAGGTTTGTAAGCTTTTCCTTAGACCTATGTACAGAAAGTTAAAAATGCGCTATGGGCAAGTAACAGAAAATAAATGACCAATATGTATTCAATGGGTTCAGTTTCCACTTAAATACTTACTAATATTTCTCCCCCTTTGGTCACATCAAAAAGAATAAAAAGAAAAGAAGGAAAGAGAAATAAAAAATCACTAATAAATGTAACTCAGATCATCATTACATAATCAGTTTCCAAAAAGGAAGAATAATCAAGTAATAAGAGTCATTAAGGTTTGTAAAGTGCACGCTTTGAAGTCTTAGTGGTCGTTATCATTCCAAGAATTAAATAAGGATTAATTTTAAATGCTTGGTATCCACAGAAGTCATTATAAAAACATCCCACTCCTAAGTCATTTTCATTAATCACCCATCCTAAGAATATGGAGTCAGCATCTGAGAGTCGTAAGGCATTTGTCGTAACAGACACAACTGAGAGCTCTACAAACTTGCCAATCCAATCCCCTCATAGGCGAGCTGTTTCTGAGTCCAATACAACTGTACTTGTTCTCTCACCATAACTTGCTACTGAATAAGCTACTTCAGCAGCACCTGAACGACCTTTAGAAGGTGGTTCAACAGTAGTTGCCTTGAAGCCTCAGAGAAGAAGCATGAAGAGATCAAAGAAGAAGAAAATGAGGGTCAACAAGAAGTTCTACCACTCTCTGCCAGACATAGAAGAGGAAGAAGTGATTGATTCAGAAGATGGGGAGGTAGACTATAACAACAGTGGACGCTATTGGGCATGCGATGTAATAGCTAGAGATCAAATGTAGAGATCATCTTGTACCCTTTTTTGTTAAAAAAATGTAATACTTATGTTCAATTAATGAAAAAGTTTGTAGACCAATACTTCTTTCACATGCATTTACATTCCATAAATTTTCTTTAGATTTTCTGAAGGTACACTATCAAAGTGAAACTGACACAGAAACGACAATTAGAACAGATCAGACATAAATTCATAATGATTCAGAGAATCTTAATAGGTTAGATGTTTAGATTACATTACCAAGAGTTATCATTAAAATATTGATAAAATTTAATCAGTACTTAAATAATATTAAACTCAAGACATTATATGTAATACATCTATAAAAGGACTATAGTAAGCTTTCTTCCATCATCACTTAATCCCTAAAACACCAAGATGTATAAGCAAAAGCAAATCTGGGTTCCAAAGAGAGATTTCAGGAAGGCATCACTACTGAATGCAACAACTCAAGCAAATCAAAGTAGAGCAACAACTGAAGAACCTGCAAGCAAGCAGACAACTTCAAAAGTGCTCTCCTCTTCAGCATCCTTTGTGAAGACACATAAAAGAAAGAAGTCTTGTGGGTCTAGACGGAGAAACAAACTGAGGAAGGAGGCTTTGGAGTTTTCTAAGGAAGAATGGCAAGATTTCTTAGACAATCTAGACATGTCAGATGATTCTAGGGAGTTCCTTAGGACACATCCATTAGACTAGAAAAATCTAATTGTCATGTAATAGCTTCCTTTTTATTAATAAAATAAGTTGTAAACATTTGAGTTCTTTTATCTGTTTAAGATTCTCGTTGAATAACACAAATAAATATTAATAAGTTAAAACTGAACACAAGCATGAACAAACTCAAAATTTATTAATAACATGCTTAATACAAAGATTCCAACAACAATACAAAGCATAACTATGCAGAAAATCTAACTTCATAATCTTTCGTAGATAGCTTCAAACTTGTCTCTCCAAATCTTGGAAGAACTAGCCTCAGAACTTATGTTAACCCCTTCCTGAACAAGTAATTCATAAATAACTCGTCCAAAAGGTATGAGGAAGGTCTTTTCCTTTTTAAAAGAAGAAAGAGACCTCTTCAGATGGTCAAACATAACTTGAGGAAGATCAATCTTCAAATATGAATTGAGAAGTAGAAGCATATATTTTCCTATAGGGTCCACTTGGTCTAAATCTTGATCCTTTGGCAGTAAGTTTGAATTCAGAATTTGACTCCAAACAACAACATCAGGAAGAAGATTAGAAACCACTGATGTATTAGATGGATCTACAAAGATACGACAAGTAGGAAGATAGTGTTCCCAAACAAGAGTTCCTATAATTTCTCCAATCTCTTCACAATTGATCACATTTGCAATCGCTTTAGAGGTTATTGTAATAGAAACACCAGTTACTCTGGACAAAATAGAACACTCAGAATTCAGCTCTACAATGGAGGCATTAATCCAAAACTCTTTGACAAGACTTGGATAAGTGAAACCAAAGAGCATCTCAAAGTAGCCATTCCACCTTTTTTTAGACACGGTATCCCAAAAGTTGAAACCAATCTTAAGAAACTCATCAAAATGCACAAACTTTTCATTGATGATAATCAGTTGATTCAAAGGAGGATAAATTGAAGAACTCATCTCAAGTTTGGTTTAGTCAGCACACAAACAAGAGGAAAAGAAGAAAGAAAAGAAGAAGAAGAAAGAAAATAAATTGAATAAGAATCATACAAAAATAAGAATTTTGTCAGAAAAAGGACACAATGATGTTTCACAAGAGATGGAATAGTAACAGCAAGTACTACAAGAGAAAACACCATTACCCAAAGGTTCTTTATCCAGCAGATATTTCAATTCCACCAGATGAGTTTCACCTTTATGAAAGGTTAAGTATTAAAAAAAGATTTCAGAAAACTTTTTACTTAAACTTCTTAAGACAGTAAAAAAGAATCTTCTTCTGAACCTCAAAAACTGACAACTTTCAGAAGCTATCAACCATCAGAGTCTAGTGAGTCTAGACTTAGACAGAGATATCATCTATCAGTTACAAGTATCTAAGATTCTATTCAGAACTAGCACTTTATCTTGAAACAGGAGTCATGAGTGATAGATGAATATTGAATTGTCTTCTTTAGACAGCTAACAAGCAATAGTATCAACACAAGTGAGAAAATTATTTTCATAAATGTGATCATCATCTGGCTTGATAAGACATTCAGTATAGACAAACACAATAGAGTTTCCTCTTAAAGACTTCTGAAGTTCTCTATTTCAAAAGAACTTCTCTAGAGATCTAACAGAAACTTTGTATTTAAATCTAAACAAATGTTTCATTGAATCAAAAGATAAGCCAGAAAAGAACAAATATACCACTTTTTTTTGTTTGGTCAAACTCAATTCAATATTCAGACTTTACCAATAGAGTCTGAGCACATTTTTGAGTGGATTCTGATTCAATGGCTGTCTAACCACTGATTCCACTACTCTCACCAAATTCAGTACCACCGGTACTTAAATCTGGGTTATTGGCTCTTCTTCCAATCAATGTTGTAAACAACCTTATGGAAGATGCCTCTACTTATTTCCTTGATATCTGTAGCAGATACATTATGACACTCATATTTCTATAAGACCATACATGTAAGTACAAACAGACTCTTAAGTGCCTTACATCTCAATCTAACAACAGATCATAAGTCACTCCAGAGTATGAGTCTAGAATGAGATAAGATAGGAACAAAATCTTGTTCTAATCAATGTCAATAATCTCATTATCTTGGATTAAATCTTTTGACTTTGAAATCATTGACAAGCTCAGAAGCAGATGGCGCTAGCTATCAGAGATTGACATAAAGCATCTTAGAGTACTGTCTCAGTACAACTAACAGAACTCAAAGAGAAGTTGAAGACTTCTCATAGAAATGTCCTTTAAAATAACTTCCATAATGGTCCTCAACCAAGAAGAAATGGAGTTTCTTACGATATCACCTTAAAGAACAAACTCCATATAATCAAATATTTTGAAACAACATAGCTTTAACAACATCTCTTGCTTTTCAATATTTGATTTTTATTTTAGAACACAGATGCTTCTCTTCATCTGCATTCTACATTAATATCAGCTTCCAATGATTAAACATTTATGAGCATCTGATATTAGGTTCTGGTAGAAATTACTTTTTGCTTTCAGATTTGGGAAATCAGTTGAAATACAAATATTTCAGAAGCTTTTAAAGTTACTCTTCTATCAATAGATATCACAATCCATTCAGCCAGTATGGAAGTCCTTTTGACAAGAAACCCAGGTTTCTCATCATTAGTCATTCCAAAGAACTTAAGCTAAAAAGAGAAAGTGAAATGTTGAATAGTTTTTTCATCATCCAACTTCATTTCTTTTCTTAAAGACTGCAAGACAAACCTTCAGAACACAACAGATTCAGGATGTAAACATAATAAAAATGGTGACTTTAGATTTAAGTCAAGAAACAATTCTCTCAGAATTTGCTTGAAAAGATTAGATGAAGTGTAACTACTTCAAGCTTCAAAATGTGATTCCACAAACCCAAGCATAAGATTTCAAAGATAGTCCAAACATCAGGCATACCAATGATGTTGATATACTCAGAAGTGAGATAGTGCATCTACCAGAATGCAACTACCTCGCAAGATATTCAATATGTATCTTCTGAATTGGTGAAAGAGATTTTCAAAAAGATCATCTATAACACCATCAAATTCTATAGTAATACCTTTATCAAGGATATTCTATAGACCTTCAACAACCCTTTATCAAGTCCAATGAGTTAAAAATATATTTAGCTTTTCCATCATTTAAATACAATGGAATCACCCATTTGAATATGGTAGGAAAAGTCGTATGATATTTTTCATGTGGCACTTGATTCCTTCTTAAAGAAGAAATATACTTTTCTTATTGGATCAATATCTGCACCACTGTTAAGTGTTAAGCACATACCATGCTCTGATACCAATTGAAGGTGTGAAAAGTACACAAGAAGGGGGTTGAATTGTGTTTCGTGTTTTCTTATTATTTAGCTTCTGATCAGAGTCTCAGAATCAGAACTGATGTTTAGATTCTGAGTTAATTCATTTGGTAGCGGATAAAACAAAAGTAAATAAAAAAACAGCAGAAGACACAAAAGATTTATACTGGTTCCTCCCCTAACTGAGAGTAGTCTGGTCCCCTTGCCTCGCAAGAGCTTTTCATTATAACCACTTCATGATTACACTCGCGTATGCTTCTACATTAGACTTTTACAACTGCTCAAACCAACTGTCTGAGACTTCCATTGCTTATAGCGCATGTCTAAGACTTACCCTTTGCTCACACCATCTGACTGAGTCAGCTGCTCATCTGTCTTCTGGTTGAGACTTTCCTTTGCTTAGAGCACATGTCTAAGACTTCCTTTGCTCACACCATCTGACTGAACCGTCTGCTCATCTGTCTTCTGGTTGAGACTTACCTTTGCTTAGAGCACATGTCTAAGAATTTCTTTTGCTCAAGCAGTTAGCAGGAGACTTAATCTAAACTACTGAAGGCTCAACAGAATAGAGAAAAAAGTGTCCATGATGCACGCATCAGAGGTACGTGAGATCACCATAACAAAGACCTAAAGCACTTAAGATTTTTTAAATATATACAGGGGTAAGAAATCTTAAGGCTTTTACAATTACAAGCTAAAACAGAAAATCTTCATATTACATAGAGTTGATAATTGCTTGATCTTACTACTCCTTCAATAGAAGAATCCTTGTTGAAAATTCAGGCTTGAATCTTCAGCCATATATATAGGCTTTCCAGAAACTAGCCATTGAGAAGGTTACTTGATCAAGTGTATTTCCTTTTGCCCCAAAGTACAAGAGACTTTGAAGATGGATGCACAACAGATTTCTGAATCCATTGTGCAACACGTTTAACCTTTGAGTCTTCAAGAGGTTCTGCACTAATAGAGTCGTTGGGAGTAGACATACATAGAATGTACCAGCTTTTCTTGAGCCTTGTAATCCTATAGACTCGAGCTGATAGGCTTATAAGACACTACAACATTTTTTCAGTAGTACGGATAGTCCACAGCTTTATCACCAACTTTGAATCGTACTAGATGCTGATTTACAATTATTAAGTGTAGAAACTCATCTGAATGTTGATGCCTTCAGTTCGGAGTCTTCGTCACACCACAATAGAAATTGTTCTTCAGACTCTGCTACTAGAAGCTAGCTATGAATCAACTCCAAGTGTATCTTAAGTAAAACAGATTTTGATTATTTATGTACAAGGCAAGAACCTGCATAAATAAAACACACATTAAATAAACCATTATACTTTTAATACTTTTGTTAACATCAAAACTAAAGAGAAAATATCAAGAAAAAATCGTGTTCTAACACGGTTTAAAACAAAGGCACAACAAGACTCGTAAGCGTACATGGCTGCTTGGCTAGTGTTAGATCAATAGGTACTAATTATCAACAACAAAGATACCATAAAGACACAATTCCGCATTTCACTGTCAAAAAGTTATCTCTTATGAAAACCAGTATGAATCATGCTATTATGGATCAACCTAGGTCACTTATCCTTTTGCACCATTTTTCATTCGAGCGCAATCACATTAAGCCCGTTATCTATTCATACACATGGTAAATAAGCCTGTCAGCGATTATGATCCACATCCTATTTTACATTGACCATCGCGACACTGACGTGTCCGTTGGATAATGACTGCAAGTATACAGTTGTTTGTTTAGTTTTAAAAAGGTTGTCGAACCCACAGGGATTGATAATTAAACTAATATTATTTATCATTGCAATGTAAAGCTAAGGCTAATGATTAACAAATTATGAACGGGAAGAAAAATACTAATTTCTAAAGGTTTGAAAATAATGATGAACAAGTCCGGAATATGGATTATGCGCTATCGTAACCCGGAATTTGACCCCCCTTTTTGTCCTTTGGCATGAGCATAAGCATTCGCATCGCTGGCATACGCATTCGCACTTTCCTTTTTGTGTTTTGATTGCAGGAATATGCAGGTTTTCCAAGCCCAATTAATCATATCCTCACAAGATTATCGTATCATCAAGACAAGCACAAAATAAGGATTTCCATGCCTATTTATCAAAACAAGAGGTGGAAAATCGAAACCGGGACCACAACACCATTTTTAAGCAAAATTGGGCAAAATTGGCTAGAGTAATCGATTACTCAAATAGTGTAATCGATTACCCTGTGTCAGTTTGCAAATTCTGCTGTTTTTTCATGACAACAACTTTGCACACTCTTTGGGTTTTGATTCTACATTGGTCTAGTAGCATGTGGAACATTCTGGAGTCTTCAAGAATTCACTCAAATTTACTCCAATGCATCATTTCCAATTAAGTGCACCATGTTCCTTGTTTTCCAAGTAATGTGGATCTTTGGATGTTGGAGTTCACCTTGGGATTGTTACCGAGTCGGTTCTAACTAACCGAGTTAACCGCCTTGACTCGGTGAGTCAAGCCCAACTAACTCCTAGCCTAGTTCCAAACCTAAAGCTAAGTCTTAACCAAATTCCAAACCTATCATACTCCAAAACTAAAGTCTATATAAACACACCTTCACTCACTTTTCAAGGGGACCACCATTTCATCCACAATTTCTCAACCATTCTACACATTTCACTCTCAATTCTCTCACATTCTCTGTGATTTTTTTCTGCAACATCTTCATCTTCATCTCAATTCTCTTCCAAAACCTCACCAAAGCTCTTCATTCTCCATTGAAGAATAATCACTTCTACATTGGAAGTGATTATTTCTTGAGCTTGACCTTCATCACCATTCCATTCACTTGGATTTCTGGAGTTCTAGTAGCTTTTGGACTCATCTCAAGTTATTTCTTCGAGGTTCAACGGTTTGAATTCGTATTTCGGAGTTTCGGCGCAATTTGATCGGTTTCGATATGTTTTGGCTATAATTGAAGATTCCTCTGGTTTTCTTTGATTATCTTATTCAAGATCACATTGCAACATTTGCCAAGGCACATCTCAGCCTTGTAGGTTAGTGGATCTCATTCATTTTTCTGTTCCGATCGTTTTCGTATCATTGCGATGTAGTTTCAATGTTTTTGCATGTGAATTGATTTTACCATTGCTTGATCCATGATCTTGATTGTTTAATTGATTATATTGTTGATCATTTGCTGTTTCTAAACTTGATTTTTCGTGCACAAACTCATACCCTAGCATGTGATAGTTTGGATAAGTGATTATGTGTTGAAAATTGCTTTTGGAAAAGCTGTTTTGTTGTTTTTTGCCACTGTTATAGTGGTAATCGATTACTCAAAGAGGGTAATTGATTACTCTGCATGTTTTTTACAAAATTTTGTTATTTTTTGAGCAAGTAATCGATTACTCAAAGAGGGTAATCGATTACTCTACACGTTTTTCACCAAATTATGCTATTTTAAGCAAGTAATCGATTACCTACTTAGGGTAATCGATTACCACTGTAACAGAGTGCCGTTTTTGGTGTTTTTCAAGCTTGTTTGACATCCTTTCCTCCTCTAACTTCCATGGATTGATATGATTGATTTTTATGGATGTTTTAAGTGTCATTTAACTTCTGTTTGAAGCTTATTCATGAACTTTCGATGCACGATTTTGATTATTTGATTTAATCATATTTTTGGCATCATGTGAATATAATCATTCTTGCATTTTTCTTTGATCACAATAACATGATTTTGTGTTGCATTTTGTTGATCATTTGGTACTCGCGTTGTACTCCCTTTCTTGGTTTTGCATTAATTTCATTCTTTATGGATGAGCTTAATCTTGTATAATCAATAATTCGCACCTTTTGCCTTAATGATTTTTCACTCTCTTTGAAAAATTGTTGGCATGGCATTTCCCATTGATTAATTGATCGAAACCATGTTTCGATTAGTTGATCTTCCCCTTTCCTCTCTTTAGGCTTCCTTTAGAGCTTTCTCTCTCAATCCCCCGTGGAGTTGGAGTTTCGCGATATGCCCTACATCGGAGTACTGTACAAATTGGAGCCGTTATGCCGTCCGTTTTACCATGCAGGAGCACTGTACAACTTGGAGCTGTTCTGCCATCTGTCTCAATTTCTGCATTACACCCTGCGTGTTAGAGAAGGAGTGAGAAGGGAGAATTCCTACTCTCATTCTGACTACTTCAGGTAGGGAACGAATGACCATGTGCTTGGCTTAGTCACCTATATCTTCAGGCGGTAGTGTGCTTTCTTTCCCCAGTCGAGTTGATCCTTGATCACTCTTTTCCCTTTGCAATCTCTTTCGATCCTTAATCACTCTTATCTCTTTCGATCTTTCTCTTGATCAATCACCTTCTTGGTTACGATCCTTTGTTCATTGGGTTAGTAAGCCTTCTTCGTTTCAATACCCTATTCTTTTCTTGCGGTCAATCATTGTTCTTTTGATTCCCCTGGAGAGTCTCTTTTCTCTTTCTTCTGTTAGATACAATACTCTTGTTACAACCGAATCCCTTGCGGAGTTCGCGACCTTCTCTTGGTTCTTCTCCTTTGTTGGTTAATCACTGCCTGCCAGTTAAAACACCAATATTTGTACTCCTTCTCAGTTAACCACAGTCCGTCTCTTAAAACACTGAGTTTCCTTTTGGGTTAATCACCTATTCTTGGTTAATCACCCTTTTCTTCAGTTAACCACGGTCCGTCTGTTAAAACACTGAGTTACCTTTTGAGTTAATCACCTTCTCTTGATTAATCACTCATTCTTCTCGGTTAATCACAGTTCTCCTGTTAAAACCGAATCCCCAGCAGTTGGCAACCTTTCTTGGTTCGAATACTTGCACCCAAGCGGTTAGCAACCTCTTTTGGTTCAATACCCTTCTTCGTTGGTCAAGTGTTGTTTGTTCAGTCAATACCAACACCCCTTTTGGGTTACGACCTTCGGTCGGTCCTACACCCGTTCTTCTGGTTAATCACAGTCTTCTCTGTTAAAACCAATGCTTCTCTATCCCCACAGAGTTACAATCCTTGTTTCCTCGGTTAACCACTGCCAGTCAGTTAATATACTGATGCCCCCTCAGAGTCAAACACCTTCTCTTGGTTCAGCACTATCTCTCTTGGTTTATCACAGTCCGTCTGTTGACACCAGCCTCTTTTCCCCGCCAGAGTCTTACTCTCTTTCTTCGGTTAACCACTGTCATCCAGTTAATATACCGAGCCTCCCTTTTCTCTTGGTTTTGACACCATCCCTTTATTTGGATCCCCAGCGGATTCTTTTCTATTCATTTTGCTCTTACTTTCTTGGTTTCGACTCCAATCCTCTTTGTCATCCCCAACGGAGTTTCTTTCATTCTTGGTTTTGACACCATTCTTTTCCTAGTCTCTTGTGCAATCGCTCTTACTGTGTGGTCTTCCCCAGTAGAGTTTTTCTTTCACTCTTGCTCTTGGTTTTGACACCACTTCTTTTGTTTTCCTATCTCTTTGTTGTTTAGTTTTCCGTTTGGTTCCACGAACTACGGAAGCTCTGATTCTGCATTCTTTCGAATGTTAGATACGCAGGCACGAGACGCGATCTCTTGGCGAGCACACTTCCACCTTTCTTTCCTTCTCCCTTTCTTCCTTCCTCTCTGTCCCCTGGTTCCTTTGAACTACGACGCTCTGATTTCCTCATTGCACTATGAGGGTACGTAGGCACGAGGGCCCCAATCCTCCACGAGCACTTTCTTTTTTTTCTTTTCTTTTTCCCCTTCCTTCTCTGTCTCTCCTCTGTATTTTAGCTAGAAGCCTTTAGATAGATAACCCATCCAAGCCTAGAAGCAAGCGAAATGGTTCCCGTCGAGTACGATGGATGCGTAAGGTGCTAGTACCTTCCTTTTGCATAACCGACCCCCGTTCCCTTTTCTCTCCCCCTTGGGTTTTATTGATATTTTCCCTGTCCTTTGGGACTAAATAAAGTTTAGTGGCGACTCTGTGTTATCTTTGAGTGTACGATTCACTCAGGATGTAAACCAGCCATCTCCAGCTAGCGACTCTGCTGGGGAGTCCTTGCTTGCAAGTTGGGGTCTCGCCTAGTTTTGTTTGCTTCTATTGCTTGTTTGGGTGTTTATCTTTTGCACTTTACTCGCCTTATTTTACGCTTTATTTAGCTTTATGTTTATTTACTGCATTTTTTTTACTGCTTTGAATATTCATATGCTGCATATTCTGAATACCTACTATTTTCTGCTGTTGCTGGGATGGGTAGATATTATTGGAGAGAAAGGTCCTAACACCGGGCCTAGTATACACATAGGTTAGAATGTGGATAGTCATGAGGCCTGCGTTTTGCGCGTTGGGATATCACGAGACCCACATCCCAGATCGTGATTCATTTGAGAATGCTTCCGTCCTATGAGAATTCACTACGGCGGGGGATTTTCATTCTGAGTCCTATGGTTTGGGCGACCTTTCTAGGGACCACCTTGTTGTGTCTAGATCACACCTGTGAGGGGGATGGGTTTTTGCAGGAAAACAAGCCACTTCATACCTTTGTTCTCTCACACACACCATATTTCTTCACCGACACATCAGATCATGTTGCACCGACACAGAATTATATGCAGATATCTGGATTATTCAGATTTGGTTATTTAGACAGTGTTGGCTTCTTGTTGTTGTGTTGCATGTAATTCCATCATGTAAATTAATTTTTGCATGTGCATTTCCAGGTATTTCAAGGACTTATCTTTTGTTGACATTATCATAGAGATGAGTACTGGTTGTCGTGGCATCTTCAGTTACAAGTTTGTGGAGCCTAAGCTGGGTATTTTGAGAGGTTTGGCAACTTTGTTGGTTGGAGATCACATAGGGGTTTTCATAGGTACTTATGGTAATCTGTTGACCATCCTCAACACTGAAGTCAACATCACTGCTATTCACACTTTGGTTCAGTTCTACGACCCGCCATATAGGTGCTTCACATTTCAGGATTATCAGCTAGCACCTACACTTGAGGAGTATGCTTATATTCTGGGGGTTGAGATTAAGAAGCAGGTTCCTTATGTCTACACTAGTGGTTGTCCGAAGTTTCATCGTATTGCTGATGCGCTTTGCATTAGTAAGAAGGATGTGGAGGATAATCTCAAGACCAAAGGGAATGGTATTCGAGGGTTTGCTTCGAAGTTCTTGGTTGACAAGGCCACTTCTTTTGCTAAGGATGGACACTGGAAGGCTTTCAACATCATTCTTGCTTTGCTGATATATGGGATTGTCTTGTTTCCGAACATGGAGGATTTCGTAGATCAGGTTGCCATCAGTATCTTCTTGTCCAGGAACCCTGTTCCGACACTTCTTGCTGATACCTATCATTCTATTCATTCCAGGAATGAAAAGAAGAAAGGAACCATGTCTGTTGCACTCCTTTGTTATACCGATGGTTCATGTCTCACCTTCCACAGAAGGGTCCCTTTGTTGAGAATAAGGGTAATCTCAAGTGGTCTCAACGAATCATGTCCCTTACTGCTAATGATATTTCTTGGTATTCTCAAGTCTTCGACGACATTCCGATCATTCTTCATTATGGGAAATTCCCCAATGTGCCTCTCTTGGGTACAAAGGGTGGAATTAACTACAATCCGAGAATGGCCTTCCGACAGTTAGGATACCCTATGGTTGCCAAGCCTGATCCTGAGGTAGTGGAGGAGTACATCTTTCATGAAGGCGTTGATGAAATGGGTTTGCTAAAGAGGTTTAGTGCCGCTTGGACTCAGATTCATCTCGAAGGAAAAGCCGATTTGGATAAGAAGAATTGCGTAGCAAAGGAAGCTTACACACTTTGGGTCAAAGAGCGCGTCAAAGAGATCTTGTTGCCATTCTCTCCCGAGCCTTCCATGAATGCCAAGCTTCCTGAACTTGCCATTGTTCCTCCATCTGAGGTCGATTAACTCAAGATGATTATTGAGAAGTTGAAGAAGGAGAATGCTGATCTTCGTCTCAACCTTGATAGAGTCACTTCCGAGAAGGATAGCTTACAGATTAAGCTCCATCAGAAGCGTGAGCGCATGCTCAAAGAGGTGGAGGTTGAACAAAACAAGCGTAGGAAGGTGGGGGGATGCTTTGAAGAGCACCTATGAGGGACTTGCTTCAAAGAAGAGACAACTCGTCGATGTTCATTATCAAGCCTACAAAGAGGAGCTGAACTACAACAAGCAACTTGAAGAGCTTCGAGGGAAGTTATCCGAGTTCAAGACAAAGTGGCAAAGTGAGCAAGACCGTGCTAATTAGTTAGCAAAGGACTTTTCTCAATGTCAAACCCAGCTAGACAAAGTCTTTGATGAGATTCAGAAGCTGCAAGATCAAGCACATCAGAGTCAAGAGCAGATTAGTCAGCTCAAAACAGAGAGCACTCATTGGGAGCATCAAAGCCGTCATCTACAGAACCTCCTGGATCAGAAAGAGGCCTTTCTTCAGGATATGCTTCAGGGACCTAACCATTCTTTGCTGCATAACCTCATGAAGGATGCGAAGTACTGGAGTGAGAGGCATGGTCGTCTAGCCAGATTTGCTGAGCATGCATTGGAGAACCTACCTAGGTTTTTGAGGGATGCATATGCTGATGCATTGCCACATCAGCTTCCTTGGGCTGTTTTCCATTTCTTGTCTGTGTGTAGGGTGGTATTTAATAGAATCCATGTGGATTTTGTTGTAGCCCAAAAGGTAGATATTTGACTTGTATTCGACTTGTGCTTCTTTCCTTTATTACTGAATGAATGAAGATTCTTGCTCACTCTATCTTTTATGCCTTTACTTGTACGCTTTATGATTATTGTCAACAAAGATAAGTTTAAGAATTCCTGGAATTTAAAACTTTATTTTTCCATGCATATCATACATTCATTTGCACACATATGCGCGCCCCTTCATCCGAAACCGTTGCTCATCCTTGTCCGCCTTCCTTGTAGCAAGACGACGACTCGACATCGGTATTTTACTCGCTCAAACAAATCCAAAATCATGGCTGACTTTGAAGCTGAGAATGCTGCTAACAAGGAAACTCTGGCACAATTCCAAGGCTGGATGGATCAGTTCCAGACGAACATGGATGTCATTATGGAACTCCTTCGTGCCCAAAGGGATGCCACTGCTGCTGCCACTGTTGCTGTAACCACTATTGATGCAACTGTTGTCACTCCTATTGTAACTATTCCTCCTATCATTACGTCCACTACTGCTGTTGTTGTTCCTTCTCCTGCTATTGTCGAAGTACCAGTTGAGCCTGTGAATCAGCCTGCTATTCATCTGACAAATTCTCAATTCGGTTTGAACCAAATGCCCGCTGGTTTTCCTTGGGGTATACCTCCTAATCACACTCCTCAGATTGCAAATAATGGTCGTGCCTTCATGCCATATCAGTCCTTTGTTGCGCCCACGCCTAATAGGAATGCTGCCGCATATCCATGGGTCATGCCTACTCCAGTCCCGCCTTCAGTGGTGAATGATGATCCTGAGAATCTTCAGGTTTAAACTCATCAAACTGCCTGATTGGCTGACACTGAAACTCCTGATGAAGAAGAGCATGTACATAGAGGTCCTCCTATTCATGTTCCGGTTTCATCTTAAGTTGCTCAAACTTCTGTTCAAAATGTTCATCCTGGGATGTTCTATATTGGGGCATCTTCCTCAGCTGCTGGGGTACCTCCTCCAAATTATCCGTATGGTGTTCCGATGGGTCAGAATGTTGGTCAGATGGTTAATCCGGGTTTGGTGTATCCTTCTCAGTTTGCTACTCCGCAAGTACGTGCTCCGGCTGCTTCCCAGCTGCCAAATCCTCAGATTCTTGTCAGGCCTGTTAATCAGAGTAGACCCGCTAACTACAAGTTGTTGGAAGACCGTATTAGAGCTATTGAAGGGTTTTCTGCTTTTGGCATGGAGGCCAAAGATTTGTGTTTGTTTTCAAATGTTGTGCTATCGCAGAAATTCAAGATACCTGATTTGCCAAAATATAAAGGTTTAAGCTGCCCGCGTAGTCACATCACTATGTACTGCAAGAAGATGGCATCCCATATTGATAATGATGAATTGCTTATTCACTGTTTTCAAGATAGTTTGTCTGGTGCTTCATTGGATTGGTACATGAGCTTGGAGCGCAGTAAAATCTGTACTTGGAGGGATCTATCCGAAGCATTCGTGAAACAATACAAATATAACCTTGATCTGGCACCCACTAGATTGCAATTGCAGAATCAGTCTCAGCGCTCAGCTGAAACATTCAAGGAGTATGCACAAAGATGGCGTGAGATGGCATCTCGTGTACGACCGGCTCTCTCTGACAATGAGTTGGTTGACATCTTTATGGGCACCTTACAAGGATCCTACTACGAGAAAATGGTGGGAACTTTTTCATCGAACTTCCCTGATGTTGTAACGATTGGTGAACGGATTGAAAATGGTTTGAAGACTAGAAAGACTCCTGGAGCTGCTTCCCAGCAGCCGGCCACCAGAAAGTCTCAGAACAGTCAGTCCAAGAAAAAGGATGGTGAAGCCAACGCTGTGACATCTCAAGTTTCTCCTCAGTATCAAGCTCCCATGGCTCCCATGTCGTATTATCCATATCCATACATTGCTGCTACACAGTATCAACAACCTCCATATCAATATCATCCGTCAAAACAACAACAATCAAGCAAACCATAAGCGTCCGAATTTTGATAGAATTCCGGTGTCATACACGGAATTGTTTCCTTACTTGGTTCACCATGGGGCAATTGTCCCCAAGCAGATTGCACCTGCAATTCCTCCATTTGGCCCGAAGCATAATCCAAATGCGTCCTGTGCTTATCATACTGGATACATAGGACATGCAACAGAGGATTGCTTTATTTTCAAAACCAAGGTTCAGGAACTCATTGATAAGAAAGTTCTAACTTTTGCTGAGGTAGGACCTAACATTCAGAATAATCCGTTGCCAAATCACAATGGACCTGTAGTAAACATGATTGAGGTTAGTTCAAAGTTTAAATTGGTCATGGATGTTGACGAGGTAAAGACCCCGATGACCGTGGTTTCTAAGAAATTGAATGAATACGGGCTGTTGAAAGGGTTGCATGGTAAGTGTCAGATTTGTGATGATAATCCCAACCAATGTCGAAGGCTGAAGGGTTGTGTCCAGATTTTGATGAACCGTGGTGAAGTGCAGTTTGCCAAGTCTAGATCGGTTGAGGAAGTTGCCGCTATCAAGCTGTTCACCATCGTCTATAGAAAAGTTCCGGTGGAATCCCCTAAGCAGAAGAGGGTGCAACCCATCGTTGTTTATCCGCCGAAGCCGTTTTCGTATCAGAATTCCAAGGAGGTACCTTGGAAGTATGGGTCAACTGTGTTTTCTGGAGGTCAAGAGATAAGGTTCGCCAAATCTGAGATCGTGAATGTTACAGCCGGTGGAGGTATGACTCGTAGTGGACGAGTGTTCGCTCCGAAGGTCACTACGAAGCCTGTGTAAATTCCAACTGTTGTTTCTCCTAAGGAGACACATGCAACTACAACCCTTGTTGTTTAACAAGGGGCATCTACTGTCATTCCAGTACCAACTATCCCGTCTGAGGATGTTCCAAAGAACAAAGAGACCCTTGATGATCAAGAATTCCTTAAGTTGATCAAGAAAAGTGACTTTAAAATTCTGGATCAGCTGGGTCAGACTCCCTCGAGGATCTCAATTTTGTCCTTACTTATGAGTTCGCCTGCGCACAGATCAGCTTTGTTGAAAGTCTTGAACAGTGCTCTCATTATGCATGATATATCTGTCGTCGAGTTTGATAATGTGGTGGCCAACATAACCGCAAGTCGATATTTGGGCTTTAATGAATAAGAATTGCCTCCTGAAGGAACTGCGCACAATAAAGCGCTGCACATATCTGTAACCTGCACAGACACCCTGTTATTTCGTGTTCTAGTGGATACCGGTTCTTCCCTCAATGTGATGCCTAAGGGCACATTGAGTTAATTACCAGTGGAAGGAAACTAGATGAGACCAAGTGCCTTAGTTGTCAGAGCGTTTGACGGGTCTCGAAGGCAAGTTATTTGGGAAGTGGACTTACCCATCAATATTGGGCCGCATTTATTCACCATTACCTTCCAGGTGATGGATATTAATCCTACGTACAATTGCCTACTGGGTCGTCCGTGGATCCATGCTGCATGGGCAGTTACCTCCACTTTGCATCAGAAGTTGAAGTTCATGTTTGATGATCAGCTTGTCATCGTATGTGGTGAAGAGGATTTGATTGTAAGCGAGTTATCATCTTTTCAATACGTCGAGACTAAGGAAGGCATAGCTGAGGTGCCATTACAGTATCTCGAGTTCGAAGATGTCAGCTCTGCTTCAACTAGTCAAAGTAGATCACCACAATTGGCTTTAGAGTCTGCTAAGAGTGCTAAGGAGACTATCCAGAAAGGTGCTTTGTCAGACTGAGGGAATGTGATTGATGTGGTTGAGAAGCGTAATTGTTTTGGATTGGGTTATCGTCCTGGTCGACAATCTAGTTCACTTGGGTCAAAGCAGTGCAATTGGATCAAGTTCAATAGCGCGGGTTTCCAGCAGGGCAACATTGTGGCAGCTATTGATGATGCTGGTCCCAGTAATCAGACTTCAAGCCTTGTGCGCAAGTATCCGCCAGGTTTCAAGCTCAACAATTGGACATCTACCGTGATTCCTGTGGTTTTCCCATATAACATGTAATGCATTTTGCTTTCTCATTCCCTTGTCCTCGCCCGAGACGAATGGATACCTTGTAAAGGGCCTCACGCTTTTGCAATATTATGCGATCAATAAATAAAAGTTTTTGCATTCAAAATCATGCTCTATTTTCTTTCTTTATTTTACTTTTTCACAAATAAATGGCAAAAGTTTCTTTTATTTTTCACTTTTCAAAATAGCTCATTCTATTCATAAACATGCAGAAATAATAAAAGCATTGATAACAACATGGCAAACATCCATTGTAATTCTGGAATTCCAATTAACCAAGCCGAAGAAGATGGTGAGGAAGATTGTGAATTACCGGCTGAACTAGCAAGGCTCCTTGAGCACGAGCATAGAGAGATTCAGCCACACAAAGAGCCAGTTGAAGTTGTCAATCTTGGTAATGATGAGGACAGAAGAGAAGTCAAGGTTGGCACATCCCTCGCAGAGCATGTACACTCCGAGTTGGTCAAGTTATTGAAAGAATATGTTGATATCTTCGCCTGGTCCTATCAAGATATGCCTGGGTTGGATACCAACATCGTTGAACATCACTTACCACTCAAGCCCGTATGTCCTCCTGTCAAGCAAAAACTCAGAAGGACTAGACCTGACATGGCACTCAAAATCAGAGAAGAGGTAAAGAAGCAACTTGAAGCTGGGTTCCTAGCCACTTCCGAATATCCTGAATGGATTGCCAACATCGTCCCAGTTCCCAAGAAAGATGGGTAAGTCAGAATGTGTGTGGATTATCGAGATCTCAACAAGGCAAGCCCGAAGGATGATTTTCCTTTGCCTCATATTGATGTCTTGGTAGACAACGCGGTGCCGTTCTCTGTCTTTTCCTTCATGGACAGTTTCTCAGGATATAATCAGCTCAAGATGTCCCCAACTGATATGGAGAAGACCACTTTCATCACGCCTTGGGGTATATATTACTACAACATCATGCCATTCGGTCTAAAGAATGCAGGGGCAACATACCAACGTGCCATGGCAACCCTCTTTCACGATATGATTCATAAAGAGATTGAGGTTTACGTGGACGATATGATTGCCAAGTCCAAAACTGAGGATGATCACCTGGTTCATCTGAAAAAACTGTTTGACAAACTCCGAAAGTTTAGATTGCAGTTGAATCCTGCGAAGTGCACCTTCAGAGTTCGATCTGGTAAACTGTTGGGTTTTATTGTGAGTCAGAAGGGCATTGAAGTTGATCCTGATAAGGTTCAGGCAATTCAGAACATGCCGCCTCCCAAAACAGAAAAAGAAGTTTGTGGCTTTCTAGGCAGACTCAATTACATTTCAAGGTTCATTTCCCATTTGACGGCTACCTGTGAACCAAAGTTCAAATTACTAAGAAAAAATCAATCGGTTGAATGGAATAATGATTGTCAGGAAGCATTTGACAAAATAAAACAATACTTGCAAGAACCATCGATCTTAGTACCGCCGGTTCCTGGTAGGCCTTTAATCATGTATCTCACCGTTCTCGATGAATCAATGGGATGTGTATTGGGTCAACATGACAACAATGGCAGAAAAGAACATGCAATATAACTATCTGAGCAAGAAGTTCACTGATTGTGGGACCAGATACTCACTCTTAGAGAAAACTTGTTGTGCTCTGGTCTGGGCTGCTCGACGCCTACGACAATACATGATTTGCCATACTACTTTGTTGATATCTAAAATGGATCCAATAAAGTACATATTTGAAAAGCCTGTTATCTCTGGAAGGATTGCTTGGTGGCAGATGTTGTTAACTGAGTATGATATCCAACATGTTACCAGAAAGCAATAAAAGGGAGCGTCTTGTCTGACTACCTTGCTCATCAACCTGTAGAGGGTTATCAACAGATGAAGTTTGACTTTTCGGATGAGGATGTTCTGTTCATCAGAGATTATGAGACTCCGGACCCTGACATAGGACCCGAACCAGGGGCGCGATGGACGCTCGTGTTCGATGGTTCCTCCAATTCTAAAGGTCATGGAATCGGGGCTATCCTCATCTCTCCGACAAGTTTTCACCTTCCCTTCACTGCTAGATTATGCTTCGCATGCACTAACAATATGGCTGAATACGAAACATGCATCTACGGTATTGAAGCAGCTATCGACATGAGAATCAAGATTCTTGAGGTCTATGGAGATTTTGCCTTGGTCATCGATCAAGTCAGAGGGAATTTTGTGACTCGGGATTCCAAGCTAGTTTAGTACCAACAACACATTGCGAAGTTGATTCCTTACTTTGATGAAATTTCTTTTCATCATATCCCCAGAGAGGAAAATTAACTAGCTGATGCTCTTGCCACTCTAGCATCCATGTTCAAGGTCAAGTGGAAGAATGAAGCTCCTCATATCCGCATTGATCACTTGAACGAACCAGCACACTGTTTAACAATCGAGGATGAGTCTGATGACAAGCCTTGGTTCTACGACATTAAAAGATATCTGGAAAAACAGGAATATCCCGAGGGTATCACTATCGCTGATAAGAGAGCTCTTAGACAGCTTTGCGCCAAATTCTTCTTAAGTGGTGGTATATTGTACAAGAGGAATTATGATTCTGTGTTGCTCAGATGCGTGGATAGACATGAAGCAATCACGATCATAAGGTCCATACATGAGGGCTGCGAGGGTGTACTTCCTAAAGGTCCTGCTATGGCCAAGAAGATCCTTCGGGCTGGGTATTACTGGACGACAATGGAGGTAGATTATTACAACTTTACCAAAAGATGTCACAAGTGCCAAATCTATGGAGACAAGATCCATGTGCCTCCAACTCCATTGGATGTTTTAACTGCACCTTGGCCATTCTCCTTGTGGGGTATAGATATGATTGGAATTATCGAGCCGAAGGCTTCCAACGGTCATCGATTCATTCTGGTTGCTATCGACTACTTCACCAAGTGGGTTGAAGTTGCTTCTTATGCAACCGTTACACGACAAGTGGTTGCCAGATTCATCAAAAAAGAGATAATCTGTTGTTATGGCTTTCCTAGCAGCATTATCACGGACAATGCAAGCAACCTGAACAACAATATGATGAAGGAGTTATGTCAAGAATTTAAGATCGAGCACCACAACTCTTCACCATATCGGCCCAAGATGAATGGCGCCATTGAAGCAGCAAACAGAAACATCAAGAGGATTGTCCAGAAAATGGTCAAGACTTACAAATATTAGCATGAAATGCTTCCCTTTGCACCACATGGCTACCGAACTTCAGTTCGCACTTCTACTGGGGCAACTCTGTATTCGCTAGTGTATGGTATGGAGGCAGTTCTACCCATTGAAGTCGAAATTCCTTCACTCAGAGTCATCATGGAAGCATGTCTTGATGAAGCTGAATGGGTTCAATCCAGATATGACCAGCTGAATCTCATCGAAGAGAAGCGCCTTGCAGCTGTTTGTCATGGTCAATTGTTTTAGAGATGCCTCAAGCGAGCTTTTGACAAGAAAGTTCTTCCTCGAACATTCTGTGAAGGCAAACTCGTGCTCAAGAGATATTCACCTGTTCACTCGGATCCACGAGGCAAATGGACTCCCAACTACGAAGGACCCTTTTTTGTCAAGAAAGCCTTCTCAGGTGGAGCCCTGATCCTCACCACAGTGGATGGGGAGGAGTTGCCATCGTCCGTGAACTCCGATACAATCAAAAAATATTATGCCTGAAAAAAATGGATAAAAGTCCGCTAGATTGACATCCGCAAGGACAATCTATGCAAAAATGGACGTCCCGATGGACCAAAAAAAAGAGATGTTCATGCAAAAGTTAGGGACAATGAAAAAACAATGATAGCCCGCAAAGTTGAAAACCCGAAAGGGCGACTTAGGTTAAAATGGGTATCCCGGTGGACGAAAAAATTGGAAAAAACATGTCCAAGCAAAAATTAGGGATAAAGGAATTGACTGTGAACACTTGAGCCCCTTTCATCATAGCTAGAGCTCAGACGGTAATAGAACATTCCAATCATCATCAACAGGTGCAAGGCGTTGGAGCATAGAATTACTGTGGATGGTGGCCAATGTTGTAATCAATGCAAAGCATGATTTCCCTTTGCCATTTACATTTGTTTTTCATTTTTATTTGCAAATTTCCTCATCAAAGATTTTGCATCCTTGTACACACTTTATGTACAAAAATTTTACATTCAATAAAATGCATTCTTTGTTATCTCAATTTGTTTCATTCCAGTATTTTGTTTGCAAAATAAATAATTATTTGCGATCACATAATACTAAAAAGCGTTGAGAACAATAAAAAGCTAAATCAATCGGGAAAGCATTATGCATTGCATTTGTTACTGGTAACTCCTGCAGGATAATTAGTAATATCCATTGGTAAGCCTAACGCCTGGCCGACAATGTGATGATTCTGTGAAGAAGTTGTTGTTTCCTCGGCAGAGTCATCATTCTCCCCAGAAAACACCATTACGATTTGTCAAAAAGCTTGGTTGTTTACATATATTTTCTCCGACAGACTTGTAATGTCTCTAGACAGGTTGCCGAAGTGTTCCCAGCAAAGACACTTTGCTCGCTTTTCCCCAGCAAGGGTTGTACATCATCTCCAATAATTTGAAACTATTTGTCCCCAGCAGCAGTGGTTTCTCCTCAGCAAAGTCAACATGGTTTGGAAGGATGTTTTTCCACGCAAAGCCAATCTCGGTAGAAAGGATTTATTTAATTCTTTCATCCCCAACAGAGACAACCGTGGTGACTTAGAAACCTGAGATGTTCTCGGTTTCTTTTCCCAGCGGAATCATCATCCTTTGTGAACTCTCTTCTCCAACAGAAATTGTCTTTATCTGCGGGTCCTCTCCCCGACCGAGGGTGTCGAAGTCGTTTTGCTATGATTTCTACCTAACTGCTTCACACTGTGCCTTATCTTGCGCCTTTGCATTGCATGATATCAAGCATCATGTAGAAACGCATACATAGCATATGCATCGATCATATTCCCTCTCTTTTTGCCTGACTTATCTCCCAGCGGATTTTCAGCCAAACCTTGCACTTATCTATTCTACCTTTGCACCGCTCTTTTTGTCGCCGTCGGCCAAATTCTCGAGTTACTCTTTTATTTAATCCCCTTTTACCTCGAATCATCGAAAAGATGGCGCAATTCGTACATTTAGGTCCAAGAGGATTAAATAGGGGCAGCTGTCGTAACCCGGAATTTGACCTCCCTTTTTGTCCTTTGGCATGAGCATAAGCACTCACATCGCTGGCATACGCATTCGCACTTTCCTTTTTGTGTTTTGGTTGCAGGAATATGCAGGTTTTCCAAGCCCGATAAATCATATCCTCACAAGATCATCACATTATCAAGACAAGCACAAAATAAGGATTTCCATGCCTATTTATCAAAACAAGAGGTGGAAAATCGAAACCGGGACCACAACACCATTTTTAAGCAAAATTGGGCAAAATTGGCTAGAGTAATCGATTACTCAAATAGGGTAATCGATTAACCTGTGTCAGTTTGCAAATTCTGCTGTTTTTTCATGACAGCAACTTTGCACACTCTTTGGGCTTTGATTCTACATTGGTCTAGTAGCATGTGGAACATTCTGGAGTCTTCAAGAATTCACTCAAATTTACTCCAATGCATCATTTCCAATTAAGTGCACCATGTTCCTTGTTTTCCAAGTAATGTGGATCTTTGGATGTTGGAGTTCACCTTGGGATTGTTACCGAGTTGGTTCTAACTAACCGAGTTAACCGCCTTGACTCGGTGAGTCAAGCCCAACTAACTCCTAGCCTAGTTCCAAACCCAAAGCTAAGTCCTAACCAAATTCCAAACCTATCATACTCCAAACCTAAAGTCTATATAAACACATCTTCACTCACTTTTCAAGGGGACCACCATTTCATCCACAATTTCTCAACCATTCTACACATTTCACTCTCAATTCTCTCACATTCTCTATGATTTTTTTCTGCTACATCTTCATCTTCATCTCAATTCTCTTCCAAAACCTCACCAAAGCTCTTCATTCTCCATTGAAGAATAATCACTTCTACATTGGAAGTGATTATTTCTTGAGCTTGACCTTCATCACCATTCCATTCACTTGGATTTCTGGAGTTCTAGTAGCTTTTGGACTCATCTCAAGTGATTTCTTCGAGGTTCAACGGTTTGAATTCGTATTTCGGAGTTTCAGTGCAATTTGATCGGTTTCGATACGTTTTGGCTATAATTGAAGATTCCTCTGGTTTTCTTTGATTATCTTATTCAAGATCACATTGCAACATTTGCCAAGGCACATCTCAGCCTTGTAGGTTAGTGGATCTCATTCATTTTTCTGTTCCGATCGTTTTCGTATCATTGCGATGTAGTTTCAATGTTTTTGCATGTGAATTGATTTTACCATTGCTTGATCCATGATCTTGATTGTTTAATTGATTATATTGTTGATCATTTGCTGTTTCTAAACTTGATTTTTCGTGCACAAACTCATACCCTAGCATGTGGTAGTTTGGACAAGTGATTATGTGTTGAAAATTGCTTTTGGAAAAGTTGTTTTGTTGTTTTTTGCCACTGTTACAGTGGTAATCGATTACTCAAAGAGGGTAATCGATTACTCAGCAAGTTTTTTTTTACCAAATTCTGTTATTTTTGAGCAAGTAATCGCTTACTTAAAGAGGGTAATCGATTACTCTGCACGTTTTTCACCAAATTCTGCTATTTTAAGCAAGTAATTAATTACCTACTTAGGGTAATCGATTACCACTGTACCAGAGTGCCATTTTTGGTGTTTTTCAAGCTTTTTTGGCATCATTTCCTTCTCTAACTTCCATGGATTGATATGATTGATTTTTATGGATGTTTTAAGTGTCATTTAACTTCTGTTTGAAGCTTATTCATGAACTTTCGATGCACGATTTTGATTATTCGATTTAATCATATTTTTGGCATCATGTGAATATAATCATTCTTGCATTTTTCTTTGATCACAATAACATGATTTTGTGTTGCATTTTGTTGATCATTTGGTACAATGTTGTACTCCCTTTCTTGGTTTTGCATTAATTTCATTCTTCATGGATGAGCTTAATCTTGTATAATCAATAATTCGCACCTTTTGCCTTAATGATTTTTCACTCTCTTTGAAAAATTGTTGGCATGGCATTTCCCATTGATTAATTGATCGAAACCATGTTTCGATTAGTTGATCTTCCCCTTTCCTCTCTTTTGGCTTCCTTTAGAGCTTTCTCTCTCGATCCCCTGTGGAGTTGGAGTTTCGCGCTACGCCCTACATCAGAGCACTGTACAACTTGGAGTTATTGTGTCGTCTGTCTCAATTTCTGCATTACACCCTGTGTGTTAGAGAAGGAGTGAGAATGGAGAATTCCTACTCTCATTCTGACTACTTCAGGTAGGGGATGAATGACCCTGTGCTTGGCTTAATCACCTCTATCTCCAGGCGGTAGTGTGCTTTCTTTCCCTAGTTGAGTTGATCCTTGATCACTCTTTTCTCTTTGCAATCACTTTTGATCCTTGATCACTCTTATCTCTTTCGATCTTTCTCTTGATCAATCACCTTCTTGGTTACGATCCTTTGTTCATTGGGTTAGCAAGCCTTCTTCGTTTCAATACCCTATTCTTTTCTTGCGGTCAATCATTGTTCTTTTGATTCCCCTGGAGAGTCTCTTTTCTCTTTCTTCGGTTAGATACAATACTCCTATTACAACCGAATCCCTTGCGGAATTCGCGAACTTCTCATGGTTCTTCTCCTTTGTTGGTTAATCACTGCCTGCTGGTTAAAACACCAATATTTGCACTCCTTCTCAGTTAACCACAGCCCGTCTGTTAAAACCCTGAGTTTCCTTTTGGGTTAATCACCTATTCTTGGTTAATCACCCTTTTCTTCAGTTAACCACAGTCCGTCTGTTAAAACACTGAGTTTCCTTTTGAGTTAATCACCTTCTCTTGGTTAATCACTCATTCTTTTCGGTTAATCATAGTTCTCCTGTTAAAACCGAATCCCCAGCAATTGGCAACTTTTCTTGGTTCGAATACTTGCACCCAAGTGGTTAGCAACCTCTTTTGGTTCAATACCCTTCTTCGTTGGTCAAGTGTTGTTTGTTCCATCAATACCAACACCCCTTTTGGGTTACGACCTTCGGTCGGTCCTACACCCGTTCTTCTGGTTAATCACAGTCTTCTCTGTTAAAACCAATGCTTCTCTATCCCCACAGAGTTGCAATCCTTTTTTCCTCTGTTAACCACTGTCAGTCAGTTAATATACCGATGCCCCCTCAGAGTCAAACACCTTATCTTGGTTCAGCACTCTCTCTCTTGGTTTATCACAGTCCGTCTGTTGACACCAGCCTCTTTTCCCCGCCAGAGTCTTACTCTCTTTCTTCGGTTAACCACTGCCAGCCAGTTAATATACCGAGTCTCCCTTTTCTCTTGGTTTTGACACCATCCCTTTATTTGGATCCCCAGTGGATTCTTTTCTATTCATTTTGCTCTTACTTTCTTGGTTTCGACACCAATCCTCTTTGTCATCCCCAGCGGATTTTCTTTCATTCTTGGTTTTAACACCATTCTTTTATAGTCTCTTGCGCAATCGCTCTTACTGTGTGGTCTTCCCCAGTAGAGTTTTTCTTTCACTCTTGCTCTTGGTTTTGACACCACTTCTTTTGTTTTCCTGTCTCTTTCTTGTTTAGTTTTTCGTTTGGTTCCACGAACTAGGGAAGCTCTGATTCTGCATTCTTTTGAATGTCAGATACGTAGGCACGAGACGCGATGTCTTGGCGAGCACACTTCCACCTTTCTTTCCTTCTCCCTTTCTTCCTTCCTCTCTGTCCCCTAGTTCCTTTGAACTACGACGCTCTGATTTCCTCATTGCACTATGAGGGTACGTAGGCACGAGGGTCCTAATCCTCCGCGAGCACTTTCTTTTCTTTTCTTTTCTTTTTCCCCTTCATTCTCTCTCTCTCCTCTTTCTTTTAGCTAGAAGCCTTTAGATAGATAACCCATCCAAGCCTAGAAGCAAGCGAAATGGTTCCCGTCGAGTACGACGGATGTGTAAGGTGCTAGTACCTTCCTTTCACATAACCGACCCTCGTTCCCTTTTCTCTTCCCCTTGGGTTTTATCGATATTTTCCCTGTCCTTTGGGACTAAATAAAGTTCGGTGGTGACTCTGTGTTATCTTTGAGTGTGCGATTCACTCAGGATGTAAACCAGCCATCTCCATGCGTGCCTATGGGACTTGTAGAGATCAGGTGCTAATTACGACTGAACTCAGTTCCGTAGAAAATACCGACTTTAAGACCCCGTCTCACACTCTCGTGCTATTGACAAGAACCACACTTTCCAACCACGGGATTTGCTCTCGCTCGCCCATTTCAATTAAAAAGCTTGTTTTGAAACTCAATGAGATTCTAAACAATGACTAAAGCACTCTCGCTATTTTTAGGATCGATGCCTAGTTTCCACTATCCAGTTTATTCCTCACACTCTCGGGCGAACGACCTGAACTTTAGTTTATTCCTCACTCTCGTGTCGAAATAATAAGACATGCAATTTGGAAACTAAAACCAAAATTATCATACAATCATAAATTCACACCTAAAGTTTTCTACCAAGTCCCGTCGGTAACGACGGTCCTCATACGCCGGTCTTAATTAAATTTAGCCAGACATTATTTTAACTACAACTAACATATTCATAATTAAAACATTCAAAACTATCATGTTAAACAATAATTAAAAACAATAACAAGTAAAAACGAGAAATAGTAAAAACCTGAAGTTAAACTAAATGCGATTGAAAATGAAAATGCCGGCAGACTTGAGATTACGATCCAAGATTACAGTACATAGGAAAATAGAAATAGAAAAACAGTTGCGACAATCCCTCGATGTGAGTTATTGCCGCTTTTACAAGTAAATTTGTGCCTAAGAACTAAACGGAATTTCTGCAGAGCTTCCGCACATCTTGGATGCTCCGGAATGTGTCCCAGAGGTCCTATATATAGAGAAACTTGCCCTGCAACTACCCATGGAACGTGCATGAAAATGGAGGGAAAAAAGAGGTTAACAAAAACTTCCTGAAATTGCTGCTGTTAAAAAAAACTGTTGTTGCGAACTAATGGCGAACGCTATTGGGCAAAGGCGAATGCCATTACCTTCTTCACTTTAAATGACGTGGCAGGAAGGGTGACGGTGAACGCCATCTACCTATGGCGAATTCCATATCAGCGACAGAGGCAGAAATGCTTCTTTTGCTGCACTTTTTGCTATTCTCTCACTCTTTTTCTAGTTTGCATTCGAATTTGTAACGGATGAACCTGATATCCACAAAACACAATAAAATGAAGTAGAATGCAATAAGACTCGATAAAATACGGACAAATAATACGCGCAATGAGCCTAAAAACATGATACAATTTCTCGTTATCAAACTCCCCCACACTTAGATCTTTGTTTGTCCTCAAGCAAACTCCCAACGCAATGAAAACAGTAAGCATAATATCTGAAACATAGGCAAGACATGACTCTAAAACGTATGCGACTTCCAGGCTAATGCTAAATAGATAGGTACTAAATATCGATAACAAGGACACCGTACAAAGACTCTCCCCTATGCAATACCAATCCAAATCATTCCATTATGACTCGACCTACGTTCTTCGTTCCTTTTCACCTCTTTTTCATTCTCGCGCGATCACGTTAAGCCCGTTATTCACATGGTAAGTGAACCTATTAGTGTTTATGATCTCGTTATTCAATTTTTCGCATTTTTTCTTCTTTTCATTTTCTTTTCTTTTTGAATTTCAAGAATCCGATCTGTTGGGCTAAATGGTCGGGTGAGGACCACCTAACTTAGAGGGAACGTATCCTTTCATCTGCTTTTCTATAAAACTATTTAATTCAATTTTTCGAGATCAAACACATATTTGCATCAGTTCATTACTTAGTATGTGCCTTAGGATGGTGCTGACCGCTAGTATAAACTACTCAAGAGGCTAATACAAAAACTCAAAAATCAAGGTCTCGGCAAAATGGTTATTTAAATCGATGTCGCATACTTATGGAATCTAGGGTGTTAGGACGGTACCGATATTATCAAAACTTTCCCAAGTCTACTTAACATAGCCTAGAAATGAAAGACAACCTATACTCTCGGAGTGTCATGCCATTGAATCAGAATTTTTTTTCATTGGGAGTCAATTTTAAGGGAATTCTCTGACAAAAAGAAAAAGTAACATACAATAGGACTCAATCGGCGCACAAAAGGCTCAACACACAAACAGAAAGCAATTTAACAATAACTAACTAGAAAACATAAAAGCAACATAAAAACAACAGGAAAAGTAAAAATAAAGCAGTAAAGCTCCTCCCCCACACTTGAACAAAACATTGTCCTCAATGTTTCAGTACAAGGTGAAAGAAGGAGTAGGGAAACCTGGTGTGAGGCTCAGTGATGTCGGCCTCGGGCGCGGTGACATCCAAATCCTCTACCAAGTGCAGGGTGTGGAACATGTTGCATAAGCTTTCTCATATCCTCCACCTCTGTCCTTAGTCCGTCCATCTGCTCAATAAGGTCACTTATGTCATGCTCAGTCCTTTTCGCAAAATCAACCTTTTGTTGGATGACCTAGTCAAAGGCAACCCTCAGCTCCTCTTACTGCCTCTGCATGCTTTGAAGCAGTAGATCATGCTCTGCCTCCCTATCGTTCCGATGCGTAAGCTCGGACAAAATATCGTCAAGTGTACTCCAGATGACAATGTAATCATACTCCTCACAGGGCTGGTAGGTACCTAAAAATTGGTCAAAAAACAGGTGCGATGTGTGCGCGGGTGCTAGGCCCGGGAGCATTAGCAGCTTGGGAACGAGTGCCAATCTGTGGAGCATATTGCCCCATAAGGTTAGCATAAGCCCGGTTAATTGTCTCTTCCTCGTGATTGGGGGCCTCAGTGTCAAAAATCCAGTTAGTACTAATGAGTATATTAATGCGTGCGGCGCAAGGCAAAGTGACGCTCCTAACCTCCTGGTTACCAATCATTAAACGATATTTTCTGCAAGGCAAATTCTTGATAAGGTGCATGTAGCGGCAATACTCTAAATTAGCAAAGGGTATGGCTAACTGCTCAAGAGCAGCCAACTCGGTGTCTAAACCTAAAGCATAGGCTATAGAGGTAACCACCCCTCCAACACAAATATGACCACCGGCTCTACCGGCGGCGGATGCAAGATGCGATAAAAGGAAAGGTGTCAGGTTAACCTTAGTATTAGAGAGTGCACAATGGATGAAGAAAATATCTTTGGAATTCAAATTCCCAGTGTTTTCCCTGCCAAATATGGTGTTGGCTAAGATACGGTGGAGATACCTAATGGCTGGGTTATGAATGGCGGTGGCTTTAAGACCTTCCCAAGTGGTGGAGGTTTTACCAGTAATTTGACTCCAAAAGCCTATAGCATTAGACTGCCACTTACTCTCGAGAGGTGCTTGGCAAGAATATGCCTCTCTGCTAGGGAACTGAAAGATTGTGCCAATTTGTTATCGGGTGAGTGTATAATCCTTATTAACACATCCTAAAATCCATGGAACCAGTAGTGCGGGACAGGTCGTGGGAATATCAAAAAGAACTCAAAAACTCATAAGTCAATCTAGTGTATGTGAGGTTGGTAAGAGAACAGAAATTCAACATACGTATGTTTTTTAGCATCCACTTGACACTATCGAATATCCCTAAGTCGCGGATAACACCAATATGGGGATACCACGTAGCGACGACGGGTCTTTTTCATAGCTTGTGGAAGTTGGTTCTTTGATTCTCATCAACGATGCCTTCCGCGACTTCAATACCCATGTAATCAATATCTCTAGCGATTCTTGGAGGCATGATGGAGATAGGATGATAATGAGAGGGTTTGAAAGATTTGGACTGGAGATTATGAGAAGAAAAGAGGAAAGGTAGTGATGATGGAGTAAGAGTGATTTTTTTGGTGTTTTATAGAGAATGAGAAGAATTTGGATGGTTGGGGGTTAGGGTAGGAGTTAATAGAGTTTAATGTGGGTGGTTATGGAGAGGTTAAGGAATTTGAATGGGTTTGTGTTGGGAAAACGCGCAAAAAGAAACTGAAAAAAACGCGCAGGAACTGTTTGTTCGTTGTGATGGCGAACGCCATAAAGCACATGGCAAATGCCTTGTGTGTTGAACATTGATTTTCAAAATAAAAGGCCAGTGGCGAACGCCATCAGCATAATCGCGAACCCCATTAGGCTAAAATGCGCAGTTTTAATTGTTTAAGTCCAAAAATAGTGAATGGGGTATTTCTAAAAGCCAAAATACTGCTATTACGAGTTATAGGTGCAGATGGTCTATTTAGAAATTGAAAAATGCATAAAATTAGAAATATATAATAACTAGGAATAAAAATAAACAACAGAAAGGGAAATCACCTTAAATCAAATAACAGTAACAACAGGTCTTTGCCGATAAAGCGACGGTACAGTAAATGAAAAACAACGATGAAGGGAAATACAATGATAAACCAAAACAATTCAAAATAAAGAAACAACGAAAACAATGGTACAAATCATCAACATCAACCAATGTGGCGCCTAAACGAGTAAACTTGCTAGTATAAGCATCAGGTCCATTCGGAAATCCTAAAAGATCAGCCATCTCGTGGTGGGTAAAGCGGTATTTGGTTCCAAACTATCTGAAGTTAGCTAAGCCTCGGCCAAATCCGAAACTCGGTTAGGATCATAGTAAAGGGAACTCAGGAACTGAAGGGTGAGCCTACGGTACGGGGTAAATCTCTTTCTCACGGCAAAGTTAACCCAACCTATTTGGTTGAGAAGGTACATCACACTGTCTCTGAGTCCTAAAGTAGTCAAGGTAAGTCCATCAAGGTAAATCGATAATTCCATTTCCCTTTGAGCCAGAACATCAAAACGGTGTCTCTGAGCTTCATTCCTAAAAACAACATCCATGTCATCAATAGGCTCCATACTCCTAAGTCAGTGATTAGCTACCCTAAGCTATGCTAGCCTGAAATTAGACAAAGACTATGTTATTAATGGATTGTATCCCAAGGAAGTGTTAGAATAGATAATAATAGTAATAATAATAATAATAATAATAATAAGAAGAAGAAGAACGAAAGCATCGTGCAAAAATAAATAGTTATAATAGGAAAATTAAAAATAAAAGAGAGAATAAAGACCAAAGATCATGGGTTGCCTCCCACGCAGCGCTTGTTTAATGACGGTAGCTCGACATTAAATCGGTTTTGGGCTATTTCTTTGAAAGAGCGGATAGCTCTTCTAACTTGTAACTTATACAAAAATCCTTGTTTTCTATGTTGTGGTAATGCTTAAGTCGCTGCCCGTTTACAACGAATGTCTCATTGGATTTTCCTCTTATTTCTACGGCTCCGCTTTGGAAAACTCTTATAACCTCGAAGGGGCTAGACCATATGGAATAGATTTTTCCTGGAAATAGTTTAAGTCAAGAATTAAAGAGAAGGACTATGTCACCCTCGTTGAATTCTCGCCTCGTTATTCGTTTATCATGCCACTGTTTAGTTATTTCCTTGTAAATCCAGGCATTTTCATAGGGCATCTAGTCTAAGTTCTTCTAGTTCATGGATATCCAAAATTTTCTTCTCTCCTGCAGCTGCGTAATTCATATTTAGGGTCTTAATGGCTAATAAGCCTCGTGCTCAAGTTCGACAGGCAGGTGACATGATTTAACATAAACTAGTTTTAATGGAGTGGTTCCTATCAGAGTTTTGTAAGCTGTCCTATAAGCCCACAGAGCTTCATGGAGTTTTGCAGACCAATCCTTCCTAGAGGTCGCAATGGTTTTCTCTAATATATGCTTAATTTCTCTGTTAGAAACCTCAACTTTTCCACTTGTTTGGGGGTGATAAGGCGTTGCTACTCGGTGTCGCACTCCATATTTTAGCATCAATTTTCCAAAGATATTTGAGATGAAATGGGATCCTCCATTGCTAATGACAACTCTTGGCACACCGAATCTGGGAAAAATCACATTCTTGAAAAGTTTGATGACTACTCGTGCATCGTTAGTAGGAGAAGCCACTGCTTCGATCCATTTTGACACGTAATCAACTGCGACGAGTGTGTATTTGTTTCCAAAAGAAGACGAGAAAGGACCCTTGAAATCTATACCCCAAACATCAAAGACTTCTACTTCCAAAATACCCTTCAGTGGAATCTCATCTTGTCTAGAGATATTGCCAACGTATTGGAACCGGTCGTAATTTGTAACTGCGGTGTGGGCATACTTCCAAAGGTTAGGCCAAAATAGGCCAGATTGTAATATTTTTGCACAAGTCTTCGAAGTGCTTGCATGCCCTCCATAGGGTGCAGAGTGGCAGTGAGATATGATATCCTTTACTTCTGATTCAGTAACACATCTACGAAAAATTCCATCGGCGCCTCTCTTGAAAAGAAGGGGCTTATCCCAATAATAATGTTTAAGATCATGGAAGAATTTTTTCTTTTGTTGGTAGGATAAGTCTGGTGGTAGTACCCCAACTGCTAGGTAGTTGACAAAGTCATCATACAATGGCAGTGTGGTTTTTGTGCAGATCGATTCCACAACTTCATTCGTTTCTGCGTCATTATAAATTAAAGAGCATTCTCTTGTTTCACTTTCACTTTCTAGCTGGGCTACAAGTCGGTCATAGAGAAAATCATCATTGATGGGCACTTGATCGGGTTCTTGATCCTCGATTCAAGAAAGATGATATGCGACTACATTTTCAGTCCCTTTCTTATCTTTGATTTCTAAGTGGAACTCTTGTAAAAGCAGAATCCATCTTAAAAGTCTCGGTTTAGCATCCTTCTTACTTAACAGGTACCTAATTGCGGCGTGATCGGTATAGACAATTATTTTTGCTCCTACTAAGTAAGAACGAAATTTATCTAAAGCGAACACAACAGTTAGGAGTTCCTTTTCTATGGTGGCGTAGTTCATATATGCATTGTCTAAGTTTCTACCTGCGTAGTAAATAGCATGAAGCTTTCTATTCTTTCTTTGTCCAAAGACAGCGCCAACGAAATAGTCACTAGCGTCACACATAATTTTGAATGGTTTACACCAATCGGGTGGTTGCATAATAGGTGCAGTAATAAGAGCATTTCTCAGATGTTCGAACGCTTTCAAGCAGTCCTCATCAAATATGAATTCAACATCCTTCATTAATGAGCCCGTTAGTGGTTTTGCTATTTTAGAGAAATCTTTTATGAATCGTCGGTAGAAACCAGCGTGTCCTAAAAACCTACGAATTTCTTTAACGGTTTTCGGAGGTTGATGATTTTCTATAATCTCAATTTTTGCTTTATCTACTTCAATTCCTCTGTCGGATACTACATGTCCAAGCACAATTCCTTCTCAGACCATGAAATGGCATTTTTCCCAATTCATTACTATATTAACTTTAACGCATCGTTCAAGTACCATTTCTAGGTTCGATAGACACCCTTCAAAACTTTTCCCACAGACAGAGAAGTCGTCCATAAATACTTCCATTATGTTATCTATAAAATCATCAAAGATTGACATCATACATCTCTGAAATGTTGCGGGTGTGTTACACAGTCCAACCGGTATTCGTCGATAGGAAAATGTACCATAAGGACAAGTAAAGGTAGTCTTTTCTTGGTCGTCAGGATGAATAGGAATTTGTAAGAATCCAGAAATGAGAATGTTTAGCCAGTCGCTCAAGCATTTGATCGTTGAAGGGTAAAGGGAAATGATCTTTATGAGTGGCCTTATTCAGTTTGCTATAGTCTATACACATTCTCCATCTAGTTTGAGTTCGTTTTGCTATGGATTCGCCCTTTTCGTTACTAACAACTGTAACACCTCCCTTCTTCGGTACGACATGGACAGGACTGAGCCAGTTACTATCGGATATCAGATATGTAATTCCTGGTTCTAACAGCTTTTGTACCTCCTTTTTTTACTACATCGCTCAAGATAAGATTTATTCTTCTCTTATGCTCTCTAGAGGTTTTACAGTCCTCCTCTAGCATAATGTGATGCATACATATAGAGGGACTTATTCCTTTTAGGTCCAAGATATTATACCACATTGCTTTTGGATACTTTCTTAGAACATGTAGCAATTTTTTGGTTTCTATCTGTCCTAAGTCAGCATTGACTATTACTGGTCGTTCAAGCTCGGTGTCTAGGAACTTATACCTTCGATTTTTAGGTAGCGTTTTAAGTGCTATAGAGGGCTTCTTTGGATCGGGTGTTAATGCTAGACATTCCCTCAGACTGTCGTCTACGTATGGCTTTCGCCAACTATCGTCTTCGAATATAGGAGGTGCTGGAATCTTTAGTGCTTCAGTATACTTAGATGGTTCTATCTCCATTTCTTTCAAGCATTCGTCGATGACATCGACGAAGCAAGGTGAATCATCTATAGCTGGGGCCTTTAAGAATTGAGCTAAAATAAATTTGACTTTTTCTTCACCAAATTCAATAGTTAGCTTTCCTTTCTTGACATCAATGATAGCTCCGACTGTAGCTAAAAAGGGTCTTTCTAAAATAATAGAAATGTTGGAATCCTCTTTTATATCAATTACCACAAAGTCGGTAGGAATATAGAATTGACCTATACGAACGGGCACGTTCTCTAGCATACCTATAGGAAATTTAACAGAACGTTCCACTAGTTATAGAGACATTTCCGTTGGCCTTAACTCTCCTAAATCAAGTTTCTTACATGTGGATAAGGGCATTAAACTAACGCTAGCTCCTAAGTCACATAAAGCATTGTCTATGACAAACTTTCCGAGTACACAAGGTATAGAGAAACTACCTGGGTCTTTCAGCTTAGGAGGCATGTTGTTTTGAATAATGGTGCTACACTCAGTAGTGAGCATAACGGTTTCATTATCCTCGAGCTTTTTCTTGTTGGATAGGATCTCTTTAAGGAATTTAGCATATGAAAGCATCTGCATTATGGCTTCTGTGAATGGTATAGTGATATTAAGTTGTTTCAGAAGTTCTATGAATCTCTTAAATTGTCCTTCATTTTTAGACTTAGCAAGTCTTTGAGGACAAGGTATAGGAGGCTTGTATGGTGGCGGAGGCACATAAGGTGTTTCTTTCACTGCGGCCTCTTCACTTTTGTCTTCCTTTTCGTTATTACTTGGTTCGTTCATCTTTTCAGCTCCTTTACCAGGATTTTGATACATGGCAGGATTTTGGAGTCTTGGGTCGACTGGTCCATCAAGTTCTGTTCCGCTTCGCAGTGTGATAGCATTAGCATGCCCTTTCAGTTTTGGTTTTGGTTGACCAGTAAATGTTCCAGTTGGGGCTACTACTGTTGCTTATTGTTGGGCTACTTGAGGAATTTGAGTCTCTAACATTTTGTTATGGGTAGCCATAGCATCAAGTTTAGTTGCTATTTGCTTTAGCAATTCACTCATGTGCACATTTTGGTTGGCGAACTCTTTGTTTTGTTGAGTTTGAGTTGGTATGAAATTTTCTAATAACAGCTCAACATTTGACTTTCTAGGTGCTTGAGGAGCAGCGGGGGCTCCTTTCTGATATCCTGGAGGAACAGCGGGGGCTTGAGTTGGAGCAAAGAAGGCGTTGTTGCTCTTGTAGGAAAAATTTGGATGGTTCCTCCAGCCTGGATTGTAAGTGTTTGAGTATGGGTTTCCTTGGGCGTAATTTACTTGGTCGGTAGAAATACCAACCAATAAATGACATTCAACATTACTGTGCCCAGGGGTTCCACACAATTTACAATTTGGTGTCACAGCGGCCACGGTGGCTGCTGGAGCTACAGTCAAACTTTCAATCTTTTGAGTAAGTGCATCCACTTTAGCACTGACACGGTCTAAACTATTAACTTCGTACATTCCGCTCTTCGTAGAAGGTTTTTCTGTCGAAGTTCTCTCACCTCCCCATTGGAAGTGGTTTTGAGCCATATTGTTGTACCCCAAATTTTACCCTTAGATCCATTGATCTCTTGCATGTCATATTAGGTCAATCATGTTGCATAGCTAACCCTTTTATCAGGTTTTGTTTGCTTTTGTTTCATATGTGAATCAGGTCTTATTTCAAGAGGATTCAAGGGTTGTTCATTCAAGATGTTGGATGGAGCATTGAATCAAGCAAGTTCCTCGTGTTCAAAGAGATATCTCCATAACCATCTCCATAACAATTTCTCTATCCATTTTATTCACCCTCAATTGTCTTTCTTAATTCCTAACTAATTTCAATAGTCATCCATTAACCAAATTTTTTATCCAATTTCATCTATATTTGTCAAAATCCATTTTCCTAAACCATAACCATTTCACTTATCAAATTTCACCTATTATTTATTTCCTTTTCTAAACCATTTCTTCTTGCTAACTAAAAAAAAGAGAAAGAAAAAACCAAACCTTAAAACATTTGATCTTTCAGCCCATCACTATAGGCCCATCGTTGCAAATCATGTTACAAATTATAATTGAAATGAAGCTCATTGGATGAGGACCAATAGGAATCATGCAAGATGGCTTTGACTTTTCAACTCTATCCTTTCAGCCAATGAGGAGACGCCGCGTGGCTTGGAAAGAAGTAAAACAACCAAAAACATTTCTTCTCCTTTGTCGTGTCTTCGTGTTTCAGAAGAGAAGAATAAAATTCAAGAGGATTCATAACCGGTTCATCCCAAACCATTTCTATAACCCAATTCTTGGCGCGTTAATTCACTTTTGAAAATCTCTAAATCACTTCCCGTTTGAGCTTTCATTGCCTTGATTCATTAAAAGTTGTTCTGAAGAGTTACTCGTTTCAGCATACGGACTGCTTTCGCCTGCAGATACCCTTGCGTGATCCCAACCATTGCCTCATTTGATACCCACTCTTATGACAACATAGAAGGAGTTTTAAGCAATGCACGAAGTCATGAAATTTACCCTGCACCTCTGAGGCTTTTGTGCAGCAGGGGAAGGGCGTTTGTCTCCAAGAAGTTGACCAAATTTGAATTTGAAAGGAGACATTGCAAACCCTATTTTTCTTCTCAGCATACCATGTGTTTGTTCATTGGACTCAAAGAACCAGAGCCCATCTGCTCAGCCTATAAAAGGAGCTCACCTCAACACTTAAACTCACCAAGAATTTTCATAAAATACTCAAATAGTCCCTGAGTTCTAAGCTTCACGAGTAAGAAAGGAGAAGGCTTGCTTTGGAGTTCGCTTGTTAGTTCAGAAAGGAGAGTATTCAGTACACCCTTTGAAGGTACAATGGACATTACTCCACTTGGTAACATACTCTTTCCCTTTTGATAATCATGCTCAACTGATATTATTATGTCATGTCTCAATCTTAACTGTTGTAATGTGCATTATGTTGTTCTTTTACATATCTATGGCTTGCTAATATGTGCTTGAGTATGCTTGACTGTTTCGCCATGGCTTGATATCATGAAGTAAGTTTGGTTTAATTTGCTTTGCTGATATGTTGCGATAGGCATGTATGCTGCTTTTTGTTTCGAGTTATTATGCTTGAGATATCACCATGATGATAATGCTTTGGTTTTGTTCATTGACTGGCTGTAAGTTTACAAGGTTTCATTTTGGGTGTTATACTGTCAAATTTAGATGGATAGAAGTGCTAACCTTCCCATGTATGTCTTGATGTTAGGATGAGTTGAGATCCTTGAGTTTCAGTCCCATACTTATTTCTGATATGCTCATAAGTTTTATGATGGATGAACATATTTATCACTTTTGTTGGTGTGTTTAATGTTTGACTGAATGTTGTTAAGTTATTTTCATTAAAATAGCACTGGTTTTCTTCATCAATGGATGATCATATTGTATACCTAAGCTCATAACCACGATTTATATCCAAAAATTGCCTAAGTGTTATTGCTTTGAAACTGTTTTGTCATACTCTGTCATAGAGGTTACCTTTTGGTATTCTTGGATTTAACTACATTATGATATGCACTGTCTGTCCATGGCATGATCTTTATTTTCTTGACTTATGTGCTCAAATGTTTGAATGGCTAAAATACACTACTGGTTATGTTTTTTATTAACCTGAACTTGTTGCTTTTTTTTTCTAGCTTAAGTTTTGTTGTTCTAACCATGTACCTACAACACTTCACCACTTGTTTGAAATTTGTGTGCCAAGGCCATCTGTTTATATGTCTAAGAATTGATACATCTAACTGCTGAATGCATGCTGAATGTTTACTTGTTATGCACAACTTGCTGGTATGATAAGTTTAAGAATGTCTTTCCAAGCATGTTCATCATTATTCCACTAATATTTTGGTCCATAATATGCAATGTTTAGTTTGCTACCTATGTGATTTAGGACTAATTGGTAAGCCTAAAATCCATGTTAGATGTGCCTTGCTATGCTTAAAACTGATTGTGTCCATGTGCCATATGCTGTCAGTTTGGTATTTCCAATTTATGTGCAAGTTTTAAATGTCAAACATGATATGTGCTTTTCTGCCTTGTAACCTTGTTTGATCTTGATTGCTAAATCTTTTGAAGTATTAGTCTTGATACTTCATGCTTGCTACCATAGAACTATATGCATTTTTGCTCTGCATTGCCTTAAATCAAAATTGGTTTTGATCCATGCCTTTAAGTTTGTTTAGTATTCATTATGTGTTAGTACAACAAGT
Source organism: Lathyrus tuberosus (assembly GCA_022829125.1). Taxonomy (NCBI): domain Eukaryota; kingdom Viridiplantae; phylum Streptophyta; class Magnoliopsida; order Fabales; family Fabaceae; genus Lathyrus; species Lathyrus tuberosus. The sequence continues at coordinate 1,914,816 of JALAZF010000467.1, read as the reverse complement.
ATCTGTTTCACCATGCCATGCCACTGTTTGTTCTGAATGACTTTACTTAAGTGAACTTGTTGCTATGCTGTCATGCATTGTGCCTTGTTTTGCCTTGAACACATGTGTTTAATTCATATGACCCTGGACCATATGGAAGTTATTCTTGTTGTGTATTCATCATTAGAAACATGACAGATCCTACTTGTATCACCATGATGAGTGTGAAGCCATTTGTTTGTGCTTATATTCATGCCTAACCACTTTTTGATTTGGATGTCTATATGTGTACAATCTCTGTTTGAATCTTTGTTTTTATGACAACATTGTGTATCTAAATGCCATGAACTTGATGTGTAATTAAGTTTCTCAACTATCATCATGTCTTTGTATGTTATCCATTTGGAAGTTTGCCTGTTGCCTTGTTTAATAACCCCAATGTATCATGACTTTTGGATCTTGTTATTTGACTGGTGTGCTGGCATTAATTGGTGTACATTTAATCCTATGAACTCATGGCCTTGTGGAATGTACAATAACTGCTCTAATGACATTGTTGCTTGTCTGCACTGAATGTTGCTATTTGTTGATGTTTTACCCTGATGTTGTCACCCTATTTAACACGCATTTGACATGATTCTAAAACTGTCACTGATAGTTAGAGTAGTCTTGGAATATGTCATTGCTTGATCTGTCCTATTCCTATTTTCACAACTAGGCTGACATGTTTGAGTTGCTTCTGAATTTTGAAATCATGTTATTAAACTGATTGCATCATGCCTAACCATGTGCTTGCCATAATTTCATCATGTTACTTTCATTAGATACCTGGAGTGAGTAATGCAACCGTCTTGTTTCTGATTAACCATATGATACATGTATGCTAGCTCCTAAAACATTTTTGCTTTCATTCACTCAACATGTTCAGTATTAAACTTTTGCAATTCTTGAAACTCAACCTAGTGCCATGCTGTTTTGGATCCTTAGTCCACATGATTGTTTATTTAGTTGCATCCAAGATATGTCATTTCATTGAGTTCCTTTCGAATGTGTTGTATGCTTGTTAAATATTACTGCCATGCTTGTGTTTGAATCTGTTACACTATGTATTCAAGTGTTCCTTTACTTTGTGGGTGTTCAATTTGTATGGTAAAAGCATTTGTTTGGCATTTAATATGTATGGCTATTCATAATATTGGTGTTTTAATCATATGCTTCTGTTCTTTCCTAATTGCCAATGGTTTGAGAGATGAATGACATGGCATGATGTTTGGGCTGGCTGTGTGAGTTTGGATGCTTTGTTAATTTTGATCATGTGCACACGCAAGGGTTATGTATTAATTAAGTTATGTTTATTACCGGATGTAATAGCCACCCCAGTGGCAAGCACACACTAGCACGCGCCTATCTGACCCTTAGGACTGGGGTTCGAATCCCCCTCGCCCCAGTCCTTTTATTTTATTTTCTGATTTTCGCTTCCTTTACATATATATCAATGCTCTCATTACATGTTCAGAATGCGAGCTTGGCTTGGTTGGTAATGTTTTAAGCTTGCACACGCAGGGTCCTGGGTTCAATCCCTAGGAATGCCCTTTCCTTCTTTTTTACTACTTGTTTGTCTTGTTTATTTTTAAGTTTATGCTTTAATTTCAAACCTTCATAACTTGTTTATTTTTCATCCTTTTTCTTCCATTCTTTTTGCTATTTGTTTCTAATTGGATCCACTTGTTGAATATAAAAAGAAATGGTTGAAAATGTTTAATCTTATTTGCTTTTATTCATGTGGAAATTGGAAATTCTTTTAAGGTTTTATTGCACTTTTTTAATTCATCTCATGATGTTATCTTTGTTTATTATGTTTGAGCATTGTATAATATGAATAATTCTAACTTTGCATGATATTATGAACTTTGTTTTATCCTAATATCTTGTTTATGTCTTTTTACGTCATCTTATTAAATTCATATAGCTCTTTATTTCATAGTAATTTAAAATTGTCATCTTCCCCATTCCAAAGGAAAGTCCTCCTAAATTGACCCTTAAGTCACTAAACAAACCACCCTACCTTAACCTCATAAGTTTATCCCATTTCTTGGCCTCATGAGAGCCATGAAATCATAACTTAGTAATAGGTTAGACTTTTGAACTCTATGTGATTCTCACCAACATGAGAACTTACTTTCCCCCTATAACTTAGATTTAGAGAGTTATCGTGAACTCTAAAAATGAGCTCATACTTATTTCCCCTTGGAACTTTGGCCATAGTCAATGGTTCTTCCTTCACCCTTAGATCGGTGAACTACGGATACTCTGATTCCACTCCCGTCAGGATACGTAGGCGCAAGGTGCGATACCTTGTCGAGTATACTTAGATACTAACCCCTAGGGTTTTACCCTTTAGTATAGCACCTTTAGCAAGCGAGTAAGACATAACAAGCTAAAACAAGAGGTTCCCGTAGAGTACTACGGACGTTTAGGATGCTAATACCTTCCCTAGGCGTAACCAACCCCCGAACCTTAGATCTCCCCCCTTTAGGTTTTTCCTCGATCTTGAACCTTTCCTTTGGATAAATCAAAGTCGGTGGTGAATTCAAAGAAATGTGATGCAAGTTAATTAATAGCTTGTTATCCGATTCTCACCGCAACAGAAATGGCGACTTCACTGGGGATTTTCTGTTTTGAGGGTTAAGCCCACTTTGTTTTTGTTTGTTTTATTTATGCTTGCTTGCTACATATTTGTATGTTTACCTGTATATATGCTTTGCTTGAGATCTTTTGTTGACATGGTGCTTGAGTGGTGAGATAAGTCCTAACCCGGATTTGAGTGCACTTATGATAGGACGATGGTATATTCAAGGAGGCTTTGAGGGAGTCGATTCCTGAAAAAGTTAACTTAAGACACCATCACTCAGTTGAGGCCCTCTTGAGAGTCTAGTCATGTTGAACGAGTCTATTCGTGAAAACATGCTACTCTCGACCTAGGTGCCCTTGATGTTGAGGACCGTAGTTACCAAACCCCACTTGGCCTTTTAGGATGTAGTGTGATGACCATGATGGAGTCTATTTCTGAATTGGTTGTCACGCGATACTACACTCAGACGAGATTCTCTTGAGAATTTTATTGATTACCAAGTCATTTGGGAAGTCGATAAAATCCGAAAGATGGGTTGTCGACTCTGGGAACTTTTTAGAACCCTGTTCAATAGATGAAAACCAGTAGTACATACCAATGGGAAAGGTAAACCCTGGCTCCATGCCCAAACCTATCCCCTTTGTTTGTGTTTTTTATGTATCTTTGTGTGTGATTTGCATTCATACATCATAAGCATTCATATTGCATCTGTTTCATGGAACTTAGATTTCTTTTCTTGTGAAATATCAGAGGGATATCATGGACAGTTCAAGAAGAAATACTATCAAATACACTTTCAAGAGTCCAAAATTGGATGGCCTAAGGAGATTGGGAGACTTGCTAACAGACCCTGAAGGATTCATAGACAGATATGGGAGGTTGTGGGTTTGTTGAAGAAAGACATTGATGAAGGACTCCTCTCAACTCTGCTTCAGTTTTACGATCCAAAGTATCACTGCTTCACGTTTCCTGACTATCAACTCTTACCCACCCTTGAGGAATACTCTCAGATAATTGGTTTGTCTACCAAGGATGAGTTCCCATTTCCTATCTTCGAGAAGGATCCTAAAGAAGAAGAAATAGCCAAGAAAACTCATCTGGAGTTAGTTGACATCAAAAACAATTTAACTTTCTAAGGGGGGAATTTTTGGGTTAACTGCTAAGTTTTTTGTTTGAAAAGGCTCGTTATTTTGCTAAACACTCCAACCGGGATGCCTTTGAAGATGTTTTTGCGTTACTCATCTATGGACTTTTCTTGTTCCCGAATATTGACAACTTTGCGGATCTGAATGCAATCAAAATATTTTTGAAACAAAATCCAGTACCCACCCTGCTTGCTGAGGCCTATCACTCAGTCCATACGAGAAATGCTCATGGTAATGGACAAATTACTTGCTGCGTCCTCATGTTGTATAGATGGTTTATTTCGCATCTACCGAAGGCAGACGCATTCTGGGATTCCAAGAAAGGATGGTGGTCCCAGAGAATTATGGCACTCTCCCATGCAGACATTGACTGGTATAATCGGGTGTATGATGGAATCCTAATTAGAGATAGCTGTGGAAACTATGGCAATATGCCTCTTCTTGGTATTAAAGGTGGAATCAGCTACAATCTTGTATTGGCACGACGCCAACTAGGATACCCTTTGGAAGAAAAACCTCCCAGTATTCATCTGGAAAACATCTACTTTGAAGAATATGACAAGAACGAAGGGCAGAAGAAGCTGATCTTGAACGCTTGGGGTAGAAAGCGTAAAAGAGGAAGAAGTTCTTTGGGAAGACCTAACTGTGTGTCATTGGAGCCCTATCTCCAATGGGTCTGAAGAAGAGCTATAGAGTTAAAGATGCCCTACAAGAGGCAGGAACCAATTGCTTTGAAGAAAGAGCCCATTTTATACTTTATGTCAAGAGAAGAAGAGCTGGAGATTTCTTTAAGACAAGCCCAACGGTCAGAAGAAGCCTGGAAGCTCAAATATCAAGTGGTTGTTGAAGAAAACCTGGAACTCCAGAAACAACTACAGGACAAGAACGAAGAGTTACTCTCATGCAAGAAGAGAAAATCCCTGGAAGGTCCAAGCTCCTCTAACACTCATCCTCCTTCTTGGAAATCCATTATTGACAACCTCGTCATAGAAAGGGATCAGATGGAGAAAGAAATCAGAAGACTCAACATGAGACTCTTAGGAGAATCTCCTTAGGAATTTCTAGCTTTTATTTAGCTTCATGTTTAGGGCTTTTGAAAGTGTATTAACTCTTGTAATTCACCTTTTATTTAATGAGAATGAGGTCTTTTGATATCTCTTGATATTCTGCGAGTGTCTGAATTCCATGAAACTTTGCATTGCATCTTGAATTCTTTGCTAAACTATCAAGATACTAATTTTGTTTTGCAAATTTTGTAGAAATGGATGCTGCAGGGAAAACAGTTTGGCCTTATTTCTTTGAACTACCAGAGTTGGAGTGTTTGTTGTGGTTGGGAGAGATGATTGAAGACCAGTCAGCCTTTGCTGATAGATATGGGTGCATCATTCCATTGATGAGAGTCCCAGTGACTGTAGGACCCCTTGAAATTTTGGTCCAGTTGTATCATCCTACGTACCGCTATTTTGTGTTCCCTGAATTCCAGTTGGTTCCAACCCTAGAGGAATTCTCTGCCATGATAGGGATTCTGGTCAGAGAAGCTCCCATCTTTTTTGGGATTGAAGAAATGCTCTCCGCCAGAGACATTGCCAGAGCAACCAGAATCAGATTGTCTGACATCCAGGCTAACCTGACTAACAAAGGAGGAAAGCGTGGGCTTCCCGCCCAGTTCTTGCTGGAAAAGGCTCTTTACTTCAAGAACAGAGGAAATGAGGCTTTGTTTGAATCAACCCTCGCTCTGATGATCTACGGTTTGTTTCTGTTACCAAAGGCCAAAAATTTTATGGATGATCAAGCCATTCAGATCTTCACAATCAATAATCCAGTTCCAACACTGCTAGCCGATGTCTACCACGCCATTCAAACCAGGTATACGAGAGGCTGTGGACAAATCGTCTGTTGCGTGGCTCTTTTCTATAAGTGGTTCAAATCCTACTTGCCGAAGACACCAGCCTTTTAGGAGGTTGATGATTGCAAGATTTGGTCCAGGAATCTAATGGAATTGAAGCATACCGACATCGAGTGGTATGATTCAACTGATGAAGGAATTGTCATAATTCATAGCTGTGGGGATTGTCCCAATGTGCCTCTCATGGGGAGGAATGGTTGTATCAATTACAACCCTGTCCTTGCACGCCGTCAGCTGGGTCATCTGAAGGAGGGAATTCTAGATGATGAGGATATGCAGATGATGTTTTATGATGAAAAGGGAGGTTTTGAAATGAAGATGTGTTTGGCGCGCGCTTGGCGCCAAATTAGCAGACAACTATGGAAAGCTGAATGCCCAGTCACAGAGGCCCACTTACAATGGTGTCGCGACATAGCTCGTGTGATGATGAAGCCACTTCCTCGCCACGAATCACCCTCAAAGACAAAGCAGAGGATGGTGGAAGCTTTAGGAGAGTTGGTTCTTGCATGAGAGGGGACAAAAGAACGTATCAGCAAATTGATGAGAATGATTAATGGAGGAGAGGGATCATCAACCAGTGGATCCAATTCTTAGTTCCTTTCACTGCTCCTGATGTAATGCCCACCAGATTCTTGAATGAAGAAGTTTATTTTGTCAAAGAATCTATTGTCTATATTATTTGCAAAATTTCTTTGGTTTCTTGATAGTTTAGCTTGCATTTGCATTTGCATCCTCATTTGCATCATCATGTGCATTTTTCCTTATCTTATTTCACCGTGTTCTCTCCAGAATCGTCACACTGAATCCCAGACACAACTACAACACTCGGGCCCAAGCTCGATTTAGGATGTCAGAGGCATACGGAGAAATGGACAGAGTCAACAATGAACTAAATGAGATACGAGGAGGGATGGGACAAATCCTCGAGGCTATTAATGTTATGAGAGCAAAGATGGACACCCAGGCCACTGTGGTCTCCGAAATCATCACTACAACGGTAGAACCTCCTATCATCCCTGTCATGAACCATACGTTGGGCATGGCAGGTGATTTCATCCGTGCTACAGTTCCTTTATCTACTCAGCAAACAATCCCTCTGGTCAATGAGACTCTGCAAGCTATTCCAACTTTTTCTCCGCCAGCAGTACAAACGCAAATGCATCCGGTTTTCCAAAACCATCATCCCTACGATTACGTTGATGTGTCAGAAGAAGGGGGTGATCGACACGAGAAATTGAGAGAAAGTGTTGAAACAATGCAGAGGAAGATGAAGGCGATGGAGTTAAGTAATGCATTTAGCACTGATATTAAGGACATGTGCTTGGTTTCAGACTTGGTAATTCCACCCAAATTCAAATTGCCGAATTTTGAGTTGTATTCAGGGGCCACGTGTCCCAAATCTCATTTAATCATGTACTACCGAAGAATGGCCGCGCACGTACGTAATGACAAACTAATGATCCATTGCTTTCAAGACAGATTGAAGGGGGCTGCTGCTAAGTGGTATTTAAGTCTAGACCAGTCCCAGGTCCATTGTTTCTAGGATGTGACTGAGGCTTTTGTAAAACACTACAAGTACAATATAGATCTAGCCCCTGACCATAGGCAGTTATTGAGTATGGCCCAGAGCAGGACTGAATCCTTCAAAGAATATGCACAACGATGGAGAGAGACTGCATCTCAGGTTGAACCGCCCTTGACCGAGAAAGAGTTGGCTGATTGGTTTGTAGACACAGTAAATCATGATTTTTATGAGAGAATGATCAGCAGTGTCAATGCTAATTTTGTCGATATTGTTGCAATTGGTGTGAAGGTAGAGGCAGGATTAAAGAGTGGAAAGGTAATCAGTTCTCTGAGCAGTTCAACTGGCGTCAGTGCTAAGAAATCTCCTAGTCACTCCCACAAAAAGAGAGAAGGAGAAACTAATGCCGTCATGGTAGGAAAGACCCAGAGCCTTCGATGGAAGCAACCAATGTACCAGCAACAGCAGAGACCAAACTTCTCTTAGCATCCAATCTACCAAATGCAGTATGCTCAACAACCCTACATAGCTGCAGTTACGCCTACTTTCAACCACCAAGCAGCGTAGCAGGCGCCAACTTATCAACAAGCAGCCTATCAACAATGGCCTAAAAATCAGAATTATCAACAACCAAGACAACAGGTTCCGCAGCAGAATTCTACCCACAAAAGGCAGGGAGGAAAGCCAGCGTTTCCACCCATACCAATGTCCTATACGGAGCTCTACCCTTCCTTAGTGGAGCAAGGGCTGATTGTTACTAGACCTTTGGGACCACCAACCGAGAAGTCTATGCCTTTCTTCAACCCAAATGCGAACTGTGATTTTCATCAAGGAGGGGCTGGTCACGACTTGGAGGGTTGTTTAGCGTTGAAAAATGTAGTGAAAGGGTTGATAGAGAAAAGTATCCTATCATTTGCTGATAATCAACCGAATGTGAAAAACAATCCTTTGCCTACCCATGGGGCTACAAATGCTATTGAAGATGAAAAGAATGAGGTTTTGGTTCTGGATGCAACAAGGATCAAAACTCCTATCAAGGCCTTTCATGCTAAGCTGTTTAAAGCAGGGTTAGTTAAAGTTTGCCATGATGACTGTGAAGAATGTAATGTCAGTATCAAAGGCTGCCGTTTAGTCCAAGACGATGTTCAGTATCTGATCAATGAAGGGTTTCTACAGGTGTTCAGCAAAGAAAAGGAAAACAGAGTTGCAGTAATCGAACCTGTGTTTAACCTACCAAAGCCAAGAGGGCAGGTATCCGGGTCCAACACACCTAAGTCAAGGTCTATAATTCCTGTGTTTAATAAACCAGTACCAGTTTTCAACAATCCTGGAATGATTGATGCTTCCACTATCAATCATTCCAAGCAATATGACACCCGACAACCTGTTCCATTTAGGTTCAGAGGGACCAAGGTCGTGCCATGGGTCTATGAGAATAACAAAAGACAAGAAGACGTGATTCCAAGGAAAGAGGTGGGGATCGCTGTTGAAGACGTAGTTCCAAGGAAAGAGGTGAGAACTACTGTTGAGGAAGTAACCAATATAGTTGGAACGGAAAGATGACCCGAAGCGGTAGAGTATACACTCCTTCTTTCAAAGAAACCACACCCAGGGAAACTGTTGTCCCCACACCGTCTGGAGACAAAGGAAAATAGGTAATTTCTAAAGAAGAAGATGAAGAGTTCCTAAGGATTATCAAGATGAGTGATTACAAAGTGGTAGATCAGCTCCATCAAACCCCATCCAAGATTTTGATCTTGTCTCTGTTAGTGAATTCACCTGTTCATAGATCAGCTTTGCAGAAGGTATTAGCTCAGGCACACGTAGCCCAAGATATAACGGCTGGACAGTTTAACCATGTTGTCGCCAACATTACAGCTTGCAACACTCTCAGCTTCAGAGACGAGGAGTTACCTCGAACAGGAAGGAATCACAATCTTGCCTTACATGTATCAGTGAAATGTTAGGAGGATACGATGGCCAGAGTTCTTGTAGATACCGGTTCATCCTTGAATGTTTTGCCAAAAAGAACTCTCGAGAAGCTGTCTTACCAAGGAGCTATAATGAGACCCACTTCACTCATTGTCAAAGCTTTTGATGGCTCAAGAAGATCGGTGATGGGTGAGATTGAGCTACCTGTCTTGATTGGCCCTCAAGTATTCAACATCCTTTTTCAGATCCTGGATATTAACCTCGCCTACAGTTGTTTATTGGGTAAACCATGGATCCATGAGGCTGGCGCAGTAACCTCTACCCTGCATCAGAAGATAAAGTTTGTGGCTGAGGAGAAATTAGTTATTATACATGGTGAGGAAGACCTGATGGTCAGCAATTTTTCCTCGTTTCGTTACATTGAGGCGGATGAAGATGCTTTGGAAACCTCTTTCCAGGCTCCTGAGATAGCAAATGCCGTTATGCTTGATGATAGGGAACCAGTGGCCTCTGGTTGTCCATCTTTTGCTTCTTTCAAAAGCATTTAATCTACTCTACGAGGAGGAGTACCTGAAGGCTGGGGCAAGATCATTGAAGTCCCAGAGAGAGAAAAGTACCAAGGGTTGGGTTACAAACCAACTCTTGAGGGAAGAGCTGCTCCAACAAAGGGAAGACCAAGGACCATTCAAGAGGTGTTCGT